>CM057099.1:6185114-6662614 GCA_029959045.1 Taenioides sp. WSHXM2023
GGGGGTCCATGTTGCGTCTGGAATGTTCCAGAGTGTAACATTAAACAGCTCTACTTTATTTATACATTTATTTAATTAATGATTACAGGTGGTTTTACAGCTCAAAAATACCATGAAAAACAGACATTCTGACTGTGAGCGGGGTCGCCTCTCCACAGATCTGATCTGTAACTTGGTCTGGTTTGATATGATTTAATGCCATACTGAGAAATATTCCAGACAAAGCAATAACATCTCCAAGGCAAAAAGTATTTCACGGACCCTCCACTAGAAAAGTTACACAATGCACCTTTAAAGAAGTTTTAAAGGTTTAAATATTATGAAAGTATTATTTTAAAATGCAGTATTATTACTTATTTCTATGCCATTACCGTGTTATATCTGTGTTATATCTGTGCTATAAAGTAGAGGGACCAGATTTTCAAATTTCAAAACTGGGACACACCCGGTTTGGGATGGTTCTATAAATAAAATTGTGAAAAGAGCGTGTGACATTGTCCATTCTCGACTCACTTGTGGGTTAGTCATAATCCGAGGGACTTCTGCTGGTGCATTTTTTTTTTGCCTTATGTTCATTTTCAAGTACTGTTTTCTGTATTTTAGTTAAGTAAACCACAATATATGCCTCTCTTTACTGTTCGCAGGGATCAGATTGGTCCAAAATAGGGACACCTGGGACATTTCTTGTATAAACTGTGACAAATCAATGGTTTTGGGTAAATTTGCTGGGACAGGGGACATAGGGCTTAAAGCTGGGAGTGTCCCGGGTAAATAGGGACCCTGGTCACCCCTAGTATAAGGTAAAGTGAACTGTGTGAGTTCACTGACTGACCGATATCGAGGATGCGGTCCCCAGGTCGGCTCCACCTCCAGCCCTCCAGCTGCTGGTGCTCCATGTACTGCAGCCTGCGGTCATGAAACACCACCCGCACTATGCTCTGGGCACAGGGACACCACGTCAGCACACACTGTACATTGTTCTGTTTACATACATCTGTCTATATGTCACCTCACTGCAGCCTGTCATCACTATAGGCTCTGTGCACAATCACGCCCGGAAACCTCACTGTTAGCCTCACTACTTCCTGTCCAATTTTATCTCTATATAAAAATGAATAAAATATAAACATAAGGCAGTGAACAGGGAGCTGATTTAGAGTGATCAAATTTTCAAAAATCAAAACTGAGATACCGTGGGTTGGGATGGTTGGTATAAACAAAGTTGTGAAAAGAGCGCCTGACATTGTCCATTCTGGACTCACCTGTGGGTCAGTTTATAATCTGATTGCATTATTTGTTTTATGCTAATTTTCAAACTCAGTTTTCTGTATTTTAGCTAAACAAATGGCAATTAATGCCTCTTTATTGTTGGCCTTTATCAGACTCCTCCTCACGATGGGACATGCACAGAACACCTCCCCAGGGAGGCGTCCAGGAGGCATAGGGAACAGTTGCCCAAACCACCTCAGCTGGCTCCTCTCGACGTGCTCGTACTGTCCCCGACCACCACGGGATGTTGAGACGTGTCAGCCAAGACAGCCCCACAACATCCAGAGACTTACGTAGGCCGACACCACAGTGAGAGACCTGTCCCTGACCTGAAGGTGCAGGGACGCGACCCTCTCATTCACTGGGGTGAACTCCAACACATGGCAGCTGAGCTGTGGAGCTATAAGCAAGTCCACACCAGCCTGCCGCCACACCCCATGGGCAACGCCAGAAAAATGGACGGTACAACACCTCTCGAGATGTTGAGTACCAGAGCCCAAGCTGTACGTGGAGGTGAGTCCGACTATATCTAGACGGTACCTCTTAACCTCCTACACAAGCTCAGGCTTCTTTCCCCCAGCGAGGTGACGTTCCATATCCCTACAGTCAGCTCCTGTGCCCGTGGACTAGGTTGTTGAGGCCTCTGACCTCGACTGCTGCCTAGTCCTCTTTGCACCAAACCCCTGTGAAATCCTCTGCGGGTGGTGAGCCCACAGGAGGGCAGACCCACATAGTCCTTTTAGGCTGAGGCACCAGGCGTTCACTTTCGAGCCCCAATCCGAGGTCTGGCTCCGGGGTGGGGCCCTGGCTGCGCCATACCGGGCGACGTCACGATTCTTGATATCAGACTGATCATAGGGGTTCATGAACTGCTCTTAGTCTGACCCGTCACCTAGGACTTATTTGCCATGGGAGAGCCTACCAAGGGCAAAATGCCCCAAGCAACAGCTCCTAGGATCATTCAGATACGCAAACCTTGATCTGCCACCTTACCATGGGGGAGTTTGCATACCCACATTTTAAATAATTTGAATTTTAATATGTAGTTCATTTTATGTTTTACAGTTTTAATAAAAGTGACTGTTAGCTTTGAGACACAGTGAGATAGCGAGTGTGCTACTGTGCACAGAGCCTATTGACAAAATAGAATTGCATAATAAGTAAATATTAAATAAGATAAGGTTCATTAGCAATGGCTGTGCTGGAGTCACGTCACTACAAGCTCATATACTGACTAGATCGATCCTTATCTATTTTACAAATGAAAAGAGAAGCTGTAGCTGTCTCTGGTTCTCTGGTTTGATGTATGTTTGACAGTTTACAGACAGACAGTCTCTGCTCTAGTGTAGCTCTCTCACAGACTCATAAATGGTGTCATGTATTTGCTCAGTTCCACCTGTGGCGTTCTTGTGTTTCTGGGATGTTCAAACTTAAATGTGTGGCACCTTGACCACAAAGGCATGTCCGCAGGAGCTACTCTTCAAAAATTAACCCAAGTGTTGACCAAGGTCCTCTGGGTAAGGACTACGCTAAACTAGGCAGTGTGTGAGTTACTGTCAAATAATGAGCCAGATGATACACATACATACTTCCAATATGCAGTGCAGTTTACAGTTGTATTCTCTGTCCATTTTGTAAACAATATCTGACCAATTATTGCAATTCTACATTATATTTCTACACAGTAACAGCCAAATGTACTGCATATTAAAGCTCCTATATTACGCAAAATCTTGAGCTAAGTTATAATGTTGTTACCTCGTCAAAAACATACCTGGAGTTGTGTTTTGTTTCATTCACACATGTTTGAGTAACCCTGCATTATCAGGCTGTCTACATTTCCCAAGCTAAAAATGCTCTATTCCACCTTGTGATGTCATGAAGTGGTAGTTTTCAAGTTAATAGCTACATTTTTGCGGTAGCGATTGGCAATTACGGGGCAGAAATGATCCAAATCATTCATGTGAAGCTGTATGGAGTTTTGAAACAGAATGGAGCACTTCCTGTATTAAAAAATCACAAAGTGGAACAGAGTGTTTTTAGTTTGAGAAAAGAACACAATCTACATATGCAAGATTTGTGTGTCAACTATGTCTAAATGAAACTCCAAGTATGTTTTTGATGAGGAAACAAATTTATAACAGTTCAGAAAATAGCGTAATATGGGTCCTTTAAGTAGACCTTAAAATTGGTACAGAAAAATAGATTCTTAAAATTGAGCAGAGACAGAAAACTGTCCACCTACCTTCACATATTTGCTGCTTATGTCTGAATACTCCACTAGTTTTCTGTTAAGCATACGGATTTCATAGGACTGACCTACATTTTGAAAACAAAACACCTGATTAAAAGGCTTCTCTTATAAAGGACAGGCAGAAACTGGAAACTATATTTCCCAATGTGAATTACATGTGTCAAAATCATCACAGATACAGGATATGACATATGACAGCAGATGTTAAACACTATGTAAACACTATGTAACTTTTTGGTGGAGTGTCCGTCACCTTGTTGTTTCTATGGATACGTCATTGCTCTGCCTGGAATGTTCCACAGTATGACATTAAACAGCTTTACTTTACATTTATTCAATTACAGGTGGTTTTATAGCTCAAAAATACCTAGAAAAACAAACATTCTGACTCTGAACGGGGTCGCCTCTCCACAGATCTGACCTGTAACTAGACCCGGTTTGGTCTTCATGAAGATACCAAGGTTTAATATCATATTGTGAAACATTCCAGACAAAGCAATAACATCTCAACAGAGAAAAGCATTTGACGGACCCACCAGAAAAGTTACACAGTGCATCTTTAAGTGTGTGTATATAGAATGTCTGAGGTCAAGATAAAAGATTATAAAATGATCTAAGAAAATGCAGAATGAACAAAAAGATGAAAGGAAAAAGAGTTTCAGGGGTCGGGTTGGGAGACAAATACCAGCTCTGAATCATGTTTATCAGTCAATTTCATTCTTATGACATCAACTATTACATTTTCAATGATAATAATACTATTCAAATTCAATGCTGTGTCCAAATCACTGCACTAAATATTAAAAGTAGAGCAAGTTCATTCATGTAACAGCCAAGTTGGGTTTATGTGTCAGATTTGCTGACCTGGTTTATGTTTAATGTTTATATCACAATTATACCGCAACATTTTTTCACAATACCTTCAGAAACTGACACCACTGTTCAACCCCAAAGACGTGAAACATTTAAAACATAAGATTAAAATGTGATGTTTGTGGAGCCAATTACTAACAAATAATTATAGGATTCATTATAAAGTTTGTGGATCATACATTTGGATTTTTCTACCAAAAATAGTAGTAAATCTGCAGTAGAATAATACAGAACGCTGCCCTCCATCTGAAAATATAACATCATAAAATACCAGAATGTCAACACAATATTTTTTTAGCTCATCCCTAACCTCAAGCTGAATATACATGACATTATCTTACTTCAGCTACTAGTATATCTACGCAACTACTACAACAACTACAACTACTACAACTTCTACAACTACTACAACTACTACAACTACTACAACTACTACAACTACTACAACTTCTACAACTTCTACAACTTCTACAACTACCATGACAGCTATTGGTTCAACTGCTCAAAATCTGACACAGGGAAAGATGGTCATCCACCACTCGCTCAGGTTCTGGAAGTAAATTTTCCATTCATTTTTCCAAGAAACCACTCAAACATTCACACACCAGTGTACACAGACACTGGGGGTGAGCTGGGTTAAGTGTCTTGCCCAAGGACACAACAACAGTGTTCATCTCTGGGAGCTGGAATCGCACCGCCAAAGTGTGGGTCCATCACCAGGACTAAACCAGGACTAAACCAGGAGTGAACGAGAACTAAACCAGGACTAAACCAGGACTAAATGAGAACTAAACCAGGAGTGAACGAGAACTAAACCAGGACTAAACCAGGACTAAACGAGAACTAAACCAGGACTGAACGAGAACTAAACCAGGACTAAACGAGAACTAAACCAAGACTAAACGAGAACTAAACCAGGACTGAATGAGAACTAAACCAGGACTAAACTAGGACTGAACCAGGACTGAACAAGAACTAAACCAGGACTAAATGAGAACTAAACCAGGAGTGAACGAGAACTAAACCAGGACTAAACCAGGACTAAACGAGAACTAAACCAGGACTGAACGAGAACTAAACCAGGACTAAAACAGGACTGAGGTAAGTGAGGCTCTCTTCTGTCTATCTTCTATCCGTCCATCCATCTGCCAATCTATCTCTAAACCAAAAAACCCTCTATCTATATCTATCTCTATATATTATATATCTACCTACCTATCCTTAAACTCTTCTGCCACTTCTGTCTTCTACCTGTCTATCCATCCATCCATCTTTCTACCTACCTATCTATCTATCTATCTATCAAAAAAACCCAGCTAGTACTCATCCACAACATGAGCTTTGGTGCAGGGGTCAATGGCTCTGGGGAGTACCTTGGTTGAGATAACTGAAGGTCTTGTTTATCTATCGATCCATCTATCCACCCACCTACCTACCCACCCACCTGCCCACCCACCCATCCATCCACCCACCCATCCATCCATCCATCCACCACTCTATCTATCTCTAAACCCAAAAAAACCCCACAGGTACTCATCCACAACATGGCCTTGGTACCTTGGTTGAGGTCTATCTATCTATCTATCTATCTATCTATCTATCTATCTATCTATCCATCTATCTATTCATCTATTCATCCATTCATCTCTCTAAACCACAAATCCCCAGCTGGTACTCATCGCCAACACGGCCTCTGGTGCAGGGGTCAGTGTCTGTGGTGAGTACCTTGGTTGAGGTAAGTGAGGGTCTCTTCAGTCTGTTTCACGGCTGGAGACGTGGCTGCACAAAGAACGTACTGGAACGGGCTCCTCCTCACTCCGCCGCTCTCCGCCATCAGACGGGCTTCCTCGTTTTTTAGGAACGGCGCCAACGCCTCCCTGAGAAATACAAGACGTCTGTTAACGACCAGTGATCAAGGCAGTCCAGCTCTTATCTTATCATTTAATCCAGAGAACAAAGACCTGGGATTGCATAACACTGACGTGATAATACACTACCAGTCAAAAGTTTGGACTCACCCTCTACTTTCTACATTTGATTTACATTCTATACATTAGACATTAAATAAATTAAACAAGATATATGGAATTATGTAGCAAAGAAATAACAAAAAAATGATAACAAAATCCTTAAATTATAACAAAACATTGAATGAGACAGACCAGTCAAAAGTTTGGACCTCTCACCAATGTTTTTTTCTATGTTTATTACTTTCTACATTTGATATACAAATAGTAGACACCAAATGAAGTAAGATGTATAGGATTATGAAGCAAAGAAAAAAAAATATATATATATATATAACCAAATCCTCAAATTACCCACTTTTTGCTTTGTTGAAAAATCTTTCTTTACTAAATAATCCCATATATCTTACTTCATATATTTGATATCTTCTGTATGTAGAAAGTAGTAAACATAGAAGGTTAAAAACAGGACGTTTAATTAGTGCTTTTATTAAGTTGTTTTCTGAGCTGTATAAATGGTGTAACACTGACATAAATGGATTATGGTAAAACAATAAAATGAGGCTGGTTTAGAGCAAAAACATAAATTGGTAAATAATTATTAAAATATTCTAAATGATCCTTGTCTGTGTAATCCCTCAGTGGTCCAGGGAGTAACAGAAACTTGAATTTTAAAACTGCACAAAAGTTTTTAAGAGTGAATATTTTCCACCAAAATAATAATTAAACAATTAAAAAATAATACAATTTTCTTTTGCTAAACAGTCCATAAAATATGCTATTAAAATATTTTTTGTAGTGAATGAATTTGAGCCTCCATAGAAAACGTAAAAATGTAGGTTTGTTGACTTAGTGAAGTTTGTATTGTGATAACCCTGTGACACAACCTAAAATGAAGGTGTTATGAAAGCAAAAAAAAAAAAAAAAAGCGTTTAGGGCAGATTTGTGAGAACAAATCTAATGCAAAACGTACTTTGTTAATTAACTAAAACAAAGAAAACAATCAATGAGATATGAGAATCTGAGAAAGTAGTTTTGCTTTGAAATTAAAATTAAACAAAATAATCTTTTTTTTTTTTTTTTTTTTTTTTTAAATCAACCAAAACTAAGAAAGCTATCAATTGGATATTTCAGAATTTGAGAAAGTATAGCTTTGATTTGAAATTCAATTAAAAATTTCAATAAACAAAATATTACATTTAAATTAAAAATGTATATATCTCTCACTTTTTTTTTTGTTTTATTAACCAAAACAAAGAATAGCATCAATGACATACTTAAGAATTTAAGAAAGTAGCTTTACTTTAAATTTCAAAATTCAAAATGTATAATTAACCAAAAAAAGAAAACCATCAGTTTGAGAATTTGAGAAAGTAGTTTTGCTTTGAAATTAAACAAAAACAAAAAAAAAGAAAGAAAGAAAGAAAGAAAAAAGAAAAGAAAAAGAATTTAAAAAAAAATTGAAATCAACAAAAACAAAATTTGGAAAGCAACTTGTGAAACTCAAACATAGTGCATAGTGAGATAATTTTTCTGAAAATAATATCTGAACAAATGTGCAGAAATGTTGTGATTGAGAACTGCTTTTGTGTGTGCTGCTCTGTGTGTTACTAAAACTGGGTGCTGCTTTACCTAATGTAACTAGCAGAGTGCTGGTGGAAAGACTCCGGCTGGGAATGGCAGAAGAGCATGTTTTTGGCGTCGTCTGGAGTCCTGGGAGCGCGCGGAGAGACAGGCGCGAAGAGACGGGTGCGGAGAGACAGGTGCGGAGAGACAGGTGCGGTCCCGCTGCTGTGTCTGTAGAAGTTTGAAGAGCCAACACGCGCCGAGCTCTGTTTTATAGGCGGCCGTGTGACGTCATCAGAAATTAGCATACCTCTGTCGACCTTTGGGACGCTCCGCCCGCCACGACAGCCTCACGGGGTTTTGTATTAATAGTAGTCGCACTCCAGCCCTTGTTTACATTGTCAACAGCACGTTTTAAGATAGACTTTAAACTCCAAAGCATAATGATGTTTGGAGTGATTTTAGACAATAGCATGTGAGGTGAGATAAGACAGTGTAAACAGAACAAGGTTTATTGGCTTTCACGTGGGGGCAGTGTTGTATGTCAATGGACGACAGCAAATTTGAAGAGGAGGTTTGAAAAAATTACAAAAGTAAAGAGTATTTTTTTTCATTAAAGAGTTTTTTTTTTTTCATTAAAGGGTATTTTTTTCATTAAGGAGTATTTTTTTTTATTAGAGTTTTTTTTCATTCTGTAACTTTTCTGGAGGAGGGTCTGTCAAATGTTTTTCTCCTTGAGATGTCCTTGCTTTGTCTGGAATGTTTCACAGTATGGCATTAAACCTTTCTATCTTCACGGAGACCAAACCAGACCAAGTTACAGGTCAGATCTGTGGAGAGGCGATCCCGCTCACAGCCAGAATGTGTGTTTTTTTTTATATGTTTTTGAGCAGTAAAACCACCTGTAATTGAATGAATGAAAGGTAAAGCTGTTTAATGTCACACTGTGGAACATTTCAGGCAGAGCAGTGACATCTGAGGTGATGGACCCCCAACAAAAAAGTTACACAGTGCACCTTTAAATTTGACTCATGAAATAATAATCACTGAAAGTATCGCGTAAACTTCTGTTGTCACTTGCATTCATTGGCCTTTTTCACACGCACACCAAAATCTGATTATAATCTGATTTCTGGACCTTTAAGATTACTTAGATTTTGTGCATTTAACCACAGCCAATGTAAAAAATTAACTTCTTAGGTTATTTTTACTGACAATACTGTGAGAGATGTGTTTACCTTGACATGTTTTGGGCTGCAGAACAGAAAATCTCTTACCGTAATAAACCATGTTAAACAAATGTCTTAAAGTCCTTTCAAATGAAAACAAGCACAGTTTTGTTCCTGGATAATGCCACTTTTGATGATTATTTCACTTCAGTTCATTTTTTGTTTATGCTAAAGGCTGTGGCAGTTTTTGCTTTGTGTGGACAGACCAGGTAATTACAGAGACAAAAGTATAAAAACCATTTCAAAACATCAACACTGACAGTTAATAGTCCACAGTAATGAGCAGCAACTATTTATAAAGAAATCACTTTATTCAGATGGGTTTTCAAGGAACGCATTAGTGTAAGTTACAATTTAAAGAGAGACAAACACTTTATTGATCCTGATGGAAATTCAAAATAAAATAAACAGAGTAATTAGATTAAAGTTACTTTTTAGTTACTTTTTCCCTGCCAAAAATGGGTGTAAAGAGTAAAAAAGATAAACAAATATTAGTTTATGGAGAACTGTACCGCGCTTCACCTCTATCTATGAAAAACTATGAGACTGTTTAAAGAAGTGGACGAGTGTGACGTCACCCATAGCGTTCAGCTCCAGTCAAATGAAGCTCATCGAGGCTAGCACTTATAGGAGCGAATTTGGAGCCAGATTCCATATTTGCCTGCACCACTGGTTTAGCAGAGTGCCAGTTTCTGTTGAACAAAAGTCTCTCATCATGGGCCATCACTTTATCGAAATTACAAATGTCTTTGCTTAAATTAATAGTTTTGGTGCAGCAATAGCTTAAAAAAACAAAACAAAAACAGAAGTAACTACATAGACCATGATCCTTTGCTGTTTTAGTGCAGAAATAGCTGTTGTAAGGACTTTTAAATCTTAATTCTTTGGTTTATGACAAAACCAAAGTCTTGTCAAGGCATTTTAAAAGAAAAAGTAGCATGTTCACCATTTTGTTAGCCTCCATAAAATATCTCAATAAATATCGTCCGTGAGATGCATATCGTGAAAATATCGTACCGGGAGGTTTTGATATCGTTACTTCCCTATTGGACAGAGCAGACTAATAATAAAGTGTTACTCAAACATGTGTGAATGAAACAAAACGCAACTCCAGGTATGTTTTTGATGAGGTAACAACATTCTAACATGGCTTAAAGCTCAAAAGAGTCAGTTTTGTGCAATGTAGGACCAGGACCTTTAAGACTTTGAGCGCCAACTACTGTGCAGCTATGACACAAAACTCCTCCTGTGTATTCGCTTGAACCGGGGAGCCTGGTTCAAAAAGCACATACAGTGAAGTCACCTGACCAAACAGAGGCAGCTGCATGTCCTCCCGAGTTTCTCAGTGGTTCACGAAGCAGAGCTGACTCATTTCAAAGTGGTCTGTAGTTAATGTTTACAGTGGGGGGATAAGGGCTCCTCTGGGTGGACACATGTGCCTGGACACGGATGGACACCTGCACTGCACCAGAGCTCAAAAGGTCGACCTACACAACAGAACAGACAAGAGACAATCAGATCCACTCATTATATAACATTATGGTTTCTCAAGCAGCTGTACAGGGACTAGAAGTATGCACAAGCACTTTTAGAAGCTTACTTAAAAAACAAACTGAATTTATTTGTGTTTTTGACTATTAGTGTAGAGCTCAAGTACATTGACACTGTAGAAAATATTATTAAAAGGTCCAATATTAAGCAAAATTGACTCTTGTGAGGTTTAAGCCATGTAATAATGTTGTTACCTCATCAAAACATACCTGGAGTTGTGTTTTGTTTCATTCACACATTTCAGTAATCCTTTATTATTATGCTCTGTTCCACTTTGTGATGTCATGTAGTGGTAGTTTTCAACAGCTCCTTTCACATTTTGTTCAGTAGAGAGTAGCAATTCCAGGGCTGAAATCACTGAAATGATTATAGTGAAGGTGTGTGGAGTTTAAAAACACAGTGGAGCACTTCCTGTATCACCACATGACATCACAAGGTGGAACAAAGTGTTTTCTGTTTGAGAGAACTAACTAGAAGTCTAAACATGCTGGTTTTGTGTGTTAAACGTGTGAATGAAACAAAACACAACTCCAGGTCTGTTTGTGATGAGGAAACATTATAACAAGATCAGAAATTGCATAAAATGGGCCCTTTAAATTTTATTGCTCAAAATAATCTTGAAAAACTTGCATTCTTACTGTGAGTCATGTCGCGTCTTCACAGATCTGACCTGTAACTTGACCTGATGGCATTAATAAATACTGTGGAACATCCAATAATCAATGACATTTCCATAGAGACAAGCAGGCGGCAGACCCTCCAATAGAAAGTTTTTTAAAAGACTAATATAGAAATTAGATGCAAGTGGAGGAACTGGTGCATTGTGCCATTGTGTCTTTCGGCAAGACACTTCACCCACCTCCTGTATGAATGTGCATTGTTAGTGATTTGTGGTGAATGGAGAGTCCGATGCCTGGCGCAGATTGGCAGCCTCTCACTCATCAGCCTCTCACTCATCAGCCTCTCACTCATCAGCCTCTCACTCATCAGGGAAGATGTAGAAAATGAATAATTTAACTTCAGTGTAGCACTATGAAAGGTTTGTTAAAAAAAAACACACACAACAAAAACACACACATTTTACACATTTTAAATCGCATTATTATTATTATTATTATTATTATTATTTTTAATTTTTTTTTTTTATTACTTTTTTGTGCACATAAAGCAAATATCACCAAAAAAGAAAAACAATTAGTAATAGTGTAATGTGACCATTTCCCCTCCCATAACCCTCCCTTATTGTCTCCAGAGAAAAGAAAAATTTACTAATAATAATAAAACAAAATAAGTAATTAAATAGTATTAATAATAATAAATTAATACAGATAGAGCAACAGGTAAATAAAATAAATAGATATAAGGAAAAAGGGGAAATAAAGAATAAAAAGTAAGTACGTAAATAAATATGAGGGAAAAACAGAATTTATATCTCAGGATATAGTCATCCACATGTTTTAGTTTAGCAATAGTCCTTAGTTGTTTTCCATATAATCAAGGCATTGTTTCCATATCTTGAAGAGTAAGTGTTGCCGCTGCTGTAGTCTATAAGTCACCCTTTCATAGTTTGCAGTTTTTAGCATCCATTCCAGCCATTTATTGAAAGATGACTGATTAGTAGATTTCCATTCTTGAGTTATCACGATAAATCGCAATATTAATCTAAAACGACTTAATAAAAGAAACATGTCTGAGCTAATTAGAAAACGGTCGGAGCTGACGTCGCCGTAAACGTCATCACAACGAAGACTTGGCTCCTCCTTTAGACACATCACATCACACTAGCGAGCAGCGGATTTTTTTCATTTGTACCAAAATTATTACACAGCTCTGCCGAATCCTACGCATATCACGATTAAGAAAATAAAACTGGAGAACGCAGCAGTGGGCGTGTACCTGTGGCAGTGACAACAGTGAAAATAAGTGGTTAAAGATTGCTGAAACACGCACAAATCATTCCCAAAAATACAACTTCGGGTGAGTAAATGGTGACAGGAAACTATAAAAACGCTAAAGTCCATTTCTGTTTTAAGGCAGTACGCTAAATGTAAAAATACCACTGAAGAACCATCAAGTTGGTCTGTTTATTTCTAGAGCAAACATTTGATTTTTACATCGTTGCAAACCTACCACAGGTGGGTGTTAACAAAACAAAATGTCTGTACAGTCTTATCAGGAGGAGACCAAATAAAATATATAAATACAGAGGAATATTACATGAGCGGTTAAGACAAAAGAAGGACATGCATAGTGGACATCGTTTTTGCTTCCAAGATCCAGCGGTTTGAAGCGTCCATTTTGTTCATGAGACAAGGCTTTGTGAGACGCTTAAAGGGAAACAGTCAAAAGGAGCAACAAGAATACAACATACTCCAGTACCAAGACCAAAACAACTTTAAAATAGTACATTTTTACATTCTTTAACTTAAATAAGCAGTTTGGCCCATTCAGATAAAACCCAAAATGTCTTCTTTATAACATAAACCAACAGAGATACAAACAGTAATACTTTCATTAGAAGAAGTTTGCTTCAAGTCAGCAAATGGCAATGAACAGAGATTTTTAAAATAATAAATAATTTATAACTACAAAATAAATGAGCCTAAACATGAAGGATGTAAATTACAACAGTTTTAACAGGGCAATTTGTACATTTTTGACATTCACAAAATTAAAATACACTGGGATACTTTTAGTTTAACTAGCATGCTACAGGTGCACTGTGTAACTTGTCTGTCATCCGTTTGTCTCCATGGAGATGTGCCTAGAATGTTCCACAGTCTGGCCATAAATTTAAGAATCTCCATGGAGACTTGCAAGCCAAATTATAAGTTAGATTTGCGGAGAGGCGACGCCACTCACAGTAAGAAAGGATGTTTTTTTTAAAGATATTTTTGAGCAATAAATAATAAATAACATCTGTAGCTGAATAAATAAGTTTAATGCCATACTGCGGGCAATTTAAACCAAAGCATTAACATCTCCATGCAGACAAACAGGTTGCGGACCTTCTCCAGGAGAAGTTACACCGTGCACATTTTAAGTAGTAATGTTCTTGTTAATAATATGCTATTTTTAGACATTATACTTAACATTCAAGTTACATAGTCATTCAAGAAGTTTTTAATCAAGGCTAACCGCTAAAACATCTTCAAAACATGAAATTGTTAGCATTGCAGCACTGTAGCCACTCTCAAGCTAAGTTCCAAATTTGAAAATGATTAAAAAGTTTGATAAAGATGCACCAAGTTACAAGAAATAGCAATGGTCTTTGTATTATTCTCATTCTTTCAAATAATGTCTAGAAGAGGCTAGTTTGAGGTTGCTAGCATGCTACGATAACGACTTAGCATTCTGACACAAGTATGGCTACCAGAATGGCCAAATTTGCAGTAAAGATGTTTTTTCAGATACATTTGATCAAAAAATAAGGCTGATTTACATAGTAGTATGTCAAATTTTTCACCATTTTGATTCCTAAAAAATATTCCTAAAAAATAAAAAAAAATAACCAACCAAATATTTCTCTACCCATCAAGCTAACTCTTTATTCAACAAATTGCCCTGCTAAAATTCATTATCATTCATACATAACATTGAAATTAGGTTATTTATTACAATTCATAAAGTATAATTCTACCATCTTATTTCATCCAAACCTTGGTCAAATTCTGAATTTGTTCCCAGGCAGAAAACAACATTAAAGGTGCAATGTGTAACTTTTCTGGTGGAGGTGGATGTCATTGCTCTGCCTGGAATGTCCCACAGTGTGACATTAATCAGCTCTACATTACATTTATTCAATTACAGGTGGTTTTACAGCTCAAAAACACCTAGAAAAACAGACATTCTGACTGTGAGCGGGGTCGCCTCTCCACAGATCTGACCTGTAACTTGGTCTGGTTTGGTTTCCATGACGGTAGAAAGGTTTAATGCCATACTGTGAAACATTCCAGGCAAAGCAATAACATCTCCATGGAGAAAAGCATTTGACGGACCCTCCACCAGAAAAGTTACACAATGAACCTTTAAGCCTTAATTAGATGTTACAAGTGCACTTTTACCACCTTGTTGCTATGGGCACATGCAAACTATTACGGTAACAGTCCACAGTTTTGGACGTTAGCGTAGCTGTGGTCCAAAAGTATATGTACAAAACGTTTATATATTTTCGTGGTGGGGTTATTGCAGAGGAAGTCCGATTTGGGAGCAACTAATACTGGAATAATGTTTATTTTTTTCACATTTAAACCCAGAGTAACAGTGCTGTACATCCATATAATCAGAATCCAGACGGTAACGCGGATAAGGCCAGGTTTTTTCGTCTTTCACTTCGGATTGCTGGTTTCGCTCCCACCTCCAAGCGTAAAAAAATGAAAGCTATTTACAAAAAATAATAATAATAAAGAAAAAAATCAGTCAGTTGTCATAGTTACGTACAGCCTTGCGGATTTACAATAAGAAGGACGCCGAGTAGAAGCATCGTGAAGAGAAATTTTCAAGCTTAAGTCCAAGAGTGCGTACGTTTTGTTGATTGATTTGACTTTTACGTAATATTTTTCTCACAAAGTTGTAGATTGTCAATTTAGAAGCTGTTTTTAGCCATTTTTCGCACATCTGGCGTGACTCAATCTCGACTACAATCAATGCAAAGGTTTCCGATACAAGTTGAATTCAGTCATTTTCACATTGTTCCCTTGACATTTTTGGTTTTATGCTCTCAAAATTTCACTGCGTTGTACATATATACCCTCACTGGTCCAGCCAAATGTCAACTGATCCCAAATCGTGACCACCGTTCTTCATTCCAGCGCTGAAACGAAAGACATTGCACATCTTCACTATCATCGTCATCTTCGTCTTTGTCGTCCATTTCAGAGTTACATTCAGACGATTCTCGAAGAGTGGAGAGAGGGGAGAGTGGGAGGAAGGACATAGGGTGCCCTCGGAAGTGGCGTGTGGGTGATTGTAAAGGAGACAGGCACCCAAAGGCTCCCATAGGCTCCTGTAGACTCTGGTCTGGTTCATTAGCTGTGAGAGGACACGTCTGAGGAGCTGCTGCTGTTGCTGTTGGTCGTCTGCGCTCGCTTGATGTACAGGTTGAGAAGTTTCATCTGAGGAAAACAAAAACACACATTTATTTTATTTGACATATTCAAACATCATAATTTTGAGTTTCATGATGTTTTTTTGGTTAATATTTTTCAGTAGGAGTAGAAGTAGGCTGAAGAGATGCTTATATATAGCCCAGGGGTGTCCAAACTATGGCCCAGGGGTCAAATCTGGATCCTGCTGAATTGGCCCAAATGATCATGGAGCCATTGAGCAGTACTTTTTACTTCAAATTCCAGTATCTCTACCACTGCAACCTCAATAACAACTCACTGCATTATGTCGCAGACCTAAAATTTGCGTTCTAGGACTTTTAAAGGTGTTGTGGCTCCGTCAAACTCGTATAAAATGCATCAATCTGAAAGTCTCACTGTACTCACCTGCTGTCTACGGCCCTCCACTATGAATATGTGATATAGTCTATCCTGTTAAATCTAGATTCCTTTTTAAATGTTTGCTTTTTCATATTTTTGCTTTATATTTTATATTTGTTGTATTTCATATTATTGTGGGGAGTTTAGTCATGTCCTTCTGTGGAATATTATAAACAAACAAACCACTTCTATGAACTCGAGCAGAAGGAGGACCCGCCTCAAGGCCGAATAAGGTTCACAGTAGTTTTTCAGTGCAATAAAAACAACCAAAATGAAAAAAATAAATGAATCTGTTTTTATTTGACTATATTTGTTGCATACTTGTTGCCTGGGATCCAGAATACACACTTAAAACTCAATACTTTATAAAGATGTGAGCCCTGTTTTCAAATGGGCGTGACTGACAGGTGGATTAGCCAATCAGAGACAAACATGGTCTGTCCGTATGAATGTCTCTCTCAACTCTGCGCCCCTATTTTAGGCTGCTTACTGTTCCGTCTAAACTGTCCCCATGAAAAACTCATACAAAATACAACAAACATAAAATACAAAGCAAAAAGTCAACATTCAAAAAAGAAAAACTCACTTTAATCGTAGAGAATGGAGGAAAAAGAACATACATTTATAGACAAATTGTATTTTTATTAAAGCCAATTCATTGTATATTAGTCTAGTTTAGTGTTTAATTGAAGGGGAAATGTACAGAGACATTAAGATAATAAAAACTGATGTTCTGCACCAGATTATACCTAAATAACTAGTTTCCATACCTAATGTTAGCTTTTTATTTATTTTATTTATTTTTTCTTGATCATTTTGAAGGTATGTACACCCAGCACAAAATAAACATAACAAAAGATAAAACAAATAAATATAAAAGATAAAACTACCACACATACAAACAAAAAAGACACACACAAAACAACAAGTACAGACTCTCAATAAAATGTTTGCACGTGTGTATTTACATTTTAGGGCTGTCATATCATATTTACAAACAAATTTTCAAACCTGCTTTTGTGTTCCCTTGTGTATTTTATTTTCTATTTTTTTTTAATTTTATTTATGTATTTTTTTTTAAGCTAGTTTTAAATTCAATAATCAAAAATATGTTGGACATTTCCATTTTTCTAACACTAAAAACACTAGACCCAATGTCCACTACTGCCCCCAGCTTAAACGCCCCTCACTACAGCCCTGTGTGTGGAGGAACCTGCCCTGCACCACCCACTCTCCCTTCTGCAACCCAAAACACGAGCACTAAATTAGGCCAAACATAATTGACCCAGCGGCTCAAACCAGTCGGGACACGTGAGAAGCCGATAAGCCCCAGCGCCTGTCGACTAGTGAAAAGTGTTCAAACGCTGCGGTACCTTGCTCCCCGTCAGCTGGGCCAGGTGGGGTTTGAGGTCTTCACCAATCACAGAGTAGATGGCCACCAGGCAGAACACGCTCGCCTTCCGGACACTGCTCTCCGTGTTATCGTAGCCCTGTGAGGAAGACAGGAGAGGGGAGGAAGAGAGGAGGAGAGGGGAGGAAGAGAGGAGAGAGGAGGAGGAGAGGAGGACAGGGGATGAAGAGAGGGGAGGGGAGGAAGAGAGGAGAGGGGAGGAAGAGAGGAGAGAGGAGGAGGAGAGGAGGACAGGGGAGGAAGAGAGGAGGAGAGGGGAGGAAGAGAGGAGAGGGGAGGAGGAGAGGAGGAGAGGGGAGGAAGAGAGGAGACGTGAGGAGGAGAGGAGGAGAGGGGAGGAAGAGAGGAGAGGGGAGGAAGAGAGGAGGAGAGGGGAGGAAGAGAGGAGAGGAGAGGAAGAGAGGAGAGGGGAGGAAGAGAGGAGGAGAGGGGAGGAAGAGAGGAGAGGGGAGGAGGAGAGGAGGAGAGGGGAGGAAGAGAGGAGAGGGGAGGAAGAGAGGAGGAGAGGGGAGGAAGAGAGGAGAGGGGAGGAAAAGAGGAGGAGAGGGGAGGAAGAGAGGAGAGGGGAGGAAGACAGGAGAGGGGAGGAAGAGAGGAGAGGGGAGGAAGAGAGGAGACGTGAGGAGGAGAGGAGAGGTGAGGAGGAGAGGAGAGAGGAGGAGGAGAGGAGGACAGGGGAGGAAGAGAGGAGGAGAGGGGAGGAAGAGAGGAGAGGGGAGGAAGAGAGGAAGAGAGGGGAGGAAGAGAGGAGGAGAGGGGAGGAAGAGAGAAGGAGAGGAAGAGAGGAGAGGTGAGGAGGAGAGGAGAGGGGAGGAAAAGAGGAGGAGAGGGGAGGAAGAGAGGAGAGGGGAGGAAGAGAGGAGGAGAGGGGAGGAAGAGAGGAGAGGGGAGGAAGAGAGGAGGAGAGGGGAGGAAGAGAGGAGAGGGGAGGAAGAGAGGAGGAGAGGGGAGGAAGAGAGGAGAGGGGAGGAAGAGAGGAGACGTGAGGAGGAGAGGAGAGGTGAGGAGGAGAGGAGAGAGGAGGAGGAGAGGAAGAGAGAAGGAGAAGAGGAGAGGAGAGGAGAGAGGAGGAAGAGAGGAGAGGTGAGGAAGAGAGGAGGAGAGGGGAGGAGGAGAGGAGAGGGGAGGAAGAGAGGAGAGGTGAGGAGGAGAGGAGAGAGGAGGAGGAGAGGAGGACAGGGGAGGAAGAGAGGAGGAGAGGGGAGGAAGAGAGGAGAGGGGAGGAAGACAGGAGAGGGGAGGAAGAGAGGAAGAGAGGGGAGGAAGAGAGGAGGAGAGGGGAGGAAGAGAGAAGGAGAGGAAGAGAGGAGAGGTGAGGAGGAGAGGAGAGAGGAGGAGGAGAGGAAGAGAGAAGGAGAGGAGAGGAGGGGAGGAGGAGAGGGGAGAAGAAGAGGAGGAGAGGTGAGGAGGAGAGGTGAGGAGGAGAGGAGAGAAGGAGAGGTGAGGACAAGAGGAGGGGATGTGAGGAGAGGTGAAGAGAAGAGGAGAAGAGGTGGAGGAGAGGTAGGGAGGAGAGGAGAAGAGGAAGACAGGTGGGGAGGAGAGGAGGAAAGGAGGAGAGGATGAGAGGAGGTGAGTTGAGGGGGAGGAGTGCCAGAGGTCCAGGGACAAATAAGGTTAATAATTCCCACTGTCCAAATAAGCACATTGACCAAATAAGACCTTTTGGAGCTGTACCCAAAGACCTGCTTTTATTACATTTTTCAACTATAGTAGGTAACAAAAAGTACAAAATAAATATTATCACAGTTCTAATGCAGTACTGTTCATATTTTAGCTTGTCTGTGTGATCCCTGAGTTGTCCAGTTTTTTTTTTTTAATCTGTCAACTGGACAAAAAAATGTAAAAAGTGAAAAAATTGCCAGTTGAATTTGACAGAATTATTTTATTTTTATTTAATTTTTTTTGCAATTTTAGCTTAATTTATAAATACTCGTAAAATAATGGCAAGGTATGGGCAAAATACACAAAAAACAGTGTCTCTATATATTTTTTATGTTTTTAAAATGAAAATTAGCATAACTATTTTTGCAGTTCAGAAAAAAGTGCAAAATTTAACCTTTATTTAAACAGCAAAGTCCCGTTGAGATTCAAAGATCTCTTTTTTAAGGAAATCCTGACCAAGAGCCAGCCAACAACACAACCCTTAGACAAAAGATTTCATATAAAATTATAAAAAGGACAATATAAAAGTTAGAAACGGTGACAGATCCATGATTGCATTTCCAGATCTTTCAGGAGGATGTCAAATGCATAAATTTCTCCTTATACAATATGTTTTAGCAGTTCTTTGACTATATTGTATAATTTTACATGGATGAATTTATGCAACATTCCCAGGTTACAAATAAGGCAAAGGTTTCCAGTGTCCAAATAAGCACTTTGTCCAAATAAGCCCTTTTGGATCCGGTGATAGTGTGTCCTGAGCTTTCAAGGAAAACAGGCAAAAGATTAAACCCTGCTGCATGGGCACTTTTTATCATACTACAAAAAATACTTGTGTTTTCAGTTTCTATTTTCAATATTAACAAAACAAAACAGCTTTTTTAATTTTCTATAAAAAGTTTTAACTCTTAATGTTTTTATTGTGAGAAGTAGTAATTATAATTTACTGTTTAAAGGGGAAAAATTACGCTATTTTCTGATCTATGTTATGTTTCCTCATCACAAACAGACCTGGAGTTGTGTTCTTTGATTCTAGCGTACGGATGGGACAATAAACAATAATATCGTTGATGGTGATTAAAAGGGTAGGAATAATCGTTCGTGCAACATTTTATAATCGTGATAACAAAGATAATCTCCATTTTATCACCAGAATCCGCTGAAAAAAGCAACTTATCCATGATATTTCCTTCTAGAGCAGGCGTCTTCTACCTGTAGCTCTCCACCTCCTTCCAAGCAGCTCGCAATGGGATTTCTGAATTACACGTATTGCGCTGAATAATGAAAATGTGATTAATTAAAAGCCTATTACCATTGTACATGAATCATTTTGTTGCCTAACTTTGTGCTCTAATAAATGGATAATGGTTTATGTTCTTTATGTTTTCTCGTACATGTATTTTAACTCCATGATCATGTCGCGTTTATTGTACTGTATAAAGAGCTGCAACATGCAAAACAGCCTTGAAACCTACTGAATCATTATATAAATATGTGGTTAAGATTCGTGATAAGAAACCCTGACAGTATCACCACTGTCCTGTTATTAAATTTTGAAAATCTAATGATATATGCACTTATTTGTTTGCTTTTCAACATTCTTCATGGTGCTGCTGCTCCTCTGAAGGGTTTCATTTCATTGAGCTCTGAAAAAACATCTCGAGAAACGTGTGCACTGTCCAGAAAAGAGTGCACTGTCCCCAAACGTAAGACTGCGCTCATCAAATCGTCTTTTTCCTCTGTTGCTGCGAGTCATTGGAATAATTTGCAAACAGAGATTCTAACCTGCACAGGTTTTCAAATGTTTGCACGTCTGACAAAGAAGTGGCTGATCTCTAAAAAAGTTTGTACAAATTCTACATTCTACTGATCATTCAAATCACACTCATCCTTATGTGTATGTGCAAACATTTGAAAACCTGTGCATGAAAGAGTGCACTGTCCCCAAACGTAAGACCGCGCTCATCAAATCGTCTTTTTCCTCTGTTCCTGTGAGTCATTGGAATAATTTGCAAACAGAGATTCTGACCTGCACAGGTTTTCAAATGTTTGCACGTCTGACAAAGAAGTGGCTGATCTCCAAACAAGTTTGTACACATTAGGGATGAGTGTGATTTGAATGATCAGTGAAATGTGTTTGTGTGCGTATGTTGGGCCTTGATACAGGGTGGAAGGGGTGCATGTGGTTGCGTGTCTGTATCTGTTTTAATTTATTTTTGGTCAATTTATCTGTATACACTGAATCTGTATTTTAGTATTTCGACCAAACTGCTCAGGGACTCCAGGTGTAAATGAGGATTCATGCTATAACCTGCACCAGCATCTTTCCTATGACTTCTGTCTTGATTAATGTGTTGTTGTGCGCTGATCCTGTACAAATAAAAAGCATACCATACCACACCATACCATATAGACATTTAACTGTATATACACTCAGTTTCTTGTGACCGCTGAAACTAGTAGCTCTCTGGCATTTTCGTTTTGTAAAAGTAGCTCACCGCAGAAAAAAGGTTGGAAACCCCTGTTGTAGATATTTTTGTTTTCCTTTTTAAATATGGAACTTATTCATAATATTAAAAGTACAATTAATCATATCCATAACATGTTTAAACTGTCAGCAACTTGAATAATGATCGTGATATAATCGTTAATCGCAGTTATTTTAACCACCAAATTTTGAGGATTGTACCATGCCCACTCTAGCGCCGGTTGCCATGGTTACCTGTAGGAGTCCCGGGATGATGTCTGGCAGCAGCTGTACCAGAGACTCTTTGCCGATGCGCTCGATGACTTTGGTTTGCATCTTGATGGCGGCCAGGTTTATGGGGTAATCTGCGGTCTGCACGATGGGACACAGAACCTTTATGCACTGCTCGGGGTGAATGGAGCCCGCCAACGTGACCGCCGCCTCCTCTGCCGCACGCACCACCTACGATACACACGAGAGTTAGAAGACAAGATCCTCACTCTCGTACGATCTAATTCATTGTAATTCCCGTATTTGCAGTGTACCTCTTTGTGTGAGTCCTTGTGGGCCTCCAGTGTCTTCATGATGGTGAGTTCAGCGTAGTTTTTGAAGCGAGCCGGCTGGTTTCTCAAAATCTCCTTGAGCACTCGCAGAGCCATGGCCCTGATGGTGTGCTGGACAAAACATACACAACATATCCAAGAGTTAACTATACTGAGAGTCAATAAAAACTTTGAGGGACAAAATTGACAAATACTTTTTATTTCCCTAACACAAAGCTACTTTCATATGAACAGACAACAACAATATCATATCAGTAAAAAAATGAATAAAGGAATAGGTGTCCAAAAGCATTTTTTTTTTCACCAAAATAAACCAGAATATATGGCGACTGCCAAATACAGTTTTGCACCAGATCAGTAACGGGTGTGACCTCCGTTGGCGTTTACACAGGCGGTGATGCGCTGACGCATGCTCCTCACAAGGCGTCGAATGTTGTCCTGAGGGATCTGGAGCCACTCCTCCTGCAGTGCCTGGATCAGCTGTTGCCTGTTCTGAGGCTGGGGGACCCGATTGGCTACCTGCCTACCAAGCTGATCCCAGAGGTGCACTGGAATGATATTGGTGGCCTTATTGGTTCCCATATATAGGCTTTCCATGTCACTCCTCAAATTGAACAGATTCATTGTGCTTATTGCTCAACTGGCATGTGGTCGAGCTTTTGTCAAATAATCCCCAGATGTGCAGTGACGCATGACCAAGCAAAAACTCATCAGTTGTAATCATGCTCATACATTACGGAAACAAAAAAGCCAAATGGATTATACCTCTGTCTCATATTTACCCAGAAAATTCAAACTTGTCCCCTCAAAGTTTTTACTGACTGTCAGTGTACGTGTGTAAACAATTATAATACTCATTTTTATCCAAAATCTGTAGATATTATATTATCAGAAAAAGAAATGTCAAGACTGCCAATGTTTTACCCATTTTAAAAGTATATATAGTATAGTTTTTGCTTAAATGTGCAGCCTGTTTGATTGTTGATATTCTACAAGATGGAATTTAATTTAACTATCTACACTGAGACAAGTACGCCACATCACAAGGCCAAGTTACAGGTCAGATCTGTGGAGAAGTGCACATGTTCACAGTAATAATGCATGTTTTGCTGTAGTTTTGAGAAATAAAAACGCCTGTAATTTAATAAATACAAGATTTGCTGGTTTAATGCCATACTGTATAACTCCTCAGTGCACATTTAAGGCTAATTGTTGTTGAATAATCCAAACTAATTACAAACGTGTCTCATGAGCTACTATACCTCTCTTATTTAATGCTTTAGTTCACTCTTCCGTCAATACAAATACAAAATACCATTACCACCACATACTAGTATAATCTAAAGCCTATAATCTTACGTCTTTGTCCCCCAGTGTCTCCAGCAGCAAAAGGAGAATGGTCTTAAAGTGCTCGTCCCACACGGCCACACTGTCCTCTCTCGTGATCTTCAACAGCTCCACCAGGGCTCCTTTCCTCTCCTCTGAGCGCTCGTTGTGATTGGACAGCTCCTTCAGCAGATCCGCCACCATGTCCGAGTGGTCCTGGCCAACTGGAGACAGGAGACAGCACTGTTAGACTACGCAAAACCAAGAGACTTCATTTCAGTTTCATATTTTAACATTGTGCTGTTAAAGTGTTTGTAGCGATACAGTGAAAGCCAAAATTATTAGAAACCTGTATTTTTAAAGGTCCTATATTACACAAAATTGACTCTTGTGAGCTTTAAGTCACGTTAGAATGTTGTTACATCATCAAAAATATACTTGAAGTTGTGTTTTGTTTCATTCACACATGTTTGAGTGATCCTGAAGTGGTAGTTTTCAAGTTAACAGCTACTTTTTACCTTTTATTTAGTAGAGATTGGCAATTCCAGGACTGAAATTATCCAAATAATTCTAATGAAGGTGTATGGAGTTTAAAAACACAGCGGAGCACTTCCTGTATCACCACATGACATCACAACGTGGAACAGAGTGTTTTCCGTTTGAGAGAAGAACTCAGCCTAAATATGCAGGGTTTGTGCGTTAAACGTGTGTGAGTGAAACAAAACAAAACTCTAGGTGTTTTTTTGACGAGAAAACATTATAACAGAGATACGTTTAATGCCATATTGTGGAAAATTCTAAGCAAAGGCCATAACATTCCCATAAAGACGCACAAAAGTTACACGGTGAACCTTAGCTATAGATGTTGCGTAACAGAGGACCTTTCAAGTTATAGCTTTTAAAATAGTGTGATAGGTTAGAATGGTACTATATGCCCCTAATACTTTGCTCTGTGCCTATTTACAGTGATGCGATTCATAATGTGATTTCACGCTAAGAGTTTAAAAACAGTAAAAGGTTTGCAATAAAAATTAATTCACATAAGCCTTAAAAACAGTTAAAAGTCCACAAAAATGTTTATTCCATTTTATTTTTCAGTAACATTCCTGTCATTTCGTTCGAAGAAACTGTAATCATATCATCCGTAATCGACTACTAAGCCTGGGATCCTTTGTTTTAGTGATTGGCAATGCCTTCACCCACCACTTGGGGGATTTCGCGCTGTTTCTCCTCATTGCATTAAACTTCTGCGTGAGCGAAGCAGCACGCGGATTACTCTAGTGGTTCTTTTCCTTTGTTTTCAGAAGTGCAACATTCCCCATTTCCAGGAGTACAAAAATAGCAGTTATAATATTTTTTTGGTCTCAACTGTATGATACATATAAAGTTAGTCAGTGCAAACGCTATAGAAAACACACAAACCCTCAAACACATCAAAAAACGGCAAATCGCAGGTCCAGTTAACCTTTGTCCTTTGACCCAGGAGGCAGATACCATCATATATCATGCAGCTAACTAATAACTCGGAAGAAAATAAAGGTTTGGGGACAGAATTAGAAACACCATGGCAGCCTGGGAGGGTCAAAATTATAACTGCACAATGGTGATTTAGCAGCTTGTTTACTGGCTACTGGATTGTTCTTTCTAAAGTTAAATTTCAAGTTTGATTTGACATGGATGAGTATTTAAAGGTTCTATATTACACAAAACTGACTCTTGTGAGGTTTAATCCGTGTTATAATGTTGTTACCTCCTCAAAAACAAACCTGGAGTTGTGTTTTGTTTCATTCACACATCTTTTACCTTTTGTTCAACAGAGAGTGGGAATTCTAGGGCTGAAATTATACACATAATTCTAGTGAAGGTGTATGGAGTTTAAAAACACAGTGGAGCACTTCCTGTATTACCACATGACATCACAAGGTGGAACAGAGTGTTTTCTGTCCGAGAAAGGAACTGTAAATGAAACAAAACACAACTCCGGGTCTGTTTTTGATGAGGAAACAACATTATAACAGATCAGAAAATAGTGTAATATGGGTCCTTTAAAAACCCACAGGCACAGGGAGAACATGCAACCTCCAGAGCGACTCGACTGGATCGAGGAATTGAACCAGGGACCCTCTTGTTGGGAGGAGTCTTGCTAAACCCGTGTGTCACCAATAATATTCTATAAATAAAGGCTTGTTTTATTTTGAAACACGCATTAGTGATTAGTTGGTGGTTAGAATGGGAAAAGATGCAGTGAGTGTAAATGAACGGTGAGTAATGGGAACAGGGGAATACCGGTGGAGTGAAAGAGTGAAAGAGTGAGAGAATGAGTGAGTGAGTGAGTGAGTGAGTGGGAGAATGAGTGAGTGAGTGGACGGGTGAGTGAGTGAGTGGGGGGAGGAGGGGAACTTTACCGGGAGCATACGACTTGGGGAGGGTCATCTTGTTCTCCGCACTTTCCTGACGGCGGGCTGGAGAGGAGAGAAGGAGGGAGGGATGAGAAGGAGATAGAGAGGGAGAGAGGGGGAGGGAGGGATGATAGAGAGGGAGAGAGAAAGAGAGAGAGGGGGAGAGAGTAAGAGAAAGGAAGAGGAGGGAGAGAAGGAGAGAGGGAGAGGGAATAGAGAGGAAGACAGGGAGGGAGAGATGGAGAGAGGGAGGGAGAGAGAGGGGAGGGAGAAATAGAGGGAGAGAGGGATAGAGAAAGGGGAATGTGATTGAAGGAGGAAGGGAGGGGGAGACAGAAAGAGAGAGAGAGGGAGAAAAAGAGAAGGGGAGAGAGTAAGAGAGGGAAAGAGAGAGCGAGAAAGGGATAAAGAGGGAGAGAGAGAAGAAGTGAGGAAGAGAAGGAGGAAGAGAAGGAGAGAGGGAGGGAGAGAGAGTGAAAGAGAGGAGAAGAAAGAGAGAGAAAGGGATAGAGAGAGAGAGAGAGAGGGAGAGAGAAGAAGTGAGGGAGAGAGGGAGGAAGAGAGAGAAAGAGAAAGTGAGGGGAAGAAAGAGAGAGAGGGAAAGAGAGAAGGAAGGCGAGAGAGAGAAGAAGTGAGGAAGAGAAGGAGGGAGTGAGAGAGGGATGGAGGGAGGGAAAGAGAGAAAGGGATAGAGAGAGAGAGAAGAAGTGAGGAAGAGAAGGAGGAAGAGAAGGAGAGGGAGGGAAGGAAGAGAAAGAGCAAGAGAGAGAGATGGAGAAAGAGAGAGAAGGAGTGAGAGAGAGAAAGAGAGGAAGGTAAAGGGAGAGAGAGGGAGGGAGAGAGGACGGGAGAGAGAAAGAGACAAAGGGAGAAAGGGAGAGAGAAGGCAGAGAAGGAGGGAGGATGGGGAGACGTAGAGAAAGAGGAGAATGCAGAACAGACAATGTGATGACAACAGCACTACACATGGAGGTCTGTTTATGGGACATGAGGCGTCTCCAGCTGATGTTTATCCAACAGACTCCGGCTAAAAACAGAACATCTGCAGCATCTGTGGTCAGCGTTTGCAAGTTTGAAGTTACAACAGCAGTGCCTTGAGATAAGGAAACGTTTAAGTTAGATTTTTTTTTTTTAGGTCTGTAAAAAAGTGTTTTGAAATAATGCTTCTACTTTCTACACTTTCTATTTTGATGGTGTATTGGTATGTTCTGATAATCCTCTTTTTTGTTTAGTTTTAGAGGTTCAGTTTTAATTTTGTGATTTATTGTGCAGCCCTACATACACATCAAAAGAATAAAATACATAAACTCAGACTTTTTTCTATATACTTGAATTAAACCTGATAGCAAAACCATCAAATGATGTAATTTAAATGTAATTATGTAATTGTGGTTATGGTTGTTGTTGTTTATTTGTATTCTCACTGCCTTTTAATTGAACTGTTTGTACAATTGCACTTTTTTGTATAATTCTTATTGTTGTGTTTTTAGGGTTTTTACTATCTGTCCAGGGATTACAGATGAAAAATAGCCTCTCTGACTAATTCTGGTAACATTTATAGAAATCTTGATTAATGTACACTGTCTCTGCTAAATAAATGAAATAAATAAATTAAAAAGGCAGAGTAATATATTATTTTCTTCATATTCGCACCTATTATGTAAATTTAAATTGTGTGTTGTTATTCATTCATTTTCATGACGGGAACAAATAAAAAATGAAAAATTAATTGCCTAATTTAATTGCCTAAATTTAGAAATATGAAAGCTTTTCAAATGAGAAGATATTTTGATTTAAAGGTGCACTGTGTAACTTTTTGGTGGAGGTTCTGTTACCTCCTCGTCTCCACGGAGATGCTGTTGCTTTGTCCAGAATGCTCCACAGTATTGGAGATTATTGATTATTGATTCTTGTGGAGATAGATAAACATATCTATCTCCACGGAGACAAAAAAGTGACACCACCAAGCCAAGTTACACGTCAGATCTGTGGAAAGGCGACCCTGCTCATGTGTTTTAAGGAAAAAAACAAACAAAAAAACAACACACATGTAAATTGTGAATGAATAAATGCAAGATAGCTAATGTGGTGATGCTAATTTCATTCAAATCAATAAAATCTCCAACTTTTCTGACACCAGGAAAGTTACACAATGCAGCTTTAAATTGTGAACTGGTAACGTTTTTTTCTGAAACAATGGAAACTATAACTATTGATTTGATATTATTATGACTTTTAGGTTTAATTGCGCATTTATACTGTTATTTTTAATACTGTTTATTGTTTTTAATGTTATCTTTACACATGCAGCACTTTGTAAACTGTTTTGTTGATAAAATGTGCTGTATGAATGAAGTAGATTTGGATTTGGTTCACATTCTGAGTGCGTGCGATTCTTCTGTTACACTCACAGTCTCTGAACTGCTCCACGTCGTCGTCAAACACCGCCTCCTTCAGCGCGCTCTTGTCGTAGGTGGAGATGGTCTCGCCGTATCCATAGGGGGAAAACTCTCGAGCGCGTGGCCCAGCGAAGGAGCGAGGAGACGGCGTGTTCAGGAGAGAAGTTTTATTATCCAGAGCGGTACGGCCCCCCTCCACCACGTCCAGCCCCAGCCGAGCGTCAGAACCCGGGGAGGAGGCCAGTCCTTCTCGCCCCGCCTAAGACGAGAGGTGGAGAACATTAGAGCGAGATCCTGGACGACTGAAGGGATTATACAGACATTTTACAAGCTGCACTATGTAACTTTTTGGTTGGGGGTCCGTCACCTGCTTGTTTCTATGGAGATGTCATTGCTCTGCCTGAAATGTTCCACAGTATGACATTAAACAGCTCTACTTTATATTTATTCAATTACAGGTGGTTTATAGTTTAGAAATACAAAAAAAACCAAACCACACATTCTGACTGTGAGCGGGGTCGTCTCTCCGCAGATCTGACCTGTAACTTGGTCTGGTTTGGTCTCCGTGAAGATAGAAAGGTTTAATGCCACACTGTGAAACATTCCAGACAAAGCAATAAAATCTCCATGGAGAAAAGCATAAATTATGTAATTTTCTGATCTATGTTATAATGTCGTTTCCTCATCAAAAACATAACTACAGTTTTGTTTTGTTTCACTCACACACGCTTAACATACAAATCCTGCATTTTTAGGCATACTTAAGTAGAAAAACACTCTGTTCCACCTTGTGATGTCATGTGGTAAAACAGGAAGAGCTCCACTGTGTTTTTAAACTCCAGTACACCCTCACTAAAATCATTTGGATCATTTCAGCTCTGGAATTGCCAATCTCTACTGAACTAAAGGTAAAAGGGTGGTGTTGAAAACTACCACTACCTGACATCAGAAGGTGGAACAGACCATTTTGAGCTTTGGAGATGTAGACAGACTAATAATAAAGGATTACTCAAACACGTGTGAATGAAACAAAACACAACTTCAGGTGTGTTTTTCAGGAGGTAACAGCATTAGAACATGGCTTAAAACTCACAAGAATCCATTTTGTGTAATTATAGGACCTTTAATGAACATGATGTTGTTTATATTATCTAACATGCCCTGCCTATTTCATAATTATACGTATGTAAAAACTCACGGCGTCGTCCCTCTTGCCCTCGCGTCTGATTGGTTCGTTGAGGTCCTCCTGGCTCCTGTAGCTGAAGCTCTGGATGGCCTCGGTGACGCCGCGCAGAGAGCTGTAGATCTCCTCTGAGTTCATGTTCTCTGTGTCATACTCCATCATGCTAACAAATCGCAGATAAAAACAACACAATTTACACAGAGCCTGGGTATGGAGATGTATTTGAGCTACATGCTGTAAATGTGCAGTAGAATGAGCTCGTTATGAGGGATGTAACGATATCCAAATCTCTCGGTATTTTCACCATATGCATCGCACGGTACGGTATTTATTATGATATTTTCTGGAGACTAACAAAACTGTGAATACACTATTTTTTCCTTTTCAAATGCCTCGACAAGACTTAACCCAAAGAATTAAGATTTAAAAGTGCTTAGAACAGTTATTTCTTCATGTAGTCTGCACTGAAACTGAGCAAAGGATCATGGTCTATGTAGTTCCCTCTGTTTTTTTAGCCGTTATTGCTGCATAACTATTAATTTAAGCAAAAAGTCTTGTAATTCGATATGTTGTCATAGTCCACGATGTTATTGTGAGACCTTTGACCATACCATTTCACAATATTTTGGTTATCGTTACATCCCTAGTAGTTAGTGAGTGTTTTAGTGTTAGTATTCTTTTAGTTTTCTAATAGCATGCAGCATAGCATCTGCAGTGTTGAAAAATGGGTTTGTTACAGTAAACAATAAAGACGAAATTATATACTGTGATTTGAGGTTATTTGTGTAGAAAATGAGACAAAAAAATCTAATTCATCCCCGATTTTCAAATTTAGGACTACCAATTCCTTTTAAAAGCACTGGAATTATGCGTATAGGATCATTTAGATATTCGTCCAAATGAATTCCTAGCATCTTAATTATTCATAGCAAGGAGTTTATAAACACTTTATAAAACTTTAAGAGGCTAGAGCAGAGGTTTATCATCACAGTTTCTAACAAGAACTAGCAGTGCACTAGCTCTACTTCCTGGTTCATGGACCATAAAAAACGTAATATTATAATTAGCTGCAAAAAGCTCATTTTGACACATTTTGAAGACCTGTTTTTACAATATATAGTTAAAAAATCATCAAATTCCTTTTAAAAGTACCTGAATTATGCGTATAGGATAATTCAGATATTCGTCCAAATGAATTACTAGCATCATAATTATTCATAGCAAGGAGTTTTTAATCACTTTATAAAAATTTCAAAAGCTAGAGAGATGTTTTACCATCACAGTTGCTAAAAACAACTAGTATGCTAACAGTGCACCAATGCTATTTCTTGGTTTGCTGACAAAAAGGTGTAATATTATAATTAGCTGCAGAAAGCTCATTTTGACGACCTGTTTTTACAAGATATAATTAAAAAATTGTCAAATTCCTTTTAAAAGCTCCTGAATTATGTGTATAGGATAATTGAGAAATGTGTCCAAATGCATTCCTAGCATCATAATTATTCATAGCAAGGAGTTTATAAACACTTTCAGAGGCTAGAGCGGTGTTTTACCATCACATTTGATAAAAACAACTAGTATGCTAACAGTGCATCAATGCTACTTCCTGGTTCATGGACAATAAATAGCTCATTTTGACCTGTTTTTACATTGTTGTTACAAATTGGGTACACCTAATACTTGTTGAATGTCCGCTACTGCTTTATGTGAATCCGTGTCGGCCCTGTTTGGAGTGTCCGACCCCCCCTGGTGGTTACCTGGGAGAGTACGCTCTGCGCAGGACCCTGAGGGAGGGGGCGGCAGGGTGGGACTGAGGCGGAGGAAGAGGAGGAGGAGGGGGGGCAGGGGGGTGCTTTAGTCCGTCCACACCCCAACCCCATAACCGACTGTGGGTTTGGCGAGGGGCGGATGGATGGAAGGATGGAACAGGGAAAAGAATGGAGGTGGAGACGATGAGAACGAGACAAGAAAGCGAGAGAGCGGACACGGACGAGAGAGGGAGAGAGTGAACAGTATGAAGGAAGGAGAGAGAGAAGACAAAAGAGCCGTCTGAGCTTGGAGGAAAAAGAGAGGAAAGCACACGTCCCACAGCTGGAGACTCAAGCAGCACTAGCCGATTTTAGGATTTGCTTGATGTTGCTGCTCGAACTATGAATGAGCTGCTCTGGCTGAGAAGATTGCGAGGCGAATTTGTATCCATGGTGATTAATAAAGCAATTCTGATCAATAAGAAAATGTTTAAAATGTTTTTGTTTGACTAATCAATGAGGGAAAACGGAGTAATAAATCCTAATCCGTACATATAGAGTATACAACGTTAAATATAGAGTATACACTGCCTGGGAGTGTGATGCTAACTGTAGGCATGCTCTGTCTGACGCTTGTTAGACTAATCTGAGTTTTATTTATATAACACAGTCTGACTAGAAAGTGTTGGCTTAGCTGGAACTACAACAGGTGAGCTGATTTGTGCAGTCACTTTCACCTTTTTGTTGAAAATTAAACACCAAAACAGGACCATGAACGCTCGTATTGATCACAGGCTCCAGGAAATGTGCTGTTTAAATCCATTTTGTATTTTTTCTTGAGTTTTCAGACCATCTTTGATAAACTTTTTTGGCTGTGTTTGCTCATGTGTGCATTGTGTCACCAAATAAATGTGTTCAGATTCAAGGAGCAAGTGTCATCAAGCTATCAAAAAAATCAAGTTTAGCTTTAAAAGGATTTTAATTCAAATGGTGAAGACAATACAACTTCTGGGCCGAGCTAATTCTACATTAATCCAGTTTATAGTTTATAATGTAGAGGGGTAATAAAAATCATCTTAAATTGTGTTCAAGGTCCATGGGCAAAAATACTACTAATTGGTCTGATATTAAATATAGAAAATATTAAAATTCCAAGATCTCAGCTTTTCTTCCATAGAGTTATTGTTCTACTTTATTTTATTTTGATTTAAAGGTGCACTGTGTAACTTGAAGGGTCCATTACCTCCTCGTCTCCATGGAATACGCCACAGTATTGCATTAAACGTGTCTATCTCCATGGAGACAAAAAAGTGACACCACCAAGCCAAGTTACACGTGGTTAGTGTGTAACCCCCCAAAAAACCCAAAAAGCTCACATGTAAACTGAATAAATGCAAGATATACAAGTTTGATGATACTGTGGAACATTTAATTCAAAGCAATAAAATCTCCATGGAACCCTCCACCAGAAAAGTTACACAATGCACCTTTAAACTGTGAATTGTTTAAGTTTTTTCTATATTCTGAAACAATGGATACTGTAACTATTGATTTGCTATTATTTCTATTTTAATCCTATAAATAACTTTGGTTTCATTGGATTGATACGTGCATTTTTACAAAATACAACCTTAATTTAAGTTAAAATTGTGTGTGAACTCTGTCAGAGCAACTCATTCAACTCCATCCTCACGTTAGCTTGTTAGCCTGTTAGCTTGTTAGCCTGGTAGCTTGTTAGCCTGGTAGCTTGTTAGCCTGGTAGCTTGTTAGCCTGGTAGCTTGTTAGTTATGTGTACTACAATCACAGAACTATAATAAAATCTGGAAGGTGACCCCAAGATGGCGTCGTATTGTTTTCAGTGGCCTGTGCTCATTGGTGCATGGGCCCAAAAATAATTCCTTCTGCATTTACTTCCTCTATACGGGCGAGCTCCTCCCACCCATGTGACGTCTGTAACGTGCACGGCATGGAGCGTTTGGACCAATCAGAACACGACATGGAATGTTTGGACCAATCAGAGCACGGCATGGAGCGTTTGGACCAATCAGAACACGACATGGAATGTTTGGACCAATCAGAGCACGACGTGGAGCGTTTGGACCAATCAGAGCGAGAGCTGTTAGAGCGGAGCGAGCGTGAGCTCAGAGCGGAGCTAGGCTAAATCTTACAAAGCATTTAAAAATTTGAAAAAGTTTATGTTGTGAAAATAGAAAAAGTTGTGGATGCCCTGTCAGCCAAACACGGACAGTTTGAATTCCCAAAATGCATTGCGTTCCACTGGAGAATTCTTTCTGGGCCCAAGCTCCTGGAAGCTGCAGTACCTGGAGCGGCCACTAGTCGGTCTGGAGTGTTTTATCCAGTTTTTATTATAGATCCATGACTACAACAGCAGTAGCAGCAGCTGAATATCTGCGCATGCTTAAGGTTACAGTGATTTTAAAGGCGTTACCTTGGAGACAGGCCTCCGTGTGAGCAGTTGGTGGGGGAGGTGAGGGGGCTGGTTCTGCTGGGGGTGTGGCGAGGAGGTGTTCGGCCAATCGTGTTACTCGGCGAGCCCTGGAAGGAAAAATACAACTCAAAACCAGGAAAACACAGTACTCATCTTTTTTAATATACAGCATAAACCTACTGTATGTACAACAAAACTCAAGGATTCTCTGTTTGAGGAGATTTCCTTTTTCTGTTTAAGAATTTAGAGAAAAAAAGTATAGTTTCCACAATAATTTAAAGTAATATATATATAATCTAAAATATCATACAAAGATGGTGCCACTATATACATATGACCCTAAAAGGTAATAGTTGCAGTAGTAGTAGTAGTAGTAGTGGTACTAGTAGCAGTAGTAGTAGTAGTAGTAGTACTGTACCACGGTGCTGCTGGTGTTGCTGGAGTTCTTGAGGTGGTTGTGGAGCAGTTTTGTGGCTCCGTCCTGGAAGGTTTTGGGCAGAGCTCCGAGGAGCATGGTGAACTCTGGAGTGTTGAGCTCAAACAGGGAGATCAGCACCACCTGAGCCGCCTGGACAGGGCACAGCAACCGATAAAAGAGCGAAAAATAATGTGTTTCCAAACAATCGGCTATTAAATGTATAGAATATTAACATCAAATCATGACGTTCACATTTTTACATATGTCAACATCTTTTATTAAATTAAAAAAAGTAAAAGTAAAAAGTAGAATGTGTGAAAACTGTCAACATGTAAAATTTGTAAAACAGTAACTGAAGTAAATGAATATGAAATCTACTTCTGATCTAACTTTAACGCAAAGAATGGTTTCACAAAGGGTTTAGTAAATTTTTACACAAAACAAACAAAACCACATTTTTTCATAGATGTTGGTTAAATAGTGCATTTTGTAGTTTTTGTAAAACCATTTCAGTTGTTCACATGCTGGAGGGTAACACGAAGGGGCAAAATAAAAAACATGGTAGAACTAAAATGTTTCAGCTTCCGTTAACACAGCATCATGCCAGTACTGCTAGAGCCAAGATGATTCAATTCACAGAGAAAAATTAAAATTCTTTATAATTTAAAACTGTACATGTACAATACAATGATAATCTCCCAGCTCTACATTGCTTTTGAAGATGAACGTTCAAAAGTCCAAAATGTTTGTCTGAAACTTAAAACACAGGTTTAAGTTCAACCAAAGACTGGCTTAGACTTTGACTCTATGTAGTTTTACTGGTAACAAAAACGCACATTTTAACCTGTAAGAGATTCTGTTAGGGTTACGAAGAGTTTTCAAAGTGCAATTCAAATTCTTCACGTGTTGTTTTGTATATATACATGCAAGTGAGTAAAAAGTCATTAATAAAGGACATTCACATTTTTTTTAATTCTCATGTCTGTTTGACCAGCTCAGATAGCCTCTTTGCTAATGGCCAGAAACAGGTAGCCATATTTTCTGTATAATTTTGTACGAAATCAGAACAACACCATGCATTTGTTTAAGTTAACGAAAAGTTGTTAGAGTGAGAAAAGCACACTGTAGTCTTGATAAGTCCAAAGCAAAAGGCAATCCACACAAGCCTTTCTTAGTTTAAAAACTGTTAAACATCTCTTTGCAAGGCTAGCATCTACAGTTAGCTACAGCATCATTAGCAGGGTGAGTTAGAGAGACGCCACTCTTGGTCGCCGCGGTGACGTGGGGTTAGAGACCGGAGCAGGCGGGGTTTAAACGTGCTTCTTGCGCTGTGATTGGTCGATCGGCTCTACCTGTTTACACCTCTCCTCCAGGTTGCACTCTGCGGACAGTAAGGCTGCAGCACTGGACCTGCCAGCTAGCTCCTCGCACACCCAGCTTTGAAGGGTCTGGGGTAAGGTAAGGCAAGAGCGCATGTTAAAGGATCGCAAATTAAAGGAAGAACCAGTCCAACGAGGTTCATTTGGTCTTCTAATCATTTGTCATTAGGTTCTTTTTTCAGACCAAGAGTTTGTTTTCATACGTGAGCGTTTTGACTTTCTGTGACGTGTCCGATCAACATTATAAAAGATGAACAAGACAAGGGAGGAGGACAGACACATTCACAACGTTCTGAAGCAAATGGGAAATAAACAAAGGTCAGAGAGAAAGAAAAAAAAACAAAATAAAATGCAAAAAAGAGCACAGGCATGGTAATATTACTGTACACCAGGGGCATAACAGAAAAAGTGCAAAGGGCAATGAGAAAACAATATGAACACACCTGAGAAACCGTACAGAAAACTCAGGCAGCTACTCGTCCACCCAAAAGATAAAATAGAACCGGAGCATGATTTTAATGTCATATACGAAATACCCTGCATGTCCTGCAATAAAACTTACATCGGGAAAACAGGGAGGGCGTTCAGTACACGAAAAAAGGAACATAAGACAGAATGCGAGAAGGAAACGGCGAAGGCGTGCACATGAGCAAAAAAACACAAAGCAGAAGAGGAACAACTCAAATCGTCCATTTCTGACCACTGTAAAAGAGAAAACCGAATTATGGACGGGGACGGAGCAAACATCATTGGGACAGAGGACAACAAATCTCGTCGCTGGATTAAAAACGCAATCGAAATACAGAAACGTGACCACGGGACTATAAACCGGGATGAGGGGGCTTTTCCACTCTCACACACCTGGAATACCGTCCTGAGGAAGTCGGACTGCAGATGGCGCTGTCGTCCTGCCTCCACCGGTAGGAAGACAGCGCCAAAATGTGTATAAATCAGCTGACTAGACACATCACAGTAACATCACGTGACCGTTCTGAGGAAGACCGTAGGGAGCAGTCGAGCAGGTATGAAAACAAACTCTTGGTCTGAAAAAAGAACCTAATAACATAAAGGAAGAACCAACTCCAACCAGAGTTTTGAGCAACATTATACAATAGATTTTTGGTGTGACAGAGGTTAAATAAAAAATAAAAAAAAAGCCAGTTGAGATTAGTGCATTTAGATTCAGTTGTGCACCTGTTTGAAAAGTCCTGCCTGTTTAGCCGTCCATATTTTACCTCTCTGATATATGGGCACATTTTTATAAAGCACTTTTCCACCTTAAACCACTCACCCACTCACACACACATTCATACACCAGAGTATGCACACTGTGTTCGTACACTTGGGGCAAGGTGGGTTAAGTGTCGTGCCCAAGGACACAATGATAGCACGATCCGACCACCCTACCGACGATGCTTATGTCGAGATCGAAATCGAACCGAAAACCTGTGGATCAGTGGACAAACGCACTACCAACTGAGCTATTGTCACTACAGCGCTCAAAACCGTTGGTCTCACTGCTTGATGTCATCCAGTGGCATTTCAGAAGTACTCCTCTATGTTTTTAAAGTGCATACCAGAACCACTCTAGTTTGTTGAAACGAAGGTGGTTCAGGTACCGTTACTCGTATCTGCAAAAGCTCTGATACTGCACATTTTCCAGGATAAACCCGATACCATCTGAAACTGTATTTGTATTTGTGGACAGCTGCTATCACACAGCTTAATACTGACTTTGGAGGTTTTACAGGCAGTAAAAACGACAAAAAACATTTATGGCACCTCTTTGATGCCTTTCTAAGCTGAACTTTGGCAAATTTAATTGCAGCACGTGGCCTGGCGACAGTACTAATCTGTTAATGTCATGTAAATGGTACTTTACAGTAATAAAATGTTAACTTCAGCTTAAATGTCTGCACACCACTCAACAAATAGACCTGTCACGCTAACAAATTTTGAAGTGCGATAATATTGATTCTGAAAATATCACAATAAATTATAATATTGAAATAAATATAAACCATTTTCACAATAACCTTAAAACAGGAGAATCTCAGTAAACCCTTTTCTAAGTGAATCATATGAACCAATGTGGCCAGCATCATATATAAACAGTACAATGAAAACAACTAATTTAGTTAGTTCTAGTATCTATAACAACACATTGCATTTTTAGTCCCAGAATAGGATTTATACATGGGCAAGATGGGAGGATTGACACAACTACCCCAAAACATTTTTACTTCACAACTACAGTAAAAACACCACCGCTACTGTACTGTATTTCATCTACTACAATCCAAACCTGAGATACGGCTGAAAGCAGCACCTCTGGACTTGTAGAGTTTGAGACCGAGTCTGAATCATTGCTCACCGACATCTGTAGACACATGTTAGTTTTGAATAAACCTCCACTGACCTCTTGTCTAACTGTATTTGAATTGTTTAAGAGTAGGGAGAGACATTCAGAACTTTTGGAGCTGGAGACAGGCAAAGTATGTGTGTTACTGCCTAATCACTAAGCCGTCTTGCAGCCATTTTCACAAACCTTTTAAAAGTTAAAGGAGACATATTTTTGCAAGCTTTTAACTGCTGTTTTTCTTTTAGGACTCTACGCCTACCTTCTGTAGTCTTGTCAGTGCACTTTGGGTCAAATAAATGAAGTTAGATCATAGTTTTGCAAATTCTATGCTAATCAGATCATTATCAGTTTGTATTTTGATTGATGCGTGTTTGAATTATCCTGTATTGTCCTACATTTGAGGCTTGAGAGCTCCCTACCCACAGCCCTGTATATGACTCTGGGTCAAAACACTCAAAAATGTTACATAGCCATTTTCTAAAAACACCATAACCTGCTACAAAGAGCATTAAAAGTCCTGTTTTATTCAGAATGTACTCTTGAGACCTTTAAGTCATGTTATAATGCCGTTTCCTCATCAAAATGCATTCACACGTTTGAGTAATCCTTAACTATTAGTCTGTCTACATCTCTGAAGCTCAAAATACTCCAGTTCCACCTTGTGATGTCAGGTAGTGGTAATTTTCAAGCTTCCTTTTACCTTTAGTTAAGCAGAGATTGGCAATTCAAGGGCTGAAATTATCCAAATGATTCTAGTGAAGGTGTATGGACTTTAAAAACACAGGTGGAACAGAGTGTTTTCAGTTTGAGAGAAGAACTCAACCTAAATATGCAGGTTTGTGTGTCAAACATGTGTGAATGAAACAAAACACAACTCCAGGTATGTTTGTGTTGAGGAAACAACATTATAACAAGATCAGAAAACAGCAAAATATGGGCCCTTTAATCTCCATGAATCCAGGCTGGGAGTTCAGTTGGACGAGCGCTGGTGGAAAAACAAACAGAGGGGACACAGAGGGAGAACATGTGATGTGTTTCATACAAAGATAATGGGGCCGTTGAACCAAGGCCATCCACACAACCAGCGCCTATTATCGAGTTTACAACTGTGGATAAGCAAACAGTCACTTTTCAAATGAATTAGACGGGCTAGCTGCAGTTTTAAAGGGTCCATATTACGCTATTTTCTGATCTGTGTTATAATGTTTTTTTCATCACAAACACACCTGGAGTTGTGTTTTGTTTCATTCACACGTTTAACACACAAACCCTGCATATTTAGGCTGAGTTCTTCTCTCAAATGGAAAACATATAGGAACTTTAAATCAATTTAATAATAAGATGCAATAAGATGTATATATTGGTTTAGTAAAGTGGTTATTTTTGATTAAGTAGGCTATGTATTCACTAAAGATGAACTATATGCAACAATACATGGGTTCAATGCTTTTTAGTACTACAGATTTTCACATGGGCGTAAGTATTTTTTTTTATTATTTCAAAGCCAAATATGAAGTCTATGGAAATTATGAAACACACTAAACTTTAAGAATCATCTGAGGTGCAGTTTAATTATTTCAATTTCAAAGCCAAATAGAAAAAAGGGAAATAAGTAATGTAAAACAAATGTAATATTAATTTTGATTTAAGTAGTTTAAACCAGGTAAGATGTATTGTTTACTTACTGATTGACCTGATTGTGTATGTATTCTTGTTGTATGTATTTCAAAGTTGGTCTTGTGTTGGCCTTTTTTGTCAGGCAAAAATAACAAACTGGTTCTAACAAAAGAAAGTTCCTTATAGCTTCTTTGCGGTGTAAAATAAGCGCATGACTTTTTAAAATGTAAGTAATGTAAATCCAAGTTTTGGTGAATGCTGCCATAGTATGTTATAGAATACATTGTATTTTAAGAATATATACAACACAAACAAACAAAACAAAACAAAAAACAAAACCCACACCCCACCTCTCTCTCCACACTCTACATTTACACAAAAACTACACAAACACCTACAGTAACGCACTCTTAAAGGTGCATTGTGTAACTTTTCTGGTGGAGGGTCTGTCAAATGCTTGTAACCACTGAAAATCTTATTGTTTTGTCTGGAATATTTCACGGTGTGGTATTAAACTATTCTATCTCCATGGAGACCAAACCAGACCAAGTTACAGGTCAGAACTGTGGAGAGGCGACGCCGCTCACAGTCAGAATGCCCGTTTTTCGAGGTGTTTTTAAGCTATAAAACCACCTGTAATTGAATAAATGTAAGGTATGGCTGTTTAATGTCCGTATCCATAGAAACAAGCAGGTGACGGACCCCCAACCGAAAAGTTACCCTGTGCAACTTTAAAGCAGTTTTATATGATAGTACTTGTACAGTTTCGTAGTAGCGCACGTACCTTTCTGACGTCAGAGCTTTTGGGTTCTGTGGTCCAGGTGATGATGCGGGACACGGCCAGGCGAGTTTCACTGGAGTTACCGAAGTCCGTGGGGTCCATCTGCCGCGCCAGGGACTCGATGTACTTCAAGATGGCTACCTTCACCTAGGCAACCAGGACACATGTTGTAATTGTAATGCTAACAGCTAATTGTAATTTCATCGTTTGTTTCCTTCATTCAGTGACAATAAATCAATCAGTTAATTAGGAGTGGGAATCATAGAGTTCCTCATGATTCGAAAAGATACTCGATACATGGCTCACGATACAATATTATCATGATATGGCGATACACGAGATAATCGATATATTACACATGACACTCAGTGATATAAAACTGTTTTTAAGAAACCAAATACATTTTAGCAACAGTATTTCTTTGTTAAACCACCACTTGTGCAAAGTTAATATGAAATCCATCTATTTTAATCATCAAAATCACTGGACCTTGGAGGTTTCTCTCTCCTCCTTCACATCAGAGACTCAGACTCACTAAACACCGTCAAAAAACTGCTCAAAACACACATTTTCCTCCGAGCCTAGAGCCCCCACACTTGACTGCTCCTCATTACTGTTTTGTCTGTCCTGTCCTTGTGTTAGTGTTACTTTATTGTGAAGCGTCTTTGTGTCACAGTGGAAACCGCTATATAAAACCAGTGTATTATTATTATTATTGTTATTATTATCGTTGTCGTCGTTGTTATTAAAACAGAAAAAACACCAGCCTCTTGCTATTTTTGCTACTTATTTAAAAATGTATTATCATCATTTATAGTTTTACTCTTTATTATTATAATATTTTGCCATGTGTGAGCTACTGGGTCCAAAAATTCCCCTTGTGGATCAATAAAGTTTGTCTAAATATTAGAATATGTCAAGTGCTTATTTAATACTTACACTAAATAAGCTGTAGAGGTCAAGTTAGCGCTTATATATTTAACATAAAGTCCATGGTATTTAATAGTAAGGTTACATTTTTATTGTGTGAGCAGAAGTGACGGTTAAACGTTAACTGAAAAGACGTAAAGTAAAGACATCAACAGTTAATGGTGAAAAACAAAACTACAGAGAAAAGTTATAAAAACCCAAAGATGGCAACAGCTGACAGGGAACAAGGTTTGTTTTATCTGTAAATGTGTATCTGAGCAACTTGAAAATGATACTTGTAAATGAATGTTAAAATACACAATATTTTATTCTTGTCGAGCTCTTATATTGGTTTTATGACACGGCATGGAAAGATTAAAAGTAATTTAACCGTCAGTTCTGGCCTTCTCAATTTGACTGGATGCTACAAAATACAAAATTCTACAGTAGTGCGGTCACAAAATAAAATGCTAAAAGCTGCCAAAAAATACTCTTGACGATATATCGATACAGCAGCCCATGATAACCATATTGTATCACCGAATTGATTATCACGTTATTTCGATTTTGATATTTTTGCACACCCCTGGCTGTAATGAGTGAACAAAAGTAAAAAAAAATACTGTATAATTTAATTTGTTGTTGTAAATTAAGTGTAATTGTTTTGATGTTACCTTTAGGTTTGGTGTCTGGGTCTGATCCACAATGAACCGCATTAGAATATTGAACTGCTGGTCAAATGGAAAAGATTCTCTGGAAAAGACAAGAAAAAGAAGGTTAATTTATTTCAGGATAGTTCACATGACACCATAATTGAGATCTGTACTGAAAAGCTTAAAGGACAGATCGTTTGGTATTGGCTGGACTTTGGTGTTCGTAATATTTTTGGGGTGAAAGTTGATGCTTTGTGGTTTTTTAGCATGTCCTGGCTGCTCTTTTGGTCTCTACTCTATAACATACATTATTTAAACGGGGTACCAGCCAAAGAGTATATTTGTCCAGCCGTCAGTCAAATATTTAGCTCTTAAAGATTAGATAAAAACTTTTAACTTCTACGATGACGTATGCCATCGTTATGAGACCATACCGTCATACAGTGAAATTAAAGGTGCACTGTGTAACTTTTCTGGTGGAAAGCCTGCCACTTGCTAGTCTCCATGGTGATGTTATTGCGTTACTTGGAATGTTCCACAGTATAATGCAAGTATAATATCTGAAAAATACATTATAAACATGCATCATTACTGTGAGTGGGCTTGCCTCTCCACAGAGCTGACCTACCTGTAATTTGACACTTGACTACCTGATATTGTCATCTGCTTGTCTCCATGGAGATAGGTAACATTAATGCCATACTGTGGAGCATTCTAGGCAAAGCAATAATATCTTTAGGTGTTTAGTGAAACAAGTGGTGTACCCTTCATCAGAAAAGCTACATAATGCGTCTTTTAAAACAGGAAAAAATGAGAACGAGAATAAAACAATTTGTTCTCTATCTCTCTACTCAAATCTTTACATGAATTATTTGAATAAATAAGTTTGCATTTCAGAGGCCAGAGCCAAATTTACCGTCACAGCAAAGCTAAAAAACAAATAACAAGGTAATAAACAAGAAAATAAAACGCTTTATAATTTCATGCAGTACACAGCAGTCTCATTTTTACCCAAAGAGCTGCTTCTACAATATATCTCTACTTAAAATATTACATAAAAAATTATGTACAGCCTCTTTGAATATAAAAAAAAGTAATTTGCGAGACAGAATACAACTACGCTCTTCCTCCCTCCTCCTCCTCTCTATGATGAAACAAACCTGGTAACATCTAGCGCCTTCTGCACTTTGGCCTGCACAGATCCAAGCAGGTCAGCCCCCATCTTCTTGAGCAGCTGCGTTAGAAGCACGAAGAGCCAGTCCTGCAGGTCCTCCCTGTGCACCGTGATGAAGTCCACCAACGTCTCCAAGAACATACTGAAGACCTAAAACAAAACAATATACGTATAAATCACCATATTGTTCATTTTAGACCTGGTGTTCATAAATGCATGTGGAAATCACACTTACTCTCTGTAGTTAGATCCACACCAAGGCAGAGCATGCGGTAAAAGACATGGTTAGTTTATACTGTTAAATGCACTCCAGGTTTATACGTGTAACTCATGCTGGTAGTACTGGAGTGGTGGAGGACTGTACCTTGCTGTGGGGGTCTGCAAACATTCGGGTAAAGATCTCACAGAGCCTCTTTAGCTCCACCCGGCTGCAGAGAAGGAACATAACATAATACAAACATATAAAATATAAACATAAAATAAAGTTTGATTTGTTTGTATTAAAGATTTTTTGAGTACCTGTATTCTGGTACAGTTACTTTTTCATTTGGTGGTATTCAGAATACTACTTTCCTAAATTAAAAGGAATACACAGTAGTACTTCATCTGTAATTTTGGCTTTGAACTGCACGGTATTAGTGAGAAAAAAGAAAACGCAGCTCTTCCAGTTATTGCATGTGTAATTTTTTGTCTCTAATTAACCATAAATTAATGCGTAATAACAAAAGTTGTTTGTAATTATATGTCGTGTTTTTACACTATAATATAATGCCAGTTGAAGTAAAAGTATCCCAAGTATTCATTACTCAGACTGGACCGTGTATCAGAATACATTATAAACTACATTGTAATGCAGGTATTCAGTATTCTTTAACAAAATACACTATTCTTTGAAATTTCCACAAAACGGGATGAGATATTTAACAAAATTCCTACATATATACATTTCACAATTCTGTTTTCAATTTTGCTCACAGTTTTTTTTTCTATAGTTTTTAATTTTTAAAATTTGATTTCATATTTTTGTTTTCATTCTAGTACTGCTTTTTGAAACTGTAAGAGCTGTAACTCACCACCACGTAACCCTTTTTTGCCCAATCCAAATGTAAATACTTCTCTCAATAATAATAGTTTTTATCAGTTTTGTCTCACAAGATCTTGTACCATTCCTATATTCTTCCCATCACTGCCCCACCTGAGAATCCTCTGGCTCTTGAGCAGGTTCTGCAGCCCCAGCAGACCCTCCTTTCTCTCAGACCAGTTGGAGCTGGCGCAGTGGTTGAGCACTTCGGCCACGTCCTCGGTCTGTCTGAGGTAATGTGGGATTCCTCCGTTCCTGGAGCTGTAGGAACGCTCCGAGCAGGCGCTGGATGCATCACTGTTAGCATCATCGTCTGAGTACATCCCCGGGGACTCGTATCTCCTCCTCATCGGCTTTCTCTGTGGAAAGGCAAAACAGATCAGATGAATAAAGAGGCAGCATGGAAATGTAGGGTTTCAGACTATGGTGGCCCCCCATAGTATGTATGTATAAATGTATGTATGCATTTTTTTGAGTAATAATAATAATAATAATAATAATAATAATAATAATAATAATAATAATATGTAATTTCCTTCAGGATCAAAAAAGTAACTATCTATCACAAAAACATACATTTTCCTACCCCTTAAGTGAAATGTTTGCCCCTGTAAAACAAGCTGAGCAATAAACTAGTATGGCACTGCTTGTTGCATTATCATAAATATGTAAAACTTTATCTAATTAATACTTTTTTATTTGAGAAGATAAGTGATAGTGATATTTATTCCAACAATTGTATTCAATAGAATAATTCAAATAAAGATTGCCTGTGCCACCATAGTCTTGTATAAACCTGTGTCAAAAACACTAAAAATAATCAAAAGCCATGCATTTCCACTTCTGCTTGGTGTTGTATTTTTCATTCTTTATCATATCAAAAGCCACGGCATGACCTTCTTCAGTGTTACTTAAGGAGGAGTGGGAGATTAGGCAATACAGGAAGATTTTCTACGAGCAATTTAGGTAATTCACTATAACAACCACTTCTTAAAGGGCCTATACTGCATTATTTTCAATATTGTTTCTTCATCAAAAACATACCTGGAGTTGTGTTTTGTTTCATTCACACATGTTTAACACACAAACCTGCATATTTATCTCTACTGAAGAAAAGGTAAAATGTAGCTGTCAACTTACATGACATCACAAGGTGGAACGGAGCATTTTGAGTTTTGGAGATGCAGATAAACTAATAATAAAGGATTACTCAAACATGTGTGAATGTATTTGATGAGGTAACAACATTATAAAATGGCCTAAAGCTTTTTTGCGCAATACAGGACCTTTAAGAGTTAAATTCTTCACTAGCAGGAATGGATAAGAAAAGCTAGCGGAACATAGACTTGCAAAATTAACATCCTTTAACTATCTATATTAGCATACTGTGAGATAGGCATATTCTACAAAATGATTTCTTATGTTTTACCAATAAAAATATGTAAAAGAAAGCAATTTTACAACTATTTTGGGCACGCTGAAATCCAAAACACAAGCATGGCTGAAACAGATCATTCTTCATTCAATAAGCCTCTAAAGCCAGTCAAGCAAACTCGCCAACTACAGTTTTCATAAGCAGTGCACGATTAATCACTATAATTTTCAATGCACAAAACACCAATGGAGAGCACACTATCACTATGGAATAAGATTTAAGAAGCGTGTGAGAGAAGCAAATTAAAACATTCAAAATAAAGTAAGAAAAAAGATCAAACCACTCAAGATACATATGTTAAATATGTGATGGTATGGAGGATATAGTACGCACACTTAAAATGGGAAAACTACCTTATTCCTGGAGTCTCCTAACAGCTGAAAGGTCAAAGACAAGAGGGACAGAGGAGAGAGGAGGGTTTAACTGGGAGAAAAAACAGTTTGAGGATGGACTCACAAAAATACTGTTGTAATTTCAGCGCAATACTCACACACAGTTTATATCCACTTTGTTTATATGGACTTTTAGACAGTACTGATTACACTGCAAATATCTCTGATCTGGCCAAGATTTTAAAACTTATAACAGGTTATTCATCTTGTTTTCAGATTTATTATCTACTTACTAGTTCTGAGACTGCTTAATTTTAATTTAGAGGTAGTTTATTTTAAGATAAGGTGTCAAGTAAAATGATCTCGCTGCATGGACAGATTATTTAACAACTTTTAAGTCATTTTCTGATAGATTTAAGTGTTATATCTATTGGTGAAGCATTTTCGCAGGGTATAGACTGCTGCTGACGTGTAAGACAAATGGAAAGTTATATAAAAAGTGTCTATTACTATGTTAAAGATACACTGCGTAACATTTCTAGTGGAGCGTCCGCCACCTGCTTGTCTCTGTGGAAATGTTATTGCTTTGTAACGAATATTCCACAGTACAGATTAAACCTATCAATCACAAGGAAAACAAGCAGGTTACAGCACTACGCTACATTACAAGTCAGATCTGTGGAGAGTCGCCCCTATTCACAGAAGGAATTATTGTATTTTTGAGCAATAGAAACACCTGTAATGAATAAATGCAGATGGAAATGTTTAATGTGATACTATGGAAGGCAAAGGCACCAGGCAAAGCAATAACATCTCCATGGAGACAATTTGACATGTGACAGACCCTCCACCAGAAAAGTTACACAATGCACCTTTAAAATGCAAATACATACATTATTTATTTATTTATTAAAGTGTACGATCTCATTTACAAGTTCCTCAACATTTAAATGTAACTGTATAACGTGAAATAGCCAAGCAAGGGAGTCCAAAACATGGTTCTGTAGAGTAAATCTTGCATAACTTGACTTGACAAGATCTTTAAAGGTGCACTATGTAACTTTTCGGTTGGGGAGGGGTGTCCATAACCTTCTTGTTTCTATGGATATGTCATTGCTCTACGTGGAATGTTCCATAGTATGACATTACCTTACATTTATTCAAATACAGGTGGTTTTATAGCTCAAAAACACCTACAAAAACATTCTAAAACCAGTAACTTGGGCTGGTTTGGGCTTCATGATTATATAAAGGTTTAATGCCATTTTGCAAAACATTCCAGACAAAGCAGTAACAACTACGTGGAGAAAAACATCTGACGGACCCTCCACCAGAAAAGTTACACAATGCACCTTTAAGTTTAATACACATGGAGTGACTGGAGTCTGTTTAAACCCCAATTACTATGATCTTTATGGAATACTAGTATATTATCAGTACAGGCAAACACAACTATAGTCTGGCAGGATCACAGGGTTGTATTTCCTTGTACTGACCAGAGCATCAGCGACTGCAGCCTCCACCTCAGTGCCCGTGTTCAGGACCCTCATGGCGTTCACAGAGGCAGAGATACGAGCCTGGTTTATGAAGCCATACCGGTCTAAAAGAAACAGAGACATGTGAGCAAAGACTATTTAACAGGGTTCACCCAACTTACCTGGTTCAGATATTAAAAGAACATTGAGAATTTAAGTATTTTTTTTAAATAGAAAATATAATAATGAAGAACCTTGAATGGTAAGAGCTTCTTGAGTTGAATGGGTTGGATTATGTCATATGTAAAGGGGGGCTGATGCTTTTTTCTTTCTAGAGCAAAATCTTCTGACAGTGGTGTAATATATCTTAATCTGAAGTGCAAATTTCTCAATCCACTGTCAGAAAATTTGGAATCTTCAATCAAGAAAAGACCTTCCAACAGGTAAAAACAAAAGTATTATTCGTAAATAAATTATTTAAAATCAAGTTTTGAACAGTTTTACACTGTTAATACCGGATAATAAAAAATAAATAAATAAATAAATAAATAAATAAATAAATAAATAAATAAATAAATAAATTTTTCCCCAAATTCTCTTGTATCACATGAAGCGATTCAAAGGCTGTAGGACACAATGCAAAATCAAACTGCACCATAATCCACAGCTGGATGAACCAAAGACACTGTGCAAACTAATACAGAATAAAAACTGAAATATTACTACCACTACCCACAAAATAAAATTTCACAATAAAACTCAAATTCAAGACCGCATGAGCAGGAAAAATACCTGAAACAATGGAGGATGCTTCTATCACTAAACAACATAAGCATGCCAATAGATTTCTATATGAGGTCCAACAGAACGGGCACTGGGGGGCACTGGGGGACACTGGGGGGTTGTGGGAGGGGGCGGGGCATGCAGGTCACCTGACGGGCCGTGGGGGTCAGCTGAGGACAGAGCGCTGGTGGAACGGGAATGACGTCGAGAGGCTGCAGGAGGAGAGGGGTACATCCATAACAGGGGCGGTTAGTATTTGATTCACCAAAGAGTTTTGTAAAAGTCACAGAACACCAACAGGGGAATTTAAACCTTTTTCTGCTTTCTGGATTTTTGGTCACTCATTAGCTGCTTTACATTGCATTGTCCATTCACACAAACACTCGGCTCCTCTGGAGCTGATCGACAGAGTCAGAGTCACTCACATTCAACAATCATACTTAGGCAATGGTGGATAAAGTGTCTTGCCCAAAGACACCCCAGTAGGCTTTGAAAAGAGCTGGGATCAGGCCCACAGCCTTCCTATAAGACAACCACTCAAATACCTCAGACCTGTAATTACTAAGAGGAGCCACTGTCTCCTAGTTTGGTTTTATTTATTCGTCTTGATTCTCCCTGATAAAGTGATGACAAACGTTACAGCAAGGATTTTAAATACAGTTAATACATGCATAAAAATCCTGAAGAAAAAGACATTAAGATATTTTCAGCATTAGACACTTAGGCAGTTAGCATCATTAGCACTGGTGTTAGCAGTGGTGTTAGCCTTAGCCGTACTCACCCAGAGGAGTGAAGCCCCGCGCGGGGCTGGTGTCACGGCTGCTCTCCCTGCTGGTGTCACGGCTACAGCCCTGGCTCATGCTGGGCCGGGGGATACGGCTCCGGGCTAGCGTGCGGTAGGAAGGGACAAGACTTTTACCACACAGGCTGGCTGTAGGGCAACAAGTGAGGCAGCCATGTCAGAGAGCGGGTATGGGGCAGCGATGAGGCAGGAGGGAGAGGAGAGTGGCACAGAGGAAGACTGGAGATGTACTGTACAATTACAACTACTTGCATGAGAATTTGGCTTGAATGCAAACTGTTTAATCAGCTATTTTCACTTCAGATAACTTGTGCATTAAATAGTACAAAAAATATTATTAGAGAAAGCTCGCATTTCAAGTAAAGAAAAAATATCAAACTAATTTAAAATTGAGATTCAGTTTGTAGTAAATATCTTGTTCATAACATTAACTATATATGTGGGTTTGTAAATAAATGATTATACTAGGATCTCAGATGTAAACTATGTCCATCTCCATTTTGCCCAAACAAAAAAATAATATTTGAAAGTAATGGTCAAAAGTTTGAGGCTATTTAAAACTATTTTATATTAATTATTGTAATGTTATTTATTATCTATTACACTATAGTCTGTGAATCTATTCAAATTAAATGTGTACAATACTGACAATGAGAGAAAGTAAGAATAATTTGAGATATATGACATAAGATTAGACATGACATAAGCGTTGGTAGCAGCTGGCGGGATGAGTGCAATCACAATTAATGTTAAAAAAGCTGGGTTCAAACATCCGATAATTGTTAGACACTGCAAAACATTCAGAAAAATGCATGCAGAAAAGTAGGATAAGGGACTATTATTTTATATATATGTTTAGATTCAACTTCTTGGAAATTCTCAATCCAGTTTCAAGTTGTTTTGTCAACCAAAGACCAAAGTTGTTGTCTCCAGAATACCTTGTTATGTCATATGAACATTCAACTGTAAATTACAGCTTGGTTATCTCTCCATCTGGAAGTGGAGATAGTAAAGAAATAGGAGAAAAGCCACATATCTGTACCGAGGGAGTGAACGTAAGAACATTGCTGCTTAAAAAAAACATCATGGTGCAAAGGCTCATTGTGTTACTCGTCTATAGTTTGTTGTTGAAATGATAAAACTGGTTATAAAACTTTAAAATAAATAAGTAAATCATCATAATTCATAATGTCAGGTACATTTATTTGTTATATTTTTAAAGGTGCAATGTGTAACTTCTGTGGTTAAGTTTCTGCTATACCTTCCTTATTGCTCTTCTAGGAATGTCGCTATAAACCTGTCACCATGGAGACAAGCGGGGGCACCATCAGACCAGGTTACAGGTAAGAACTGTGGACCGGCCAGCCTGCATGTTCCTCAAGGTATTTGTAGCTTTAAAGGTGCACTGCGTAACATTTCTGGTGGAAAGTCTGCCACCTGATGTCTCCATGGAAATGTTATGGCTTTGTCTGGAATGTTCCACAATGCAGATTCTATCTATCGCATGGGAGACAAGCAGGTTACAGCACTACGCTACATTACAGTTCAGATCTGTGGAGAGTCGCTCCTATTCACAGAAGGAATTATTGAAACACCCGTAATTAATCAATGTTAGATGGAAATGCTTAAAGTCATACCATGGAACGTTGAGGGGAAAGCAATAACACCTCCATGGAGACAAACAGGTGGTGCACCCTCCACCAAGAAAGTTACACAGAGCACCTTTAATGTAAGATTTGGATTCTGATATCAAGGATTATAATAAATATAATTTTAAAAAACTCTACGTCACTGTAAAAGTTGTAACTGATGACGCTTATCCATACTGCACCATAGAAGTACCATAATAATCTATGATATTTCTCCGATGGCCAAAAGCACCTCCTTTAACACCAGGCTGCCATGATGGAGCTGTGCGTGGCCTTACCCAGTCCCATCCTGCTGGGGCTGGTCTCACGGCTGCACCCCTGACTGCGTGGGATCCGGCTGCGCTTGTCGGCGGGCGTGGAGGAGGCGGAGCCAGTGGCGCGAGGGATACGCCCATAACTGCTCAACAGTTTGCCCGGAGAACTGGATCGGCTACCGGCTACGAGAAGAGAGAGAAAGAGAGAGGAGTTAAAAATACAGTGAGGATATATGAAAAAAAATGAGTGCACTTTAATATTGTGTACATATGTAGTCCTTTTGTAACCCAGCAACGCCAAAGTAAAACGTGAAGCTATAATAGGAATATATTGCTTAAATCCAGACAATTTAAAGGTGCACTGTGTAACTTTAAAGAAAAAAATAATTTCCTTTCTATCTATCTGTCTCTTTGGTGGTAGTTTTCTCCGTGGAGATGTTATTGCTTTGTCTGGAATGTTTCACAGTATGGTATTTTCTATCTTCATGGAGACCAAACCGGATCAAGTTAAAGGTCAGATCTGCGGAGAGGCAACCCCGCTCAGTCAGTATGTTTTTTTTTCTAGATATTTATGAGCTATAAAACCAACTTTATTTGAATAAATGTAAGATAAAGCTGTTTAATGTCATACTGTGAAATATTTCAATTAGCGCAATGACATCTTCACAGAGAGAAGCATCTGACAGACTCTCAACCAGAAAAGTTACATAGTGCACCTTTAAATCTCACTTTTTTGACATAACTGTTTGCATGACGGTTGCCAATTGGAAGAAACAGTCAAATCTATTGTAATTTTGTAGAATGGCTTTTGTATTGTACAAACACAAAAAAAAAAAAAAAAACAGCCAACAAAAAAAAATAAAAAAATAAAAAATCCAATAAATAAATAAATAAATAAATAAATAAATAAATAAATAAATAAATAAATAAATAAATAAAAAATAAATAAATACAAATAAAATAAAATAAAGTCTCTGTTTTGGCTGCACTAAAGTAGAAGTAAGAACCATGGCTCATGCAACACTTCAATAAAATGCTGAAAATATTATTAAAAAGTTTGTGTAACCAGGGCATGGTGTAATATAAGAATATAAAAATAGAACTTTGTGCTGCTCAAAGCTGCGAGGTGCTTCCCAACGTGGTCCCAACATTTTGGCGTTTACAGTGAACAAATGTGAAATCCCGTTGAAACGAATATAAAACACCGTGACAAATAAAAGACTGACGACAAAAACAAGACAACAGCGGACAAGATGGTGCCTGGACAGCCGGTGAACATCTGAGACAAACCCTTCAACAAAACACCACATTAAAGCTGCACTATGCAACTTTTCAGATTAAAGGCACACCGCCTACTTGTCTCCATGGAGATATTTTAGCTTTGCCTGGAATGTTCCACAGTGTGAAATTAAATGTCTGTATACAACATATTTCATTGCAGGTGAATGTACATATACATTTATATAATTATGCCTTATTTAACACCTGTCTCTTGCTATCTTTTTTGCTATTTATTTTGAATTTATTACCATTTTTTTTTTTTACTCTATTATTATATTATATTGTGATATGTGAGCTGCTGTGTCCAAATAATTTCCCTCGTGGATCAATAAAGTTTGTCTAAGTCTAAGGTGATTTATTTCTCGAAAATTCCTTGACAATCCTACATTTTAACAGTGAGTGGGGTCTCCTCTCCACAGATCTGACGGCATGTTTTGTCTCAGTGGAGATATGTGTGTAAGTTTAAGTTAAACTTTATTATTCCCATAGAGAAGTTTGTCCTCTGCATTTGACTCTTTGACTGAATTGACCTTCATTGTCACTGGGGGAACCTGTCATGATCAGTGGGTGCCTCAGTAGGGATGGGACAATAAACAATAATATCGTTTATCGTGATAAAAAGGGTACACAATAATCGTTCGTGGGACATTTTATATTATCGTGATATTTGCCAACAAAGATAATGACCTTTAAATCACCAGAATGTGCAGAAAAAGTGGAGTTTCGGTGAGGAGTTTTGGTCAGAAAAACCTAGGCAACCTGGGAGTCAAACCTGAAACCTTCTTGCTGTGAGGCGTGAGTACTAACCACTTAACCACTGTACTGCCTCAATGCCATACTGTGGAACATTCTAGACAAAGCAACAATAATAATCTCCTTGGACACTAGCAGGTTGCCTATACACCACCAGAAAAGTTACACAATGAGCCTTTAACCAGACACAAAACGAATATCCAACAAATACAGTACATCACATGGGGAATACAGTGTGAGAAAGTGCCGCTAAAACGTTACAAATAAAATAAAAAACACCAAAACGTGGCCGTGCAAAGCTCTCCTTGTGGGCTACAGGGTGATGAGGGCGATGGGGCCTTACCACTGATGGGATTGGCTGATCTGGATCCTGAATGGTAGAGGCAGTAGGCAGGACAGGTGGGAAATATGAGACACAGGGTTATGTAAATGTAGTAGCATGCACTGAGCGCCTGTGAACGCTTTTTATTGTAGTATTAATATTTGAATCATTAGTACAAGAGTTGAGACAAGTCACAGGTGGTCAGTGTTTCTAGCTAAGATTCAGTTAAAACGTGGCATTAGAAAAGTCAACGATAGATAATTGAGGATAAAATACTGCTAGAGTGAGTCTACTAGTACAACTACTACTATTACTACTACTACTACTACTGCATCGACTACTAGAGGTGGTATTGCTGCTGTTACTACTACTACAATTGTTAGTACTAGCCCTATTATTGCTGTTATTACAACCAATACTGCTACCCCTAATACTACTACAATTTTTACTACTACCTTTACTGCCACTCCTACTACAATTGTTACTACTAGCTGTACTGCTATTACCACTACTGCTAATTGTTACTACTACCCCTGCTGCCAATATTGCTACTGCTATTACTTCTAATTGTTATTAGTACCCCTACTGCTGCTGCTTCTACTACTATTACAATAGTTACTACTACATCTGTTACTACTACCCCAACTACTGCAACTACTATCCCTGCTGTTTCTAATACTGAAACTACTACTTCTACAGTTGTTACTTCAGCTTCAATTACTACAACAATTGTGTTACTACTATTTTTACTACTACAACTACTACTGTTGTTACTACTGCTGTTACCAGGCCCGGAGACAGGAATTTGGGGGCCTGAGGCAAGAAGCCGCACATGGGCCCCATCTAATTTAAATTAATAGGGAGAGGGTCCAATTCTGGGCCCCTAAATCCCTGGGGCCTCGGACAACAGACCCTTTTGCCCCCCTCCTCTCTACTGCCCTGGCTATTACTACTACCACAGCTCATACTACTACTACTTCTACTGCGTCAACTGCTTTAACTACTACAACAATTGTGTTACTACTAATTTTACTACTACTACAACTACTAGTGTTGTTACTACAGCTGTTACTACTACCACTGCTCAAACCACTACTGCTTCTACTACTTAATTGTTGATAAAGTGAATTTGCAGCTAAAATACTGAGTTTTAATGCCAGGTCTGAACAGAATCTACCACACAAACTACACATGCAGGTAAGAACAACTACATGAAGTTTGTGACAGTTTCTTAGCCACTTGTTTATTTTAATTTCATTTTAATTCCTTCTTTTTTGTGCTAAGAAACATCACGCAAACATTTAGTGAAAATCTAGTATGACCTCTGAAATTACCCGATCATACTTAGACATGTATGAAATATGGAAAAAAACATTGTAGTTTGTTTATTACTGTGATGTTGGTGGATTCTGAGTACATACGCTGAGATTGGGAGACCACTTTTGCTCGACTGCGCCCCCTACTGTCCACTACCGAGGGACTCGCTCCGCCCACACTGCCAGAGCTGGTTCTCCTGGTTCGAACCCGACCTATAGGGAAATAATAATTAGAAAAACGTTAAAAATAAGTAATGATTTCAGTGAGGCCTTAACATATCTGTGAATGAAGAAATATCTGGGGAGATAGAATGATCCAGATGAGGAGATAGAGCTCCTGAAAAACAGAGGGGGAACAGACAGCTGGGGTCTATAGTACTTGCCAAAAATGTGCTTATATGGTAGAGTATGGTGACTCGCGTTGTAATATTTTTGTAATGTTTTAATATTTTGTATATTATTTACGGGATATTACACTGTTAAATATGGCTAGTACTCACCATGCACATTGTAATGAATGGCAAACTACTATATCCAACCCAGTTTAGAAGAAAGACAAACAAACACTGTCATAAATGTCATATATATTCATAATGTTTAATGTATGTATGTTCAGGAAAAGCATATGTGTATCTGTGTGTGTAGGTTGGGAGAAAACCTGAAGCAGTGCCCAAATATTCACAAGACCTTGGACATGCATAGTGTGTAATTTATTTTGCTATATGTAAATATTTGTTTGTGGTCAATGTACATAAGCATAACGAATAGGGGTGGGTTAATATAAGTTTTTCTTCTTCCCACTCCTTTTTGGATAATGTGCTTTTCTGTTGTTTAAAACGTATATATAATATGTATATGATTATTGTTTCTCTCTTGGCACAAACTCGAAATAAATACGAATGTCGTAGGTGTTTCCATTCTATCTTATACCTGGAGTTCACAAAATGGACTCATGGAGACACAAGTGCGCTGTATTTAACCTATATATTTATAATTTATTAAGACAGTATGTTTCATTTCTATTCCTGAGGTCACTTGAAATTGTTAAAAGCGTTAATTCAGTTGCAATGGGCTGTTCAAGGCTTTGCGTGGGTCCTGGCCTGAAAGGTTTGAGGACCACAATTATATACCATCATAATCTTTTTTAATGAATTCGTATAATAGATCATTTGACTTTTACTAGTTAAATATTAATAAACAATCCTATTAATAAACAACAAACAAAAAAAATAAATCAGTGGTAATTGGTGTTGTACAGCAAACCAGATGTATGGAATTATTTCAGGTTAAAAGAAGGTAGCAAAAAGAAAATGTTCTAAGTCTAAGTAAGTTTAATCATTGTAAGAACAGTATGTTGGGGAATTCTGGCATAAATATCATTAAAACAAGAAAATATAATGAGTATAATTGACAATATAATAGTAAACAGATGTATACAGTCTCTCTATATTTGAAAATATTATTCAGAGTGTGAAACTAAATTTAGGGGGTACTAGTGTATTTAAAGATGCATTGTGTAACTTTTCTGGTGGAGGGATCATCAAATGCTTTATCTAGAATGTTTCACAGTATGGCATTAAACCTTTCTGTCTTCATGGAGACCAAACCAGGCCAAGTCACAGGTCAGATCTGTGGAGAGGCGACCCTGCTCACAGTCAGAATGCCTGTTTTTCTAGGTATTTTTGAGCTGTAAAACCGCCTGAAATTGAATAAATGTAAAGTAGAGCTGTTTAATGTCACACTGTGGAACATTCCAGGCAGAGTAATGACATCTCCACCAGAAAAGTTACATAATGCACCTTTAATGTTGTATAAATATTATCAACCATATTAAAAGGGTCATTTGAGGTCACGTCAGACTTCTCATAAACCTGTTACTCAACACACTAAGAAATTTGCTCTCAAAGATAAGACCTGTACAGAGAGTTAAAAATAACTGCCCTCTGACTTTTACAATCAGGCCCATTCATAACCAGACTTTTACAACTCTGTAAATACTTTAACAAGTCTCTAAACGGCAGCTCTCATGACAAAAGCAGCGGTGAAACTGAGTAGATCAAATCAAGACAATTATTTTATGTCTGTATAGCACTTCTCGTGGTTGTGTGGGATTTTCAGCTGAAGATCAAAGTTCCCGTATTATAAAGAAATAAAGTCGACTCTTGGACAAAACTACAGTATCAATTATATCAGGTGATCAGACGCGTATCCTGATTTTTTTATTCAAACCATTTTTGAGAATTATCTATTAAATTTATAATATTGAATGTGGCTTCATAAAATTAGACAGTGACAACATATGGAAACAAGAAAACAAAACATATGGCTCAAGCTTCTTTCTGTATTTCTTGTTTCAAAATTGTTGAATCGCCTTCATTTTTTGTTTTAAAATTGCACTTTGTAACATTTCATCAGCTCGTCTCTATAGGTGTTATTGCTTTGCCTGGAATATTGCCTGGAATATTCCACAGAATGGCATTAAACCTATTTATCTCCATGGGGACAAGCAGCTCACAGTGAAAGTGCATGTTATTCAAGATATTTCTTTAGCAACAATAACACCTGTAATTTCATAATTGCAAGATGAAGGAGTTTAATGCCATAGAGTGGAACATTCCTGACACATGGAATAACATCGTCATGGAGACAAGCATGAGGGACACAACCCACCAGAAAAGTTACATAGTGCACTTTAAATATGGAAGCCTAAAACTAATTTATATTAAAAAATAAATTAATTAAACATTTCACCGCAACTGCCCAAGTGGATATTTGTAGGCCTGGACTTTTATATAACTTTACTTAAAGGCCCTGTAATTAGAAAGTGTGCTGTTAGCATGCTAGTTGTCGTTAGCTTCACTGTGATGGCAAAACTCTGCTCTGGCTTCTGAAAGTGGTGAAAAGTGCTTATAAACTCATCACGTTGTTGTACAGGACGCTCAGAATGCGTAAAGTAAGTGAGGAATAACTTTGGAGCACTGCAGACTGTTTAAAATTAATTAGTTTTGTTTTTCACATTTTTAAAGCGGAAGTAAAAATCTGGTACAGCACCTTTTAAACCTCAAACAAGTATGGCACCATTTTTGATGTACTAGCAGTCAAATGTTTGGACACACCTCCTCATTCATTCATTCATTCATTAAATGTTTTTTTTTCTTTATGTTTGCTTCCTTTTAGATGCGTACATACATTTTTTCAGTGCTTTTTTCCACTGAAACCCCTTGGCCTTCTCTCAACGAGCTCCTTGATGATGCCTCCTAAAACGGCTTTCACTTCAAGGTAGTGAAAGAAGTATTTTTGTTTGCTACGTTACATACTGTATGTGTCCATTCATAGTGAGAATCTACAGTGTGAATAATCAAGGAAATACGGAAGAAGCATCAATGATAAAGTGTGTTCAAACTATTGACTGGTAGTGTACGCTCCATTTTCCTGTAACAACAAACACCAGATCTACACACAGCCCTAGAGAATGAAGAATGGACTTTAGGGTTACAGCCCATGCAGAGAAAGTCCATGCAGAAGTCCACAGAAGCCACTGGGACTCGAGAAGAAAAACAAGACTTTGGAAAGAACAACATATGAGACAGACATAGGGAGATGTACAGTAGACCAGTCTAGCCTTACCATCCGCTTTACCGGGAGTGCCATCTGGTGGTATAAAAGAGGCGGTGCAGCAGTGAGGGGAAGCAGAGGTGCAGAGGAACAAATTAGTAGTAGTAATTGGGTAAAACCAGGAGAGGAGGAGGGGGCTGTACCGTCATTAATGAAGGGAAAGTGTTCAGCCATTGGACAAGAATGAAAGAAGAGGAGAAGGGAAGGGCTCGTTGGTATTTTTGGCACATAAGAGATAGAAATAAGTCAATAAAGACATCTAATTATTAAGATTTTTGTTCATTTGACAAGCTCCTGGTAACAGCCATTGAGAGAATATGAGAAGTAGTTTAGATGCTTAGAAACATCCTTGGTCCAGCATGGATTTTTTCAGCTCATACCGATTTTTTCTTGATATTTTGTCTAAATCGATACTTGCCGATACCAATATTTTGATTTTTATTGCAAAAGTTAAAGGTGCACAGTGTAACTTTTCTGGTAAAGGACCCACCAGTAGCTTGTCTCCGCAGAGATGTTTTTGCTTTACCTCCAATATTCCAAAGTTTGGAATTCAACTTTTCAATCTCCATAGAAACAAGCAGGAGATGCCACCAGGCCAATTTACAGGCGAGATCTGTGCAGAGGTGACTCCACTCATGGTCGGAATACAGTACGTTTCTAAAGATAGTTCTGAGCAATAAAAACACCCATAATTGAATAAATGCATTTTATAAGTTTAATACTATATTGTAGAACATTATAAGCAAAGTAAAAGCATCTCCCCAAATGAAAAGTTACACAGTGCACCTTTAAGTTTGCAAACTGCCTTGAAAAAAATATATATTGAAAACACTACTGAAATTATTGTCTTTTGTTTTCTTATAATATTTCTGCAAATTGCACTGACTGCCCTTTGCTGATTGTCTGGAGGATGCATAGGTTGGTACACCGCTTCCATTTTGAACAGAATAAAAACAACTGTAGCTAAAATATAGAAAATAACTCTTTCTTTTCTTTCTTATCCAATGTAACTTTTCATCTTTATGAGCTCTTCTCCTCTTTTTGCATCCCTACTTCTATTTTTTTTATATTATATATTTATTTAATTTATATATTACTACTGATATTGCTATTATTATTCTTATTTATTTAATCCTTATTTATTTATTTTTTCCTCCATTTTTATTTTCTGTGTAAAACATAATTACAAATAATAATAACTTTTAACTTTATCCAAACATGGTTTCTTTCTCAGAATTTTATTTTACCTATAATTTCTTGACCCCCTTTTTATTTATTTATTTGTATTATTATATATTTTTATTTATTTATTTGTATTATTATATATTTTTATTTATTTATTTATTTGTATTATTATATATTTTTATTTATTTATTTATTTTTATCATTATATATTTTTTTATTTTGGTATGTTCGGCCAGTGAGTGGTGTAGGAGGAGTGGACGTGTCGTTTTGTACTACTGTCATACCTGTAACACAACTATCCAATACAACGCACTCTGTTTGTCTGGTAATGTTAAAAATGTTCAATAAACAGTTGGAAAAAACAAAAAACTGTAGCTATAGTTGACTTTTCTAATTATTCTTCTTTCTAAATATGCTAGGAGGTTTCAAGTGTTTCCTCTGTATTACCTAAAGAGGCGTAGGAGCCCGGAGGCAGCGCGGAGGCGGAGCTGAACGGCGAGGGGGCGGGGACAGTGGTCAGGCGAGATTTGGCGGTGGTTGCTGCGTTCACGTCGATGTCACTGCGAGAGCGCTGGAGGGAGCCGGACTGAGAGGGCACCCGCGAGCTCACCAGTTTACCTGAAACAGAAGAAGAACAGTTAGGGCAGAGAAATGGCAATAGCTCCACCTAGTGAGGAAAGGTGGTATACGCAACATGTGTACTAACGAACTACTTGACAATTTAAATGGGGAGGTGAAAGTAGTAAAATCTATACTAACTACTATTATTACACTACTACAAGAGAGATTTACAATACATTGAATTCTAAACTCCTGTGTCTATTTTTTTTTCCTTTTTTGTCAATATATTTCCTTTAACATACTCTTTATATTGAAAATAAATTTGGCATAATTTGAAACATGCCCATAATTTTAGAAAAATGTAGCATTTCTACAACAGATTTTCCCACAATATACAAAAATATGAATTTAAATATAAGGTTACTATCATAATATGTAAAATGAATGAATTAATTATAATAATTGACTTACTTCTGGTCATGCTCCCTCCAATGACACTTTTCACAGAAAGAGGGCGACTGGAAAAAAAACAACAAAAGATAAATTCAGTCAAAGTCATCAAAAAGTCAGGATCACATTTTTGACCTACAGCAACAACAAACAGTATTACTTCTTGGTTTGCGGACGATAAAACTGCAGAAAGCACATAGAGGTCTTATTTTGACTCTAAGAAATGCTTAATTTCCCTCGGGATCAATAAAATGTCTATCTATCTTACACAAAACTGAGGCAAAACAAATGTTACTTTATTATATAGAACACAATGGGTACAGTCCCTTTAACAATGCACTAACTGAGAATAATACTGTAGTAGTGTAGGTGTGTTGTAATGTTTCATATGCTTCCTGGATGAGAGAAGCTGATTGATTGAGTCTGAATCATTAGAAACACTGCTCCCTAATGGGATCTGTGCAAACACGGCCTCACCAACCACAACAATCCTGCATCTTTATCCTGTTATATCCAACAAGCCTTGTGCATTAGCAGCTTCTACTGCATTTACTGCAACGGAAACAATAAAACTGAGATGGTAACTAAAAGTCGATAAAAGAAACACACACAAAAATAAAATAGTACAAATTATGTTAATTTTAGGTTCTCTCAGTACTGAATTTAATCTAAGTTCATTAGAAGGGTCAGATTCAAAATACAATATTTAAAATAATAGAAACCTACTTTTCTTAATCTGTTCACTACTAACTCAAGTTTGGATTTAGCATCTAAATTGTGGAAAACTACATTAACCACATTCGGACAAGGGGAAAGAAAACGCTTTCTTAAATCAGATAATGAAATCAGTTTCCAGTTATGCCAATACATGTACTTGAGCTGGTTTTAGAAGCAAAAACAAATATTAACATAAAATTGTTAAATAATAATTAACACAATGAGTTAAACAGTTTGTAACTTTCGGGAGGTGGCATGTCCATACTTTGGAACATTCTCCATGGAGATTTTATTCTATTTCTTTGGCTACAAGTTACATAATGTGGCTTTAACTAAACTTACATCGCACATACACATGTTTTTTTTCATATAATTGTAATAATTTTGAGCGTACCTCCCAAACTGTACTCCGCATACACAAGTAAAACATAGTGATTCTTACTTGAGGCTCTCCTGTGAAGAGGAGGAGGAGCGGTCAGACTGAGGCAGAGACACGATGCTGTCGGAGCTCTTGAGGTGGGACTGCAGAGCCTTCTGATACGTGGACTCCAGCGCCTGGAACAGGTGCTCTGCCTCTCGGCTGTAGTGTCCGTGAAAGCCCCAGTAACATCTGGAACAGCATCAAAAAGTTATTATTTCAACTACTTTTTAAATATGACTATTTATTTGTTTATTATATTATTGAAGTTAGATTTTACCAGGATCCAAAGCAGGAATATAACATCTGTCACATTTGCACAATTACAATTAAGTAACTTTGAAAAGAAATTGAACTTTCGAGAGTAGTTTTCAGATTTCTAAATAATATTTTGGTGAGGAAAGCTACTGGAAGAAGCTGAAACATGTAAAAGCAGATAAACAAACACTGCTGTCTGACAAAAATAATTCTTACTTAACATTTTAACATTTTGATACAAAACCTCTGCTCAATATTGACGCTGATACACCTCACTTCAGATTAGATTTTTCTTTTTCTAATACTTTTGGTGCTCTACTTTTCCAAACAACAAGGATACGTATTTAATAATTTGTCTGAAGATTACATTAATGCTGAATAATAAATCAAATGTTACATAAGAGTTACGTAGTGCTTGAATAGTGTTTTTATCAAATTTTTTTTTAATCTTACTTGAGTAATTACTTCAGGTCAAGTCCAAACGTGATACTAGTACTTGAGTATTCATATTTTTAAGGGGTGTTGCTCTTGAAGACAACGTTACTGTATTTACCACGCGGGGCTTGAAAAAGTCATTTTAAAGGGTATGTTTTAATTAGACATGGTTACAGTAGTTGTGATGGTTTTATGTATACATTGTAATAAAAATACTTCTGGCATTAGCCTACAAAATTACTCTTGACAGGGATCAAATATATATAAAAATACTGCTTTTTAAGAGTGTTCTTGTTTTGCAACATCAAAGTTAGGAAAACAATGCATAAAATTCACCTAAACAAAAAAGTTGGTTAGTTTCTACAGTGAAAATCTACAGAGTTTGGTATGGTTTAGTTGTCTCACATTGCTGTCAAACTGTAACCACCCTTCTAATATGATATTTTAGTGTATTACAGTATTCTTAAGCATAAAAAATGACACTTACTTCCTTGCGATGGACCGAGCTTCAGAGTCTGCGTCATGGATTCCTTTCTTGATGGTCTCTGTCAGCACGGCCACATGTCTGGGGTAGTAAGGGAACATTATTAGCCGATCTGGTCCTACCACCGACACGGGGGAAAAGACCACCCACAGTGTCTCACCCACTCTATATAAAGCCTCACGTGTGGTTGTCATGGAGATGTTAGGTCGGTTTATGATTGGACGATTCGATAATGAGGATTTTTTAAGATTAATTTATTATCATGGCATCATCACCCACTCACCCAGCCAGTTCTCGCAGATGACTTACATATTCTGTAACTTAAATGTCAATACATCTCTAAAGGGCAACATTATAAAAGGTTGCATAGAGACGTTCTGTGTATCTAGTGTGTAGTTAAAGGTCCTATATTACGGAAAATTGACTCTTACGAGCTTTAAGTCATGTTATAAAGCTGTTGCCTCATCAAAAATGAACTCTTTATTATTAGTTTGTCTACATCTCCAAAGCTCCAAATGCCTTTTTCCACCTTGTCATGTCCTGAAGCGGTAGTTTTCAAGTTAACAACTACTTTTTACTTTTTATTTAGCAGACAGTGGCAATTCCAAGGCTGTATGGAGTTTAAAAACACACTGGAGCACTTCCTGTATTACCACATGACATCAGAAGGTGGAACAGAGTGTTTTTCGGTTTCAGAGGAGAACTCGGCCTAAATATGCAGGATTTGTGTGTTAAACATGTGTGAATGAAACAAAACACAACTCCAGGTATGTTTTTGACGAGGAAACAACTTTATAATATAGATCCGAAAATAGAATATAATATGGGCCTTTAATGATTGATGTTTTGGTAATGTATTTTCCCATATCTTACCTTTCTAATGTGTTTGTGTGCCACTCTTGTAACAGAAGGTCTAGGAACTCATAACAGCGTCTGAAAAGAAATCACAAAGTTATAAATTAGAGCAGATTATAAGCAGTTCTTTAAAAAAAATAAGATAAGTTATTATTATTCATGAACTATTGAGAAAACTTATTGAGAGAACTATTGAGAAAAACTATGAGAGTACAGAAAGCACACCCAGGACCTAATAGCGGTAAAGTGGAAAACCTAACCACCTGGCCACTGTACAACTTTTAACTAATTTTGGGCTAGATTACATTTTTAAAAAGCTTTTACAGTTTTTCTAGTTCGTAACTGCGTTCGCACATGTCCTGGTTTAAACCTATTTTGGTTCTAATGGGATCTGTGCAAGCATGGCCTCACCAACTACAATAAAACTCCATGTTTAGCTTGTCATAAGGAACAAGCCCTGTGCATTAACGGCATCTACTGTTACTACTGCAATGGAAACAATAAAGGCTGTATAGGATTGAGATAGTAACTAAAAGACATTGATGAAGAACACACACACACATACACTCAAAATAAAACAGTACAAATTATGTTATTTTTGTTTTATAGTGAAATATTCGCAATTTAATCAAAGTTCAAGTGGTCATCTCCATAATACATCAAGCTAGTAGCCATTTAGTTAATATGTAAATAACAGAAGGACACTTTTCTTAGCCCATTCACCGTATACTCAAGTATGGATTTAGTAGCAAAACTGTGGAAATCTTAACTTGTTCAATACTGTAATTTTCAATACCATATAACGTGATCAAACATTTCTATTTGGTTCTGGTTTAGTCCCAGTTTTTACGTACCATGTGTGAAAATGTAAACATGACCTTTAATTCGATATCAAAATGTATCTGGTAAATGTGTCCATATCTAATGTAATGAAAAGCTGGAATACGATTGGAAAGAACGATTGAATTACATCGGTCTATAGGCTGAAAGTTGTATTTTCTTACCTTCTAACAGCGACTGATTTGGAGGTGCAGTTACTGGTGATGATGGGGATGAGACGTGGGTAATGTGTATGCTGAAAAATAAAATAAATCAAGAATTATTAACAAAATACAGGCTACAGTTTATCAAAAGAATCTATTTAAACATATCTATTTGGTTTCCTCTAAGTATCCAAGCCAGTCCAGGTTATTTATATAGAAAATTTCATAAACAAAACTGTTTAAAAGAAGTACTACACAATACAGATAAGGGAATATAACATGAAGCTCTATTTAACTCCACTAATACATAAATAAGAATGCATTAATTATTTATTTTATTTTATTTTATGTTATTTTATTTATTTATTTTTTTATTTTTTTATTAAATTAAATAAAAATTAAATTAAATTAAATTAAATTACATTACATTTTTTTTAATTTATTTAATTTCATAATTATTATATGATATTTATTTTTTGCACTGTGGCATTTTGTATTGTGTAAAATTGTTTTGTTTTATTATGAAAGAAAAAATAATTAAAACACAAACAGAAAAAAAAACAAAAAACCCCTAATTATTAATACATCTAAAAGGTTTTGCTGTTGTTTAATATCCTGACTGAGCCTTTATATGGTTTAAGAGGTGGTTTTGAATAGTTATTTGTTATTTATTGTCTATTTTGTCTCAATATTAAACATTTTTATAGCATTCTATATTATTTTTTTAAATTAAATTAAATTAAATTAAATTACATTACATTTTTTTTTATTTATTTAATTTCATAATTATTATATGATATTTATTTTTTGCACTGTGGCATTTTGTATTGTGTAAAATTGTTTTGTTTTATTATGAAAGAAAAAAATCTATTTAAAAATATAATCAAAATTCAAATTTTTCTGGCCCAGAGACAGCAGGTACAACATACATACAAACAGGGCAGTGGACGGGGTAGGGCGAGGAATTGAACCCTCTTCCTATTCATTTATATTAGAGGGGGGCCCACGTGAAACTTCTTGCCCCGAGCCTCCACATTTCTATCGACGGGCCTGCGTAGAAACAACAATAATTACCCTGAGGATGAGTCTGATGGCAGCCATTCCGGACGTGGCCATAACTTTGGCGCTGTTGGGCACCAGGTTGAGCAGAGTGGGCATCACGCTCTCTGCTCCGTGGTCAAACTTGTTCCCCAGCACTGACGACAGATGGCTGAAAGCACACAAAGTTTAGAAAAACATTAAAAAAAATAAAATAAAAACACTTTGGACATGTTTGCGCACAGTTTCGCCTCATCAGGATAGTAATTAAATATTTCAAGGATTTATGCTTTACAGTGGAGATGTTTGTAGCTCATTTTGTGCCTGAAGAACTTTTATTTGCATTAGCCTAACTGTGTGTAGACAATTTATGACAGCTAGTAAAATTTCTGACACAATCTCATTAATCTGTAATTAACTGTGTGTGTTGGTTGACTGCAAAGCCACTGAAGAAGTTGGAATGAATGGGTTGAATTGTAAAACACTGTTTGGCTCAATAACATCAAAATCATTGAGGTTACCAGCAGAAACAGTCACATCGTAAGTTCAAAATAAAGAAAAAAGTGTAGAAAATGAGGCTAGACATAAGCAGCATTAGGAAGATCACTAAAAGTATGTATCTAAATCTTTCGGTACAATATTTTCATGATTTACTTCTCACGGTACGATATTTATTATGATATTTTGTGGAGGCTAACAAAACAGTGAATACGCTACTTTTTCCTCTTAAAATGCCTTGACAAGACTTAACCCAGAAAACTAAGACTTAAAAGTGCTTAAAACAGTTATTTCCTCCTGTAGTCTGCACTAAATGGAGCAAAGGATCATGGTCTATGTAGTTCCCTGTTTTTTTAGCCATTGCTGCACCGTAACTATTCATTTAAGTAAAGCGTCTTTTGACAATACGATATCACAATATTTCCGTTATTGTTACATCCCTGTCAGAGTAAATGAAAATCTTGTAAATATTTCTCACCCCAAAGACACTTTTTAAAACAGAAAATACATATTTAAACCACTCAAAGATACAAGTAAAAACATCTAGAGCGTTTAATAAATATAAATGAATACATCTAAACTAGTCAAACATTACAATGAATTCAAGACTTTTCTTAAGTTATGATTATAATTCATGCATTTTTCTATTATTTTTCTTGCTCACCCCAGAGTGATGCAGGCCTCTCGTACCACCTGAGAGCGCAGGTCTTTCGCCGACAGTTTGAATGGAGCTTCCAGGAGCCGGAGCTGCTGTGAGAAGCCCTCATAATCAAGAGCTCCAGCCAGGATCAGAGACCGCACCTTCTTCAACTGCACAGGGAACACAGATACAAATATAACACACAAATATATGTAATTATGATAAACTAATGTGAACGTGAAAGGATTTGTATGAGAAGAGTTACCGCGACGACCCTGTGCTCCCAGTCGTGTTTATCATCTGAAAGCACCTCTCGGATCTTAGTCAGTTGGTCTTCAAGCTCTCTGTTGGAGTAGATCTGGAGAAGAACAGAAGACGTGTATTGAAATTGCTACTTCTACAGACTTTAAATCAAAATAGGGCAGGGCAATAAATAAAATGATTATGAAACTAAATAGCTCCTGACTTTATTAGAGCAGGGTTAATATGCAGATGGGCAGGAGACAGGGGAGTGAATAGAGAACAGACAACAAAAACTGAACTGAAAATGACAAAAAATAATTAAAACACAAACAGAAAATTAAAAAAAAAACCTAATTATTAATACATCTAAAAGGTTTTGCTGTTGTTTAATATCCTGACTGAGCCTTTATATGGTTTAAGAGGTGGTTTTGAATAGTTATTTGTTATTTATTGTCTATTTTGTCTCAGTATTAAACATTTTTATAGCATTCTATATTATTTCAGTATCTGTGTAACCCACCTGAACGGGTGGTACATCCTCAAAGGCTTTAATAAAGTCTTCTTCATCAACAGCACCTGCAGCTGCTTCTTTACCTTTAAAAAACATTAAACAGGAAAGATCAACAACCAGACAATTTTATAAAAGTAAAAACGAAACTATTCCATGCATGCATTCTACTTTTTTTATTTTATTTTATTTTATCGTGATATTAGAAACAGTACAAACAGTAAAAGACATTATACATTTTGATTACAGGGATAGGGAGTGCATACATCAAGGTTTGAAGAGGGTGACGAGACAAGAATGTTTTTATTTCTTCTTATATTTTTTTCTTCTTACATAAGTGTGTGTGTGTGTGTGTGTGTGTGTGTAGGTTAGTAATAAAACAGAAGAGAAATAAAAGGGTAAGAGCGAGAGGGGAAAAAAAAAAGTAATAAAAATGTTATTCTTATAATTACTGATAATTCTTTTTTTATTTATTATTTTTTCCCCCTTTTTTTCCGCATACTACTTTATTTGGTCTTACCTGGTGCTTTGGCTGTTGTGGCAGAGCTGGGCCTCCTCACCGAGCTCATGACAGTCCTCCTACCACTAGGGGGCGCTTTAGAGGACGAAGAGGAGGAGGACCGGCCCCCATCCACTGAGTCTTCATCCTCGAAATTTTTATCTGTAATCCAAAAGAGAAAGAACGTTTAGTTAAAATAAATGCACATTGTACTATTTGTAACAGTCACTTTTATTAAAATGGTAAAACATAAAATAAACAACTTTTCAGAATTCAAATTAATTAAAATAAAGGTACCTGATTATTTTTATATGTAGAATACTTGAGTTTGCGGCGTTGTAATATTTTTTATGAATCAAAATTAGCATTAGCGTTAGCATCAAGACACAAACATCTCTGAAGTTTTCATTTTATTTGTGTACTTTTTAATGTATCGTCAGCCACATCCATCTACTGCTTCCTGTTCCCTGCCTTATCTTTAAATATTTATGCATTTTAGCACAAATCAGCGAAAACCTCACAGAGATAAAACTGGACAGGAAGTAGTGAGCCTATAGCCGTGACAAAATTTACGGTAATAATCAATAAATCATAAAAACAGACTCATAAACCAAACGCATCATCCCTCATTCCAGTCCAGCCTTTGACTCATCTGTGCTGCACCACTACGAGCTGGGAGCCGTTATAACATTAATCTTTTCACTCTGGATTATAATCTGGTTTGGCAGGAGTTGAGACATGTGCTCCCGTCACCTGCCCATCTGACCACCGGGCACAGACGGGATTAGCAGAGGGAATACTGCTCGGACATGCGTAATTACAATGGACAAATGTATATATATTCTTCTCATAGACATTTAACTGTGGAAATGTGTAAAATATTTGTTGAAATCTGACAAGTAAATAAAGCAAAATAAATCAATACTTGTACAATCCAATCAGTATCATTAATCTGAAATTATCCTGAGTGATGTACTTTAGAAATCCAGTTTATAGTGCGGATTTTTAATGTTATTAGAGTCCATTCCAAAGCAGAGCAAACCCAAAACTTTACACTGTGTACTTCAGGAGGATTTAACATACAATGACACAGTTATTACTGCTACTACTACTGATGGTAGTACTACTACTGCTACTACTACTGCTACTACTGATGGTACTACTACTACTACTGCTACTACTGCTGCTACTGCTACTGATGGCAGTACTACTACTACTGCTACTACTACTGCTACTAATGGTACTGCTACTGCTACTGATGGTACTACTGATGGTACTGCTACTGCTACTGCTACTATTCCTGCTACTCCTGTTACTCCTACTACTAGACAGTATGTAGATCAGGGGTAATACAATGTCACATTTACTACTGCGACTACTACTACTACTACTAATTATTGCAGGAGTAGTAGTAATAGCAGTATACAATCATAGTAATGGTATCAATGAGTAGAAATAGAAATAGAAGTAGTGACATCAGCATTACTAGTAGTAACAATTGTTACTACTAGTAATGCTGATGTCACTACTTCAATTACTATTAGTAACAATAACAATGTTATTGTTACTACTAGTAACAACTAGTTATTATTACTACTAGTAACTGAACTTCATTTCACCCATTATTTACTTTTTAAATTCTAACACAATTTGATGTTTAATCAAATACACATTTATAGTATAGTATTTACTCCTACACCTACAATTACTACGATTATTACTACAATTACTACTACCACTACCACCACTACTACTACTAGTACTACTAGTACTACTACTACCACTAATTTTTAGTGTTTCTACCTATACCCAAAGTATACATATCGTAGGTAATATAAACAATTAAATAAATAAAGTAAAAATAAATGTAGCTATAACTCCATTGGTGACCCTCTCCTTGCTGGAATTGAACCCACAACCCTTGGGCTACACACTCCTCATAGCTGCTAAACCACAGTCTGTACCATCGTAGCCACCCCTCCTTCCAAACTGCAGCTAACCCGTTCATCACAATGACACTGCAAACACCAGCGCTAACAGGTTAAGGCTAAACTATATGGAAGCAACAGGTTAGCATCATCACCAATTTAGCTTCAGCACAGCCACAAAATGAAACAAAAGCCACACGCCAGACGCTAAAAGGTTAAGCCGGTCCGCCTTACAAGCGCAGATTTTCTTGCACACCAGTCTCTTCAGCATGATGCGTTCCCAATGGCATCTCTGTGCGGGTATGTGGCGAGGAGGCAGAGCGAGGGGCTGTAGCGTACCGGGGAAGTGCGTGTGTGTGTGTTTGTGTGTGTGTGTGTGTCAGAGGCTAGCAATGACGCTCCCTGGTGCTTAGAGAGGAATGATGAACACGAATGGGAGGGGTCTATTGTTCACTCCGCACATTCTTTGGCAACAGAAACAGGTCCTATAATTACACAAAATGGACCCGTGTGAGCTTTAAGACGTGTTATAATGTCGTTACCTCCTCAAAAACATACCTCCAGTTGTGTTTTGTTTCATTTACCTTAATTAATCCTAGATTGTTCCACCTTGTGATGTCATGAAGCGGTAGTTTTCAAGTTAACATCCACCTTTTACCTTTTGTTATAGCAGAGATTGGCAATTCCAGAGCTGAAATTATGTGTGTAGAGTTTAAAAACACAGTGGAGCACTTCCTGTAATACCACATGACGTCACAAGGTGGAGTGTTTTCAGTCTGAGGGAAGGACTCAGGACTGTGGAGCTGATTAAAGTAACATAAAGCAGACTTCTAACATAAAAAGTAGAACAGTTTATTCCTCTTAAATCTGAACTCTGCTCCAAACCACAGAGGATTGGCTGTAAACCTCTTGTAAAAATTGACAATACGACATTACTAAATATCGATCTTGATTATAATTCGATTAATTCCCCCCGCTCTACTTAAAAGCTCTTAAAAGTTGGTTTTGCATAACGTTTCCATTAAGTTAAACTAGTGTAACTGCGGGTCCCCAGTATATTGATGCTACAAATGTGCCTTTATTCCTCCTAAACAGATAATTTTTCTCTTACTGCAGAGACAGAAAACAAGCCCAAAGGGACAATGGCTTCAAAGTAAAGTTATATAAAGTTCTGAGAAATACGCCGCTTTAAGCAAAGAGTTTTCATTAAAAGATAAAAAAGAACATGCCAGGGGCTAGTGAGACAAATGACACCAAAATCCTCCACATTTCAATGAAAGATTAAGAAACAACAGATTTCTTACAGAGGAATAATAACTATGACAATGACAGTATTAATACATTTTACAAATAATCTGGATTAAACAGGTCAGTTCAAACACGTCTTCTCAAGATGCACCTGAACACATCATCAGTGATACGCTTACAGGCATGTTTTAAACATACAGTCTGATAAACCTGGTTATACTGTATACACTGAAGTATTAGTATTGAGTATTAGCTGTGGCAAGATGCAGTAAAATCAGCATCAGAGTTATAGTAGTAGTAGTAGTACTCATAGTAGTAGTAGTACACGGGCACGTCGACAGAAATTTGGGGGCCTGGGGCAGAAAGCCCCCTGTAAAATAAATTAATAGAAAGAGGGTCCCCTTGGTAGTAAGTATTGGTAGGTTGTAGTAAACACAGAATGAAAGTTATAGTAGTAGTAGTAGTAGTAGGAGTAGGAGTAGTAGTAGCAGTAGCAGTAGTAGTAGGAGTAGCAGTATTATAATAATAATAAGTTGTAGTAGTAGTAGTAGTAGTAGCAGCATTATTATCATCATCAATTATTATTATTATTATTATTATTATTAGTAGTAGTAGTAGTAGTAGTAGTAGTAGTAGTAGTAGTAGTAGTAGTAGTAGTAGTAGTAGTAGTAGTAGTAGTAGTAGTAGTAGTAGTGTTACTACAACAATATTTGTATCCAGAATATCAAATAAAAACTGAGCCATAATTCTGAGATTTAACCCAAACAGCAGCTTTGCCGACTGCCCTCTCAATGAGCCTTTTCACCCCTGGTCACATGGACACGGGGAAAACAGTCCGACTCACTCTGGCAGTGCATTCTGGGAAGACAATCACATCATTCACAGAGTATGACGCAGTATATACTCTCGTCACAAACTCTCCATCACTCTCCAACGGTTTGAGTGAGTCCAGTACTGAGGAGTTGTAAGTTATAGCACTGATTACACTTTTGTTCAGTGGAAAATCTCTGAGCCAAGATTCAGGCTATAAAAGTTTCAGTGTGGAGTTTTCCCATTTTACAATTTAATCGCAATCCAAGACAAATGATCTACACCGACTAGACAATATTGGATTTGTAAACATAGCAAATGTTTATTATCTGTGTAGTTTTATACTTTATTATGTCATATTTTTCCTGAAATGGTCAAAAGAGGGAACAATGTCATTTAAATTAGCTCTACTTCACAATAAAAGTCTCTCATATATAAAGTATTTTCAGTAATTTTATAATTTAGTGATCAAAGTCGATTTATATTATAGTAGATACGGAAGAAACGTCAGAAAATCAAAAACATACCTGGAGTTGTGTTTTGTTTCATTCTGTCTACATCTCCAAAGCTCAAAATGCTCTGTTCCACCCTGTGATGTCATGTAGTGATAGTTTTCAAGTTAACAGTTATATTTATCTTTTGTTGAGTAGAGATTGGCAATTCCAGGGCTGAAATGTGTGTGTGAAATGTGTGAACACAACTCCAGGTGTGTTTGTGACGAGGAAACATTAAAATAGCTTAATAAAGGCTCTTTAAACTCAAACTAAACACATTGAACTAAAAAATTCCATGTTATTATCACTAATATACTGCACCTCAGATCGTATTTTATTTACAATTCCTCTCCTCTTACACATTTGCAGCCGTCACTCCAGCACTACGCATACAAACCAGCTGTGATCAAAAACACTACCCCCGGCTCCTCTCCTCTTTACCCATGATCCTCTCTGCTGCCCTCCTACTGCGGTTTACCATGTCCAACTCAGAGCAAGGCACAGAAATAGATTTACAGCCCAAACACAGTGAAAATATAACAGTAAAATGACGTGAAGAAGTGAATTTTATGCAACAAAATAGGTTACAGTACAGCATACAGTTACGTGAACTTTGTGATAATATTGTACAAGATTTTGGGTATCCTTGCTACTCTAGTTTAAACCACCTTTTATTTTCCAGAAATGTTGCATTGTATGGCATTAAACTTCTCTGTTACCATGGTGATTACGTATTTTTTAAGCAATACAAAACATGTACATTAATAAATACAAGACAGTGAGTTAAATGTATACTGTGATATAATTAAGGGACAATGGAGGTAGCTGATCCCGAGACCACCCCTCAAAAAAGTTACAGAATACAGCTTTAAAACAGAGGTGTTTTATTGCTAAAATTGCTGCTTTTCTCCATAGGCATAGATAGACAATATTCTAGCCAAAAATAAAAATAAAAATAAAAAATAAACAAAACATGCAGAAGGCAAGAAAAGTGCTTCTTTAAGTTAAATTTGCAAATCTACATTGGTTTATCATTGTGACGAATGTAAAAACAATGAGCTGTGAATGGAAAACAACCATAATTACGGCATTTTTTAATTTCAATTTGTGAAATGTTTACCTGTGTAGTATAAGGTAACTATTGTGAACGCCATGTGAACTTGTATCAACATTTGTGCAACCCTTCATTACAAATAATCACCACAATGAATGCGTGTTAGCCAGTGGTACGGAAAACTCTAAACCCGGCGACATGAATGGTGTGAATGGGAACAGAGCGTAGCCTGTTAGCGCCCACTTTTTGTTCTAAACGAGGAGCGCCCTGCATCACTTTATGTAACCACAGATCTGACGGCGTAGGACACAAAACCTCTGGGACTCAGCCAGTTACAAAGATACTAAGAACTCTGTGGCACCATTTAATTCCACTATATTTAGTACAAAACAATAGGGATGCAAGATTAATGGCCACTGCAGCAAAATCGCTTTTTAAAATGGACGCAATTAGCAAACACAATTTTTCAAGTCCCATTATTTCCTCCACAAACAACAAAATATCCTCCTGTTCTGCATAAAAACTGCTAACCCTGTGTAGTTTAAATCTCTGTAAACAAGTTCTGAAATGTGATTCTTGTATGAGTTTTTCAGTTCATATTTCAGGCTTTTTGTCAACATTAAAATGGTATTTACGGTATTTTCTGATCTATATTTTAATGTTGTTTCCTCATCAAAAACACACATCTCGAGTTGTGTTTTGTTTCATTCACACATGTTTAACACTGTGTTCCACCTTGTGATGTCATGTGGAAATACAGGGAGAGTTTCACTGTGTTTTTAAACTCCATACACCTTCACTAGAATCATTTGGATAATTTCAGCTCTGGAACTGCCAATCTCTAATGAACAAAAGGTAAAAACTACCACTTCATGACATCACAAGGTGGAGCAGAGCATTTTGAGCTTTGGACTTGTAGACAGACTAATAATGCAGGAAAACAAAAACACAACTCTAGGTATTTTTTTAATTTTATTTTTAATTTATTTATTTTTAATACTTTCTTTTTTAAGCTTTAAGAAACATTATACAATAATAATAATAATAATAATAATAATAATAATAATAATAATAATAATAATAATAAATTAAAAATACAAAGAATACAAAAATAATGATAGCAATAATAACAACAACAATAAAAACATTGTCATTGCCCCATCACTCTTAAAAAAAAAAAAAAAAAAAATAGGAGGGTTATATCCTTTACATCCATACACCCCCATTCAAAACTCCTTTTCCTTTCGTTTTCTATGTTTTTGAGGCGTTAACAGCATTCTAACGTGGCTTACAGTTCTGAAGAGTCAATTTTGCGTAGTACAGGACTTTAAAACGCGCATCTATTCACAGTCACAATGCATGTCACAAAAAAAAAAATCACTATTATATATTTTCATCAGCTCGTTCAGCCTTAGAAAACAAGTATAGTGGTACTGACTAAATCCCGGTTCGTTGAGTAGGCTCTTGTATTATGCATTGACCTGCTATAAATGGTGGCTCAGAGTACACAGTGCCCCATGCCAAAGACACCTGACTGCCCTCACACAAGAACACAAAGAGTCAGCTGGCCTTCACACTGAGGACTTTTGTGGACTGGAGATTTCAGTGGAACCAGAGCCACTTGGTATTTTCAAAGACTGGTGTTTACGGAGTTTAGTTGAAGAATTCTTTGACTAAATTGGTGTTACTGTAGTTTTGGTAACACTTAATAATAACAAATCTTCATTAGCCTTAATAAAGCATGAATTTGTGGCCCCAGATATGAGGTTAACATGTTCAAATCAAATATAGATTTATCTAATAACAATTCTAATGCTGATTTCATTTAATTTTTTTTTTTTTTTTTAAAAAGCATGTAGCGAACTCTTCACTACTTCAATCTCTTAAAATTCTTCATAGTGCACCTTTAATATGTGGGTTGAATACTGGTTTAATACAAGTACTTTTTTTATTATTTATATTTTTTATATTAAACAGACAATAATGAAGACAACTGACATAACAATAACATAATAATAATTTAGGGGAGAGGAAAAAATAATAATTTAATCTTAATTACAAAAACATTGGACCTGATATCCCATTTATTTATTTATGTTATAATCTGGGGTTGAAATCCAGTTGGTTTAAACCTAAAAGGACTCCCTCTGATCTGAATCCTCACTACCTAAACCCCAGCACCTGCAGCCACTCACTGAACAGTGCTACTGCAGCCTCTGCAGCTCAGTGAGTGAATTCTGGAGGTTCTGAGCTTTCACATGAGGCAAAGTCTGTGCACTGTCAAGCAGGTTCAGTAGTGATTCATTACTAAAAGGTAAATTTACAAACCACTACTTACAATAATCAACCAATAATATTTTTATATATGTAGTGAGAATTGTCAACGAAAACTAACAAACAAAAGCGGTGAGCAAACTTAGAAATAAACATAACTCAAATAATCACCTTTGGGCACCATGGGGATGTGGTTTATGCCGTACAGTACAACAAAATCAATGTCCAGAGCTGCATTTTCCAAGATTTATTCCAAGTTTTGCAGGCAAACAACAAGGATAGATGATCAAGCCTACACTTGCGGCCTCTCCTGCCGACTGGGAAAACAAGGCCCACCCAGGTGCATTCTGGTCATGCTGTACCACCCATCTTTATCCCCTAGGTACCCCACAGACTAAACCAAAAACAGAAAACGTGCCAAGATAAATAACAACATTAGTAAACATAATATTAGCATAGCAAAAATATATTAAATATGCAAATTAACAAAAACTAAATTTGTAAACTAATTAACATAAACAAATATAATAAACACATTTTAGAATAAACAAAATAAGCAAATAGCTCCTACACTATATATTATAAAATTTGGACCAGTTTGAATGAAAGTCGCTGTTATAACTATCAGCAAATATTCAAATGATTCAAGTATCGGTATAAAAATAGAAAGTCTGAATGTTACAACTCTAAAGCAAGATTTGTTTATTTCACATTTTGCATTATTCTTACTGTACTGTTTACTGTATGTTTCATAGTTATTGTGTAGTGATGGGAATGACTTTGGCACAGTGAGCTCAGTATTTACTACAGATGTAAGAATAACCGAAATATCGTGAAATCGTATCGTCAAAAGTCTCATAATAATATCGAGGACCGTCACAATATATCGAATTACAAGTCTTTTTGCTTAAATGATTAGTTATGGCGATTCTAATGTCTTTCTTATTCTCTAAAGCACTTTGTAAAGCACAATTCGTACTCAAAGTAAAGTAATTTAAATAAACTTGCCTTGCCCTAGTGCAGCAACAGCTAAAAAGCAGCGGGAACTACATAGACCATGATCCTTTGCTGTTGTCAGCGCAGACTACATGAAGAAATAACTGTTATGAAGCACTTTTAAATCTTAATTCTTCATAATATAACAGTACCAAATGCTTTTCAAGGCTTTTAAAAGGAAAAAAGTAGCGTATTCACAGTTTTGTAAGCCTCCACAAAATATTGCAATAAATATCGAACCGTGAGATGCGTATTGTGAAAATATATCGAGGAATTTTGATATCGTTACATCCAACTGGAGGTTAGCTAGTTTAAACCCCAGCTATAAACCGCACATGCACAAATTTGAAAAAAGAGCGGAACATAACAAAAAAACAGCAGCTTATCTAAACATTCACACAATAGTTTCTACAATAGCCAAACTCTTTCTTGATGCAAATCTCCAGAACAGTGAAAAAATGTATTGCAAATTGCTGATTACATAATACAGCTAATACCCTTACATAGCCACAAACGTATATCCCGTATCAAAACAACACTACTCAAAGTACTACTGCATAATTCTACTACATCCACTGCCGATTTTACTCATAATAATCCAATTAAATATTCGTACCTTCTCCAGTCGTCATGGTGCAGAGCTGCCCTCAGTAAACACACGCGATTCTGCTACTGCTGCTGCTACCAGTGCATTTGTTATGGTCTGTCCCCCTCTCTCTCTTTCTCTCTTCTACAGCACCCTCCCACAGCATGTGCCCTCTTTTCTCATGACAGCGCTCCCTCCCTCCGCACCCACGCTGAAGAAGAAGGGATGGGTTCAGTTGGTGCAAACTTAAAGGGGAATTCTAAAGGTTCACGATGTTTTATATTCTCTCGCTGGGAGACATTGTAAATAATCTACATCCTCGTCTTTCGGAGTAACTTTTGGAAACATTTACTGCTCCTACAAAGTAAATATCCTCTTTGTAAAGTACAGAGAGCAGTATTGCCATTATATACTGTAAACATTCTGAGTAGAACTATATATTTTGTGGCCATACCGGCTTATCGGAGCTAAGCAGGTCTGGGTTAGAACTTGGACAGGAGACCACTGGGAACACCAGGTGGCGCCAGTGGAAATAAATACAGTGATTAATTAATTATATAGCAAAACTTTACGCTGATTTTTACAAAGCCACCAGAGGGCACAAGAACACCATTTGCTACCATACTGAGGAGTAAAGCTGTCAACGCTAAAAACAATAACTGTTAACATGCTAGTTGAAAGTGTATTTTTAAAAAGATGGAGAAGCACTCCTTGGATTACAACTTAATGATGTCACGAGGTGGGGAGAAGCCATTAACGCAGGTCAGTAGGCAATTTAAGCAGCCAAAAAACATATTATATGCAAAAACACAATACCCGGAAACATTAAAATTGGTAAAAATGGTAAAAGTGTTAATTTATAAGAGATTAGACCATAGGACCTTTGAACTGCTCCCCATGGCATACCAGACTGTCGTACATTTGTCAGTTTCAGTTTAAAAACACAGAGCAAAGTGACTTGTTCCTGGTTTGTCCTTTTCACGTCGGTTGTTGACAGAGAAGTCTTGTCACGTTTACCACCTCATCTCCAGTGATCTCTCTCTCAAACGTGACGAGCTCTGACTCACGCGCCAACAGAAACAGAATCACTTATCGACAAAACATCTTGATAAACAACTTGCAAATCATTTCACCAAAAAAATAAAAACAACACGAGTTAAAGCTGTACTGTGTAACTTTTCTGTGTGGGCCGGCCATATGGGTACTGATGCGTTACCCGGAATGTTTTTTTTTAAATTATTATTATTATCTATCTCCACAGAGACAAGGTGATGAAGTTATAAGTCAGATCTGTGGGGAGGCGCCCCAGCTTACAGTAACAATGCATGTTTTTCAAAACGTAATGCCATATTGTGGGACATTCCAGTCCAAGTAATAACATCTCCACGGAGACAAGCAAGTGGCAGGCCATTCAGCAGAAATTTAGGTAAATCTAACAGTGGGTGACTGAAATAAATATTTAAATGGTGCGAAAATGCAAAACAAAATCAAATCTGCGACAAAAGAAAATTCAACATCAAAACTAAACATTAAGCCATAGCATTCTTTATTTTACTGTACTAATTAATTGCAATTTGTACCACAATTAATTCTTATTTCTTACCAAATGTCTCTATATCTCTACATAATTTAGTTCAGTATGCTATTTCATGTATAATCTTGTGTGTGAGAGTAAAAAGAGAGAACCATCATTGGGACAGAAAAAAACAAACATCGTCGCTGGAGTAAAGAGGCAATCGAAATACGGAAACTTGCCCGCGGGACTATAAACCGGGACGAGGGGGCTTTTTTACCCTCACACACCTGGGATATTGTCCTGAGGAAGTCGGACTGCAGATGGCGCTGTCGTCCTGCCTCCACCGGTAGGAAGACAGCGCCAAAATCTGTATAAATCAGCTGACCAGACACGTCACAGCAACATCACATAGGCTAGCAGGTTAGCTCTGTCCATTTAAATATAAACTCTATGGTATCAACATGGACTGGAGCTAACGCCATAATGGGACAATATCAAAGCTAGCCACCCATTCGTCATAATAATAATAATTTAACCAAACATCTCAAAATATGCATAAAAGTGTTTAAATCCAACAAAACTAAAACATTTCATACTCCTGTCACCCCAGAGCTCATCAAATCGTCAAATCAGTGTATTCCTCATTTGCAGCTAGCAGCACTTTAGCTTTAGCACGCGTCACAACACATTTTACACCATGACACTTTTAGCTGCCTCAACCGTTTAGCTGACATTTTGCAGCTTTATATTTTAAAACGTTGAGTCATGTCTAAATATTGTGTCTAGTCTCCATTGTTCTTCTCTGTAAATGTGAAGTAAGGGTATTTTTGCAGTTGTATAATCTCACCAGCTGGCTAACCTTGTCCATACCCTTCAGCTATAGATTTTAGCCAAACTGAAATGCCTAAATAAGGATTACCCAAAGCTAACAAAAGCTAAATGTATACAGTAAGAAAAAAGCAGACAACAGACCATTTTCTGTAAGTGTTCATTAGTTAATAAAACATGTAACATTGAAAGCCAAATGATATGCTAAAATCATAACAAATACTGCATCATTCAGAGGTCATTGTTAATAAAAATCATAATTAAAGGTTCTCTCCTTTGATCCAGGGTCTGTCATCCACTTGTCACATGAAAATGTTATCGCTTTGCCTGGAATGTTCTACAGTATTGCATAAACTTCTCTTTCATTTGCTCATTTACAAGCAATTTTATAGCCAAAAATACTTGGTTTTGTGGAGTGACCATGACCCATTGTCTTTATGGACAGTGAAACGTTTGCAGATTAAAGATATAAAAATGTTAAAAGCATGTGCAATGATCCTGTAAAACACTCTGGATTGTTTTTAAAAGTCAACAGAGGTAAAAACGGATTAAATTTTAAAGTCAACACACGCACACAGGCACATTTTTATTATCTAAAATGTCTCACATGCTTCCTTGTCAAAATGAGTGAAAAATGCATCGCTGGAACAGTCTCTAAACATAGCATTTCTGTTTCCTTTCACACTGATAAAACTGTATGTCTCTGTCCTGCAGTGCAAACTCATCCACTTTAGCCCCACGTGTGTCGTTCAAACCTCGAAATGAACCAACAAAAAGATCCTTGCATGAATAATAATTTGCTCCGAGACATAAATAAAAGAAAATAACTTCCAAAACATCCAAGACTGTAATTATAATGAAATGTAAGACCTAAAAATTTATCACAAACAAAGCAAAAGCAAAAAGTCAGTGCCAGACATCGCAATATCTGTAATCTCTGTAAATCTAAACTGTATATCTATCAGTTTAAACAATGATGGTAAATTAGGACTGTTGCCATAGCGATTACCAATTTAAACTAAGATATTATACGTTTTGAAGTGGACTTATTTCTTCAAATTGTGCCTATAACAGGAAGCTGAAACTCATGAATAGCCAATTATGTCAATTATTCTTTAAACCTTGCTTAAAAAAAGGGAGTATTATGCATTTTTTTTTAGCTTAGATGTCATCCATGCATGTTTGAATAATTTAGCGATCTTCCCCAGTCCCTATTCAAACCCTCTTTACGGTTAAGACACAAAAACATGATGCAAAACTGTGCACAACAACTTTAATTTAACTTTAAGTTTAATAAATGAGATGCACGCTCTGAAGGGGGAGTGACTTAGCACGGGGAGCAAACGGAGGGGAGACTCAGAGCATCAAAAAAAGAAAGTGGGGCTTGTAAAACGTGTTAATCCGTTGTTGTTTTCGGCAAATATAGCATTTTCAAAACAATAAACAGTAACACGGTGATCTAAATACCATTTTGGATGTTATTCTAATCAGCACAATGAAAAACAGTTTTGAAATTGTAAATAACAACAAACAAATAAAGCAAACTCCACACTTCTTTACCAATGCTCCAATCTCCAAAACACAAGCAGCAGATGGTTCAAAAATCTACTGACCTGAGCCTGACGAGGAGATCATGTTTCCTGATCTTTGGACTTCATCGAATTTGCTGAAGATTACATTCAACCTGGAGGTAAAAAAGCAAAAAAACAGTCAACATTTTATATAAGAAAATCTGTTCTGAGCTGGAAAGATGGTGAAGACTAAAATAAACATTGTCCGCTGGTGAGGAGCTGGCATCAGAGTCGAGTTGGGAGAGGCTGACCACAGAGGGAGCAGATGGTCGGGTGTGAAATATGACGACGGACAGAGGAGATGCTAAATGCTAAAGGCTGTTGCTTTTTAAAATAGTGAATCTGCAGCGTTGTCGTCCTTAAATCACAATTTGAATGTTTGCAATTATAAAAATGTGATTATTAAAAAGCCTAGATGTTATAATGTCGTTTCATCATCACAAACATACCTGGAGTTTTGTTTTGTTTCATTCACACGTGTTGAACGCACAAACCCTTCTTCTCTCAAACTGAAAACACTCTGTTCCCCCTTGTGATGTCATCATGTGGTAATACAGGAAGTGCTCCATTGTGTTTTTAAACTCCACACACCTTCACTAGAATCATTTGGATGATTTTAGCCCTGGAATTGCCAATTTCTACTGAACAAAAGGTAAACTGTAGCTGTTAACTTGTAAACTACCAGTACATGACATCACAAGGTGGAACAGAGCGTTTTGAGCTCTGGAGCTGTAGACAGACTAAGGCCACTCTCTCGGGCGCTCAGGGTGTGAAAAAAGAAGTAACGGATAACCTTATGCTCTGTCAATCAGTATATTATTGCACTGTCGTTCTTGTCTCTTGTTTATAGCTGTGATTTTATATTTTATTACTTATTTTTCTATTTTATTTTGACTTGTATATATCAATTTTTATTTTATTTATTTATTTATTTACTTTTTTTTTATAATTATGTCTTATTTGACATCGGTCTCTTGCCATCTTTTTTGCTATACCATCTATTTTTGTTATATACTTTTTGCTAACCATTTACTGCAATCAATAACTAATAAAGAAAAAAGTTGTGATTTTTTTTAGCTAATAGGTCTAACCACTAGAGGGAGCTGCAGTATAGTTTTTGTCTCACCACAGAATCAAATCCTTCTCTTTCCAGTTTGCGATTAGAAAATGTAAATGTATGTAAACTGTACATGTCTAAAATGTAAATGAATGAACTAAAGAAACACGTGAGAGTTTAAATGGTTGATGTTGTGTTGTTTTACCGCGACTGTGGAAGGCCCTTTTTGCTCAGGTCCAGTCTGACCCTCTCCCCCACGTGTCTGTAGATCTCCACTAAACAGCTCATGGCCCCGTCTCGAACCTGCAAATAAAAAAGGCGAGGTCAAACTGTGACAGAAGAACCACGTATTTAAGGTTTTATATTACACAACACTGACTCGAGTTATGTGGGAAAAAACTGTGGCAAAAAAAAAAGAAAGAAAGAAATAATAGCAATACAACCCGGCCCCGCATGAGTGAAAAAAATGGATGGATGGATAATATAATAAGATTTCAGTAACTTCTATGGATAAATTTCATTCAGCTATTGATTTATTAGTCATTATTATTCATCTTAATCAATACACTGCAATACAACTGCTGTTATTTTATCATATGGACATTATCTAAAGCTGGAGTACCTGAATTTCAAACTGAAAAAATAAAGGTCCTATATTACGCAAAATTGACTTTTATGAGCTTTAAGCCATGTTATAATGTTGTTACCTCATTAAAAACATACCTGGAGTTGTGTTTTGTTTCATTCACACACGTTAGTAACTCTATAGTCCATCTCCCAAGCTCAAAACGCTCTGTTCCACCTTGTGATGTCATGTAGTGGTAGTTTTCAAATGAACAGCTCCTTTTACCTTTTTTTGAGTAGAGATTGGCAAGTCCAGGGTTGAAATGATCCAAATGATTCTAGTGAAGGTGCGCGGAGTTTAAAAACACAGTGGAGCACTTCTTGTAGGTGGAACAGAGTGTTTTCAGTTTGAGAGAAGAACTCAGCCTAAATCTGCAGGATTTGTGTGTTAAATATGTGAATGAAACAAAACACAACTCCAGGTTTGTTTGTGATCAGGAAAAATTATAACAGACCAGAAAATCCTTTAAGATCCGTCAATAAATCTACTTTTCCACCTAACGTCAAATATACCAGAATTCTACTTTAGATCACATATAGTGTCTTGAAAAAGAGCTAATAATTATCCTTTTAATTCTCTTATAGAAGGCTAAATCTTAAAGTATTAGCACATTTCTACGTATATTTCTCTTATTTGTCAATCAGTCAATTCAGTTCAAGTGTATTCATTGTTAAAAGGTTAACTATTTCTTCCACATTCAAAACATTGACTTAAGTATTTGTAGAAGTACATTTAAAAGAGCCAATGGTACAATGCTGTCAATTATTACCATATTATAAACAAAACCATCTAAAACTAGTTAAAAAGTAAGACATTGATAAAAAATACATGTATAATTTGACTATTTAAGCTGTTCACATAATAAAACATGACAAGAAATAATATCCTCTGTTTGATATGACTAAATCTGATATGTCTAAAACCTCAAATATATATTTTTGGAACTGTAAATGAACAATAAAAAGGACATACCTGACTTGTGGGATCCCCCAGAAGGTTACATATATGAGGGACTATTTTACTAAGAGTGAGACCTTGGGCTCCATATCTGAAAAAAGAACAGATAAAATAAAATAAATCAAGGTGAAAATAACATGCATTAATAACAATAGTCATTATTAACACACATCAAACTGTCTGTGAAGTATGAAAACTATTTAGTGTTCCTGATTTAAAAATAGAAATGCAGATCTCACGTGTTCAGTGTTGCGATTAAACAAAGGCACACTCCTTCTCTGGTTCTGTTGTTCTTGTGTTTGAAACCTCCCAGCATTCTGTCCCACACGTACTGAAAAACAAAACACACGAGATTGGGGAATATTTAATACAATCATTATTTTACATTGAAATCTTGAAATTCCATTCTTGTTCCACCAAACAAAGTGGCAAAGAAATATATGGATTTGAAGGTGCATTGTGTAACTTTTCTGGTGGAGGGTCCGTCACCTGGTTGTTTCTATGGATACGTCATTGCTCTGCCTGGAATGTTCCACAGTATGACTTTAAACAGCTCTACTTTACATTTATTCAATTACAGCTGGTTTTACAGCTCAAAAATACCTAGAAAAACAGGCATTCTGACTGTGAGCGGGGTCGCCTCTCCACAGATCTGGAGAGGTGCCCCTGTGAAACATTCCAGACAAAGCAATAACATCTCCACGGAGAAAAGCATTTGACAAACACTCCACCAGAAAAGTTACACAATGCACCTTTAAGCTTCTTGAAATTGTAGAACTCTAATACCTGAGGCGTTGCGGCTTGTTCCATTATTTTTAGCAGCAGTGTTTGATCTTGATCCCGTACTTGATCTTTGGAGTCTCCCAATCGATCAATAAGGCTAGGGAGGACTGAAACAGAAATAATAAGATGGTAGAATAAAACATTATTAATACCATAAATAATAAATACATACAAAAGACATTTATGAGATGAAAAGATAATTACAGTTTTAATGAGAAGAATGTAATAATGAAAATACAGATTTTAAAGTGTATATAGATTAATAATATAAATATATATTATTTACATATATATAAAAACTATTTACTCAAAACAGTTCTTACCTGTTCCTATTTGGGCCCTAAACCGGTCCTGTAATCTGGTTACTAAGGCAGATAAAAGATCCAATCCCAACAGAGCCACCTGGTGGACACACAAGAGAAGTGCACATTAGATATACATTTTTAAACATTTAAAATAATCAAAAGCTGTTACACAAATAATTTCTAAAATAAAATAAAGCCTAAATAAATCTAATTGAATAAAAAGATAAACTCTGAGCTTGTGCTGTTTAATGCTAGCAATTTAATAATATGTGATTGCAAAGGATTATGGGTAGACACACAATTTTTCAGTTCCAGTTTTTCTTCAACAAATATACGAGAAAAATCTTAGTAAATCTAGTAAATAGTGTGGCATGTTTTATTTGGAAACATAAGAAAAATGTTAAATCCCGTTTTAGGCGCACATCGTCTGCACCGTGACCGAGGACCATGGGACAAAGCAGTGATAGAAACCGGAAGCCCCTCCCACTCTAACTGTCCTTGTCTGGGGGTGCGTGAGCCGCTCAATGAACGTGTAGTGAGAGCGGCCCTGCTGACGCCAGATCAACACATGCGCATCACCGGGACTACGGTCCGGGAAATGGTGCAATTTTTGGAACCCTGAATTTGGGTAAAATGTAAAACAACACAGGAAGTGATAAGTGGATTAGGGCGACATCTATGGACAGAAGAAGGAAGTGCAAGAGATACTGTTACAACTCCAAACAACTGACTTTATTACATTTAATCATTTAGGCAATAATAAAAACTACGGACTCCTAAGCACCTTGTATTTTTTTACAGTTGTATTTTGGGTAATTTAGCAACAACTTAACAACTTATTACAATACAGAACATTTAATCATTTACGTTATAATAAAGACTATTGACTTCTAAGCATCTTATATTTATTTTTTTTTACAGTTGTATTTGGTTAATTTAGCTCCAAAACAACGTATTTCAATACAGAACATTTAATCATTTAGGCAATAGTAAAAACTACTGACTTCTAAGCAGCTTGTTGTTTTTTTTTTGTTTTTTTGTTTTTTTACAGTTGTATTTGGTTAATTTAGCTCCAACACAATTTATTTCAATACAGAACATTTAATAATTTAGGTTATAAAAAAGACTACTGACCTTTAAGCATCTTAATATTAATAATAATAATAATAATAATAATAATAATAATTTTATTTATTTCAGTTTTACAGTTGTAAGATTCAGTCCACAAGTATGAGACTTAACAAAACTTTTATTTTTAATATTTCTAATAAACTGAGCCACAATTTTGGCTTAACAACTTCTGATTTGTTTAATTTAATAGTTCTGCTGTCATGGTAGCACTGCTTTTTAATTTTAATTTTTTATTAATAAACTGCCATTCAGTTCACAATTTTGGCTTCACAATTTATTTTTATTTATTTAATTTAATAGTTCTGCTGTCATTGTAGCACTGCTTTTTGGTATTAATTTTAATTTTATTTTTTTTTAATAAACATTGTCATTCAGTTCACAATTTTGGCTTCATGATTTTTTTTCATTTATTTAATTTAATAGTTCTGCTGTCATTGTAGCACTGCTTTTTGGCATTAATTTTAATTTTATTTTTATTTTTTTTATAAACTTTGTCATTCAGTTCAGTTTAATTTTACTGCTTTTTTATCCAAAGCAAATGTACAAATATGAGTAAAAAAAAGTCTCACGAGATAATCTTGTAGCCATTTTGTCTTTGGTCTCATCTCGACTAACAAAGCTCCTTTTAGTACAATTAGTAGCCAAATTCCAGATGTGTTCACTTTGTTCTCAGCAGAAGTCTACAGACTCACAGAGCCCTACAGAGCACTTCAGAAAATCAAGGGGCTTACAGTCATTAGTGTGATGACAGGCCCCAAACAGACAGAGTCAAACCTGAACAACAGAAAAAAATGCTGAAAGTTCCAAGAAAAGCTACTACACAAAACCTATGTCAAAGTACAAAGAAAGACACACAATATTTAATTTTACTATTTGTTTTATATTGCCATGGTAGTAGGCCTGTCACGATAACAAATTTTGAAGTGTGATAAACGATAAACGATACTGAAACGATAAACGATACTGAAACCAAACCATAAAAATTCAAAATGTACAATACTGTTAAATAAATTGTTAAATAAATAAATAAATAGTTACTGTATATGGAGAAATTGCAGTCCAAGAAGAGTCAAAATCTTACACTTAAACTTCCCAAACCAACCAAAAAGTTACACAGTGCACCTTTAAGTAGTTTGTTTGTATCTATAATGAGTCATAGAAGTTCATAATTTAACCTTCTACAGCTCAAATCTCATCATAATACAGAAACATAATAATAATAGTACACAAACAAAGTATGTATATGGTATGGAAAAAAACCAAAATGTGGCTGTTTGCTGCGGGTGTTCCAATCAGTGAGAACAGGTAGAGGGCGCTCTTGGAAAAAGGATCAAGGCCTTTATTTAAACGGCTTAGCTGAGTTATATAGTATTTATCGTGACACGCCTACATGGTTCCACTCAGACATTTTAGCATACGCAAACTGTTTTTAGTGTAAATAAATGAGTCTTTTCATTGTAAGCACCAACCCCCACCAGAAACCTTTAAAGGGCCATCGCTCACACCCGCTCCTCTTAAATTTGCATCAAGACATCACCCCCTTTAAATCCTCCCTGAACCCACATACAACTGTGGTATTACAAACAGCTAGAGCCTATAGTGTAATGAAATCCACACATTCAGCCAGGATTTGCACATTGTTATTCACCTGCAGCATAGGTTTTTACATTTCAAAGCTAAAAATATAACCTACATTTGCATACTGAAACGTTCATACTTTAAATTTATATTACAGTATTTCTGATCTGTGTTATAATGTTGTTTCCTCATCACAAACAGACCTGGAGTTGTTTTTTTTTTTTTTTTGTTTCATTCACACATTTAACGCACACATAATGTAGGCTGAGATCTTCTCTCAACCGGAAAACACTCTGTTCCACCTTGTGATGTCATGTGGTGATACAAGAAGTGCTCCACTGTGTTTTTAAACTCCATACACCTTCGCCAGAATCATTTGGATAATTTCTCTCTGAACAAAATGTAAAAATAGCTGCCTTCATGACATCACAAGGTGGAACAGAGCATTTTGAGCTTAGGAGATGTAGACAGTGTAATAATAAAGGGTTAGTCAAACACGTGTGAATGAAACACTGTATTTTAATGCATTATCCATTACATATTATGGATCAAAATGCACTGAAACAGAGGATTGTGGTCTTTGTAGTCTTTGCTGTTTAACATCTTGTTGTAACAAAACAATGCATTTTGAGGAGTTTGCAAAAACACATTTCCTGACTACCGTTATGTTGTATTATCTGGTGAATCAAATCAAACTAGGGAATATTATATTATCTTATTTTATACAAACTGAAATTAAGCTAGAATTCAAAACAGAATTTCCCATAATGTTGTTATAATAATAACTTAATATTATTATTATTATTATTATTATTATTATTATTATTATTATTATTATTATTATTATTAATAATAATAATAATAATAATAATAATAATAATAATAACTTTACTGATATTTATCCGAATGCTGCTGTACATAAACATAGTCATATTATTGTAAATAACATTATAATATACTGAAGTCACTTTACTCAGATTTACTCTGTTCATATGCTGCACTGTTACTTTTATTGTACATAATAGTTTTTTTTGGTATTTTATATTTTTGCTCCACCGAAACAGTGTGTTACATTAGAGTCTATTTTAAGTCTATTTTTAAATTATTTCTTAGCCATTATCTATTATCTTGTTTTTATTGCATGTTCCATTTTCCTGCTGTTCTTGAACTGTGCGTTGCAACAGTGGAATTTCCCCACTGTGGGACTAATAAAGGCATATCTTATCTTATCTTATAATGTTGTTTCCTTGTCAAAAACAGACCTGGAGTTGTGTTTTGTTTCATTCACACATGTTTAACACACAAATCCTGCATATTTAGGCTGAGTTCTTCTCGCAAACAGAAAACACTCTGTTCCACCTTGTGATGTCATGTGGTGAAACAGGAAGTGCTCCACCGTGTTTTTAAACCCCATACAAATCTCCAAAAGAAGCCGATATCTTGTTTGCTTAAATATGCATAAAGAATATCTGTATATATCTTTATCTGATTGTGGATAAGTTTATAGCAAATTTAAACTATATAATTTGAGGGAAATAACCAAAACTGGAAAAAATAAAAACGATATTAGCAGATCTCTATTTTGTACCACTTGAAATGAAGGTCGAATTTAAAACAGAATTTCCCATCCCAGGAGCCTACATCAGTCTCTCCCTGTAAACATCGGCTTACTCATGTTCACAGATGTAAAAACAGCCAACCACATCTTCTCAGAACTTCTCCATGTGTGTCTGATGTGGTGGAGCTTTGGAGATAAATCAGAACATGCCTTTAGCCACATTATAATCCTCCTTCAGGCCTGTCATCTCATTAAAACTCATTAATAGTTTTACTGAAATAGAACAGTAGACGATCAACTCCAGATACTACAGGAACATCTGTCTATAACTACAAGGAAAATGTTCAACTAGGTCTTTCACGATAACAAATTTTGAAGTACGATGTATTGCTATAGAGAAATATTGCGACTTTATGCCACTGATACAATAAAAAAAAAAGATAGATAATCCCAATTCACAATTTTTCAGTAGATAATATGATAATGAATAAATTAAAGAGGCCCATATTACTCTATTTTCTGATCTAATAATAATAATATGTTTCCTCATCACAAACAGACCTGGAGTTGTGTTTTGTTTCATTCACACATATTGAACACACAGATCCTGCGTTTAGGCTGATTTCTTCGCTCAGAAAACACTCTGTTCCACCTTGTGATGTCATGTGGTGATACAGGAAGTGCTCCATTGTGCTTTTAAACTCCATACACCTTCACTAAAATTATTTGGAGCATTTCAGCCCTGGAATTGCCAATCTGAAGATGACGAAAAGGTAAAAAGTAGCTGTTATCTTGAAAACTACTGCTTCATGACATCACAAGGTGGAACAGAGCATTTTGAGCTGTGAAAATGTAGACAGACTAATAATAAAGAATTACTCAAACATGTGAATGAAACAAAACACAACTCCAGGTGTGTTTTTGATGAGATAACATCATAACGTGGCTTAAAGCTCGCAGGAATCCATTTTGTGTAATATTGAAGCTTTACGTTACTTTTTCAACCCTCTGCAACCCAAATATTATCAACAAAATAATGACAAAAATCTGATATTACACTGAACCACAAAATATATTGTTCTATTTGTCATAATACTGAACGATAAGTCAACAACTGAGTCGGTAATGAATGCTGTAAAACACTTAACCCACCTCGCCTCCAGTGGTTCCTTAATGTAAAGCGCTTTGAATTCCTTGAAGGTGGAAAAGCGCTGTATAAAAATGTGACCATTTACTATTTACCAACATAGTAATTATCGCGACAGGCCCGTTTTCATCAGTTAAAACCTGCTTTGATAGTTTAAGAAATGAAGTCTGAGAAAACAGCTTTGTACCTGGTGTGAACGGACAGCTGTCTTTTATTGCGCAGTGCCGTGTGATTAAGCAGAGGACCTGCAGCTCTGTCAGGCTGCAGGGAGGGTGATGGATGGGCATCTTTGTAGTGTGGCCCTTTAAACTGCTCCAGCGCTAATGAGAGTTATTCGTGTAGCATGCAATCTCTGAAGAATGGAGCTTTGTCTGTGCTTTCAATCAGATGACTGCGGCTGACCACAAAGACTATCAAGAAAACGACAAGTTATAAATGTTTGCAAACTAACTTAAAGCTGCACTGTGTAACTGTGTTTTTTTTCTCCTTAATGACGTTATTTCTTTGTCTGGAATGTTTCACAGTATGGCATTAAACCTTTCTATCTTCATGGAGACCAGACCAAGTACCAAGTTACAGGTCAGATCTGTGGAGAGGCGACCCGGCTCACAGTCAGAATGTTTTTTCTAATTAAGTTTAAAAGAAATATGTTTGTTTTTTTTCTAATCTAATAACGCAATGTCCACTGATTTATTATTTCAGCTCCAAGATTCAAGCAGAAATTTAGGGGCCCCGGGGCAAAAAGTCTCACATGGGCCCCCCTCTAATATAAATTAATAGGAAGAGGGTCCAGTTCTGGGCCCCTAAAACCCTGGGGCCTGGGACAACAGAGCCCTTTGTCCCCCCCGTCTACTGCCCTGGCAAGATTATTAAATGACATGGAAATGGGAAATCTGATGCGAGTTCGACAAACCAGGATGAGAAAGGATGTTTTTTATGGTTTAGATGTCATTTAAATAGTCTTATGACTCAAAAAATCTGATGATAATAATAATAATAATAATAATAATAATAATAATAATAATAATAATAATATAACCATAGCAACTGTCAGATGACTCAAAACAAGTTTATTTTGAGTATCTTGTTGTAATAAGATAATCCTTTTGTATGAATACCATTTAAGTTATGAGATCAACACTGAGATTACAACAAGCACATTAATATTATGGCAGGGAGCGTTGCACTTTCATTTTGATGAGTCTAGGTGGATAAGTTACATTTTTTCTGAAGCCTACCAGTGCTGCAACCATTAATTTGGTAATTAACAAGTCAAATGAGTCATTGTTCCTACTAAACATGCATACAAATACAGTTTTAATCAAATGATCGAGAAAAAAAAAAAAAAAAAAATGACCATGCTTATTTTAAAGGTCCTATATTACACAAAATTGACTCTTGTGAGCTTTAAGTCATGTTATGTTTTGATTCATTCACACATGTTTGAGTAATCCTTTATTATTAGTCTATCTACATCCCCAAAGTCCGAAAGCTCAGTTCCAACTTGTGATGTCATGGAGAGGTAGTTTTCAAATCAGCAGCTACCTTTTAACTTTTGTTTAATAGAGATCAGCAATTCAAGAGCTAAAATTACCCAAATTATTCCAGTGAAGGTGTATGGAGTTTAAAAACACAGTGGATTATCACATGAGCATTTTCGGTTTGAGAGAAGAACTCAGCCTAAATATGCAGGTTTGTGTGTTAAACGTGTGAATGAAACAAAACAACCCCGCTCACAGTCAGAACGCCTGTTTTTCTAGGTATTTTTGAGCAATAAAACCACCTGTAATTGAATAAATGTAAAGTAGAGCTGTTTAATGTCACACTGTGGAACATTCCAGGCAGAGCAATGACATAATTAATTATTTTAATTATAATTTTTTAAACTTAATTTTGCATTCTTGTCTCTTTGTTATTTCGCGGACACACCTTGCACACCTGTCAGTTTAGATCAAGTCACAACATTTTCCAGAGATGTATTTTAAGCTCTTTTACCAAAACGGGAGCGCACGCCTAACCGCAAGCTATGCCTAGAAGGGATGGGCACTTTCGAAACCACTTCTGACTTGGATGTGCTAGCTAGCGCCACTGTGATGAGTAATGCTACAGTCACGGCAGCGCTAGGAGACAGTAGCGACAGTGGGGTTAGTGCAGCGTTGGGGTATGATCAGCTAATGACCAAGCTGTGAGTCAGGAGCCAGGACCCCCAGGCATTATGGGAAAACACCCATTAGTACAACCACTTATTTAGGTTTTTACAGCCAACATATCCGCAAGACAACGCACACCAGCGGTTTAGTTTGTTCCAGTTCATTTCAGAGGCTGACGATGTTTTGCGCTTGACTAGCTGCAGTGAAAACAGAAAGAGTACACAGCATTTCCTCCAGTCAAAATGATAGTGATATTAATATGATTTTTTCTCGTGGCTGGTGAGGCTGTTATCTGTATGCATAACATGAATTGCTTGGTTATTTAGCATGTAATACCGTGTAATCATGGGTAGGGGGAGTAGGGAGCAGAAGTAGCATGAATTGATAGCAACAATATCAAGAAGAATTAATCGCGTAGTTAAATAAAATAATAAAATCCAATACAAGTTAGCATTTTTACTTCACTGACCACATTATTGTATGCACAGTTCAATGTATTTAGTTTAGGAAGATACATTATTTAGCAAGTAGCATAGCATTATTGGGTATTTTCTGTTTGTAAATGGAGCTCCACAGTCTGGTCCATTCTGAAGTCAGCTCTGGTTCCAGAAGTAAATTTTCCATTCATTTTCCCCATAGACTTTTCAAAAAATTAAAATATTAAGAGTAAAAAGTAGTACTATAAAAAGTACTGCGGAGGTTCACCAGCTACACAGTAACCAATATCCATTTAAGTCCAAAAAGCACATTTAAAACACATGATAACTTAACAGTTTATAACATTTCAGAAACCGTTTTTAAATAAAATTATAGCTTTCGTGGTCATTAGTTACCACAAAGCTAATTAACCCTGAGAAAGCTTTCAATTTTTTTTTTCCCAGAAAGTCTAAGGGAAAAATGAATGAGAAATTTACTTCTGAAACCAGGGGGTGTGCAGTCAATGTTATGAAAACTGAAAAACAATATACTGTATGTAAGTTACAGGCCTATTCTATCTGTTTATAACATTATTGTGAATCTAGCACACTTAAACAGAAAACTTAGGTCACTTTCCCAAGTACATTTGACGCATCACATATTAAACATATGTAATTTACAAACCTACTTCTCACTGTGAACATGTCAACAACAAATCTGTCTTTTCACTGTGTAATTATTCAAATGCAATGTACACAAATTCAGAGACACACATACAGAACAGAACAGTGGGTGGCTATCATTAGATGCACAGTTCCAATGAAATATTTAAGAAAGGTTAAGTAGGTTCACAGACAGGAAGTACTGCAGACAAATCACTGGAGGCTGATATAAAAGGTGCACCACACGGAACCTTGCTGTAGCCTGTAATTAGCCAAAAAAAACCTCAATAGATTTCCCAAAAAGTTACTTAAAACAAGATTTTTTTGCACACAGTATATCACGCAAACTTTTATGGCAATGGTGGTACAGTGGATTCAGGGTTTGCCGACCAATTCAAGGTAGCAGGTTCAAAATTCTTCACCCACTTTTACACACCCAATTTTAGTAAGAGATATGGCAACACAAAAATATATTATACTACTATGTGATACTATTTTTGCCTAGTTTTAATGTTTATTTTTGCATAAATGGTACAGTCATAGACTCATTGGCTTTAACTTGGGTTCTTGTCAAAAACATATCCGACTCCACAATTTCAAATTACTTGTAGCCTGGAGCAGATGCTAACTATCAAACTCATTAAAATGGACCAAAACTTGCATCTGTTGTTATAATTTTTGTTTTGTTACAAATCAGTTTCTTTCATTTTCTACAGCAGCAGTGGAAGTATCCTGGAGGTAAGTACAAAAGCCTAGTAAAGTAGTAAGCATGGGACCAGACGGTGACGCTAAAAGCCTCCTTTGGCCATGGGCTCTAAAACTAAACTAAAAACAACAAGGGACAAAAATGAACAGAATAAGAAGTAAACAAATAATGAAAGATGGTTTTTAAGAGGCAATATTTCTATGGTTTCTTAATGGCAGGTAAATGTAGTATCCAGAAAGAGAAATTAGTTTAAAGTCTCATTGAAATTAGTTTAAAGTCTCATCAACGTGTGAAATTAGCCTCAAATTGTTATAAATTATTAGGAAACCAATCATTAAAGGTGCATTGTGTAACCTTTCTGGTCGGGGGTCTGCCACAAACTTGTTTCCATGTAGATATTATTGCTTTGCCTGAAAGGTTTCACAGTATGGCATTTAACTCATCCGTGTTGCATCTATTCATTTACTGGTGCTTTACTGCTCAAAAATACTATGAAAAACATGCACTCCCACAGTGAGTGAGCTCGCCTCTCCGCAGATCTGCCCTGTGACTTGGCCTGGAGGCACTGTGGGCTTGTCTCCATTGATATAGATGAGTTTAATGCCATACTATGGGACATTCTAGACAAAGCAAAAACATTTTCATGAAGACAAGAAGGAAGTTACACAGTGCACCTTTAAGTCACAAGATTAATACAGTGACTTGGATATTTGCTTTAAAAATGTTTTCACCCGCAGAGTAACAGTAGTCCATGAAATCTATCTGAAATATTGACTTTTTGATTAACAGAAAAAATGCTTGGAAAAGTGTAATATATATTCTCACCACCAGATGTTACCAAGAACAAGAACAACCTACTGTACCTCATGTCCTTTCAGTTTAACGTATTAAAGGTCCTATAGTGTGTTTTGAGTGTGTTTTGTTTCATTCACACATGTTTGAGTAAAACTGGTTCATTTTCTTTGGTTTGCCCATATCTCCAGAGCTCAAAATGCTCCGTTCCACCTTGTGATGTCATGTAGGGCAGTTCTAAAGTTAACAGATACCTTTTACCTTTTGTTCAGTAGAGATTGACAATTCCAGGGTTGAAATTATCCAAATATTTCTAGTGAAGTACAGTGGAGCACTTTCTGTATTACCACATGACATCACAAGGTGGAGCAGAGTGTTTTCTGTTTAAGAGAAGAACTCAGCCTAAATATGCTGGGTTTGTGTGTTAAACACGTGTGAATGAAACAAAAACAACTCCAAGTATGTTTGTGTTGAGTTAAATTAAATGTTAAATTAGAAGAGCGGGTGGGATTAAATAAGATTTCTTTTTTTTGTTGTTGTTATTTCTGTTATGACTGCACTTTTGTCACATGTATATGTAAAAGAATGTAAATTGCTTACTTGCCCAAAATAAATAAAATACAATGAGGAAACATTATAACATAGATAAATAGTGTAATATGGGCCCTTTAAAGGTGCTGTACTTGGTTGTTACTGTATTCAGATGTGAAAAAACGCACTAGTTCATGCAATTCTAACCGTTTGCCCTAATATACTGGTTTATGAGAACATACGTCACACCTCCTGGCATCCCAATCATTCATTGTAATGACTTTATAAGAGCTTTTCAGATTCCGGAGGCCACAGCAGTTTTGTTGTCACAGTAATGCCAACAACAACTTGCGCTCTAATAGTGCACCAGCCTAACATCTTGGTTCATGGACTATATAAACACTTTATAATTATACGCAGACAACACACAGCTTATACCATAATTCAATTTAAACATAATTCTTATTCCGTAATTTCCAGGAGCTATTATGTCTTCATAGAATTATTATTATATTACAATGACCTCCACAGCTCCTATTTACACAATATGCAAGTCTGATAGGAGTTCAAGGACAGGACAAGGCACTACGAGACAAACGCTTTTAGCCTAGCGTCACTGCACCATGGGACACAAGTGCTTTGCTAGGCTTGGGCCATTGACTATTAACTCGCTAGCCACCACGTTCCAAATAGGAAGTGAGCATGGGAACACTTCTGGCTCCATCAACTCTGGCTCCAGTTGACTTTGCATTGAAAAACTGTCACCCCTCTCTCTGTAACTGCTGCTCATTTGGTCTTAAAATGTTCGTATTAACCCGCTCTACATGATCGTAGTGTTTTTATTTCACTATTTTGTCCATAAATAAATTCCTATTCCTCCTATAACTGCTAGCCTTGTGAGCTTCATTTGACTGGAGCCAACATCACCTTAGTCTACTTCTTTATACAGTCTCTGTTTTGGCCCCAGTCAAATTAACCGCACAAGGTTCGCAGTTATATGAGCAAATTTGGAGCAGCGTTCCAAATTAAGGATAGAAATTTATTTACTGAAATATATAAAAATAGCAAAATAAAAACACCAGGATCATGTAGAACAGGTTAATATGAACATTTTAAAGGTGTACTGTGTAACTTTTCAGTTGGTGGTCTGTCATTTTCTTGACATTACACAGATCTATCTTACATTTATTTAATTACAGGTGATTTTATAGCTCAAAAATACCAGACATTCTGAGTGCGGGATTGCCTCTCCACAGATCTGCCTGTAACTTGGTCTGGTTTGGTCTCCATACAGATAGAAAGGTTTAATGCCATACTGTGAAACATTCCAGACAAGGCAATAACATCTCCAAAAGCATTTGACAGAGCCTTCACCAGAAAAGTTACACAATGCACCTTTAAGACAAAATGACGAGGCTCACCGCAGCAGTTACAGAGAGAGGGGTGAAAATTTTTCAATGTAAAGTCGACTGGAGCCAGAGTTGATGGAGCCAGAAGCGCCCCCATGGTCACTTCCTATTTTGAACGTGCCAGCTAGCGGGTTAGCCAAATCCATTTATATGCAGTCTATGGATTTGTCTCAACATTTTTCAGTAATTTTGTGCAAATCTTTCCTCAAATCATACACACAACTCCGGGGCACCTGCCAGAAGAGATACAGGGAGACATCGGTCCACAGATGGGAGGACAGGGACCAGGGAGCGGGGGAGTGAGGGAGCGAGGGAGCGAGGGAGCGAGGGAGCGGACGCTGAAATGAACGGACAGCTGAGTCAGGAGGGCCATGGTTAAAATGCTTATGCTCGCCAAGATAGAAAGTGAAGGTGGCTCACGTTAGGAAAGGTCGTCGCAGTGGGGTCGGGTTACATAAGAACGAACAGGTCTGCACCATTGACCACCTGGCACGCACACACTAACACAAACACACACACAGACACACAAGTCTTCAAAAGTTAATGAGGATGGTGGTAATTAGTATGTCCAGTCCAGTCTTTACTTTGCTTTCTCAAGTGAATGTAAAGAATAAGCTTTTTTTTTACTTTAACAAGACAAAATAAAGAAATAAAATAATAAAAATAAAATAAAAATAACAAAATAAATACAATAAAAACCCGCCTACTCCCCATCTTTTTCTCCACACGCAGCAACACACTCACAGATACAGAATCTTGTAAACAAAAAGAACATGGATTGGACTATCTGAAGATCTTGTTACAGAAGAATTGTGCTGTACTACTGTAATTAAAATACATTTTAAAACATTTTCATCTTTTTCAATTCAAAGGAAATATTTTAAAATTAAATATCTGAAAACTTACAATTTTTCATATTACATAGTTCTGTCGATATAATCCACAACAAATGAAGCAACAACCTGTTATTTGAAATGAATTTGATTGGAAAAGCATGTCGGCTGCATAGGTTTTGTGTAATACAAACACAATCCGAAGTCAAGACAAGAGGTCCGGAATATTATTTGAAACACGGCTGCTTGCTTTAACATAGACCTAACTTTGAAAAGACTTTGAAGCTGAAATTCGAGACCCACTGTTGACATGGAGGTGTCCCATAACCCCTCTGGTGACTGTCACTCATCCACAGTGTTTTTACCACACACATGACCCACCTAGAGTCAGTCTCACAGGAAAAAAACGAAAGTTAAAAGAACTATTGTCAACAGTAAATCTGCATCCACGCACATCGTTGAGGGAATAGAAAAGACAACATCATTTTTAAAGCAAATGTTCATTGATTTGCCATTAGATTCACAACATATTTTAAAAAGTTGGGCACCTTGTAAACAACTCCAGGAGTGTTAAGATTTGAGAGACTGAAATACTGAACGAACTGATAAACTAATCCATGAATACCACGCATTTCAGAACATGTTTGTAGACGTGTGAACCACAGGTAGAAGATTTTGTTTGATATTTTGTTCTTTCTATCGATCTAAATAATTACAGCCTTCGCTATTTCATAATTTCAGTTTGAAACTCACCCCACGCTGTGTCCCTGCAGAGGACAGAGGCAGGGACTGTAGTTTCTGTGATAAAAGTGAAGCTACTGTAAGGAGTTTAGTGCGTTTAGCATTAGGCACTGACTGCATGTTGACAGATGTACTGCTACAGCCTCACTACAGCCTCAGCTTTAAGACGATAAGTGCAGAAGTGCAGTTACTCAGACTATAAGTGAAAATACATATGAATAATGAGAGAGGACATTGAGAGAAATTTAGGCTGCGTCCCATTCCTCTGTCTTACCCCTTCGTCTTACCCCTACCCCTTGGTTTTGAGCGTTCATGTGAGGGCAAGGGGCGTCTTGATTCTAATTTTGATCACGGGCTAGGGCCACGACCTAGGGCTACATACCCCTTGAAACGAAGTAAGCTCTCGACCAGACTTGAAACGAAGGGGTCGGCCTACGAGCTCAGGCAGGTGTTGGGATCAGGATGGAGCGTCACATCGACCAGCCAAGGAGTCTCATAAATGTGAGTATTTTCAGCAGTTGTAAATATCAATTAACAGTTTAGCAGGTTTACAATTATGACGCTTATGTTCTACGTTATGTTTAGTGAACTTTTGTTGCAGTTTTAATTGTCGTAATGTCTGTTTAGCCGACGTTATCGTTTTCATCGAACTTTCATGTATAAACACGCTAGTTTTTTGTCGAGTTGAGGTACCCGATAATCCTTGACATGGCACTTTTTAGGTGAAATCAGTGTGAAGTCAATTTGCTTAACAGAAGGAAACGGTAATCGAGTGGAGTCCCATTTCTTAGGGGAACATTCGTACCCTGAGCCGTCACAGTATCGAGGGGCAAGACAAAGACGTAGATAAAGGGGAAGGGGAAGGGGTAAGACAGAGTAATGGGACGCAGTCTAACTCTTATTCTTATTCAGTTCTATAGTAAATTCAATATATGATTTATTTTCAAACCAGATTGTGTTTTACATAGTACTTGCTTCTTGCTTCCTGCTCATAAATAAATCTGTTTGCATTAAAAATCTATTAGCTGGTTACATTACAATTAAATATTGATAAAGCATATAAATTAGGTCTATAACATTAAAGGTGCATTGCGTAACTTTTCTGATGGAGGGTCCGTCAAATGCTTTTCTCCATTGAGATGTTATTACTTTGTCTGGAATGTTTCACAGTATGGCATTAAACCTTTCTATCATCATGGAGACTAAACCAGAGCAAGTTACAGGGCAGATCTGCGGAGAGGCAGCCCCGCTCACAGTCAGAATGTCTGTTTTTCTAGGTATTTTTGAGCTATAAAACCATATAGTGCACCTTTAACTAGAAAAAATGATATCAGTTTATATAATACGCCCCTACCTTTTCTGGTTGTGCTCCTAAAAGATTTCAGTCAGGGCCCACTGTGCTCAGTCAAATGAAGCTCACGAGGCTAGCAGTTACAGTTTGGAGCCAGTTCCGTATTAGGAATGGGAATTGGGATTATTAGGAATGGGAATTGGGTTAATATAAACATTTTAAGACCAAAATGACGAGGTTCACGGCAGCAGCTACCGAGAGAGGAGAGGGTGACAATTTTTCAATGTGAAGACAATTAGAGCCAGAGTCAATGGAGCTGGAAGCACCCCTGTACTCACTTCCTATTTGCAATTACGGCGGATAGAGGATTAGCCATGTCCTTGTCCAGCTACAGATCCAGTCTATGGTCTGGATCCCTGTATACTGTGCAGTTCCAGTTCATAGCTATATAAACTGGATAGAAATTCAGTAAAATTCTTCTTAATTTGGTTAATTTATTATTATTTTGCAGCTATAAACAGCAGATGACCCCAGCCCTCCTCCTGAATCCATTGTACTCCACTGTAGTCTGTGAAGGAGCTGATAATCCCGTGAGCTTCCTTCCTGGGCTGTCCTGACTCAGCAAAGCGAATGGCCCCAGTGATAACACGATAAGGCTGTTAGCGTTGTTAGCGCTGCACACGGCCCACATTGGGAAAGACATGATGCAGGCTGATCAAAAGACTGAAAACTCCCTCTGCAGTAGATGTAGGATTAGACCTCTGCTGCTGACAGGCTCACATGTACAGAGATGCATGCTTCAAAGAACACTGCAGTGATATGCCAAGGAAGAGAAACATGCTAAAGCCAATATCTTCTATCACAATGTTATTACAGCAGGTGCGATGTACACTATAATACTGTGGAGGCTTATAATTTTGTATACATTCTTAAAATGCCTATGTGCAACTATATTTAAGCTAAAACATATTTAATACCATAAATATCTTTCATCTTTACAGTGAAATGAAGCAAAGGACAGCTGCGTTTACCTTTGAGAGAACAAAATGGATTGAGAAGCTATTAAGTTGGTCTAATATGAAAAATACGACGGTAATACTGCACCATTTAATACTTCAATACAAAATGATTATTAGAATAAATCTGAAAAGTCAAAACTAGCCTCACAATAGTTCAAATATCAAAAATTGATTTAGCAAGCAATGTTAAATGCTTTAGTTGTTGCGATTGGATAGGAGATGGAAAAAGAGGAGCGTATAAACTTCTAATGAAATAATCCATGATAGTATTTATTTCTACTGGCAATTTTAGAATGACAATGAAATGTGATGACCAGTGAAGTTGTACTTGTGCCAATAAAGTCAATTTTGCTAAACTGGAAACAAAAAACCCCGTCTGATTCAATCTTAATGAAAGATTATGAACTTGCTAAGGAACATTACTTCTATTTAGCAATCATTTATAGATTTTTATAACTCCATAAATGTGCAATTACAGATCTGAAAAGACAGTACATTATTATGTCTTAGTCTGTTTTGTATTTGTCCACCGATCTGAAGGTTGGCGATTTGAATCCTGTTCTCGACATAAACATCACTGGTTGAGCCGTCAATTCCACTGACCCACAGGTTGGCGGTGCGATTCCAGCTCCCACAGATGAATGCTGTCGTTGTGTCCTTGGGCAAGACACTTAACCCACCTCGCTCCCAGTGTCTGCGTACACTGGTGTGTGAATGGGTGAGCGGTTCCTTGATGTAAAGCGCTTTGAGTGTCTTAAAGGTGGAAAAACGCTGCATAAAAATGTGACCATTATTATGAACCCTCACTGTACTGTTGCTCACCGTCCTTTTGTTTTGTTTTGTTTTTTCAACAATTTGCATTACATTGTATTGTCGATATACAGTATGCTTGTTTTATAGACAAAACTCAATACAGAGAATTGAAAAAATACATATACACGGCAAAAATTCAGCCTATGAATAGAACTGGGATCAAAGTAGTTGCTGCTGGTAAAAAATACTGTATGAATGTTTCTTATTCATTTCAGATTTTGTAGTTTACATGTACTTCAGGCTTTTCCAGCTACGTATACAATAAACAAAACTAAAGTGTAATGATTTGCAGAGGGCAGTGTCACCCCAGGAAGGCCCACGTGTGTATTATGTCATCTTTTGTAATGGCTGTTATGGAGAGGACTCTTATCTGCTGTGAAGGACGTGAACTAGTTTGCCGTACAAAGGCAGCTCTAGTATATGACTCGTGAATGACAACTTCAAAATCCAGGACAGGTCAGCACCCAAACAAAGAGAGAAAGTGAAATTAAAGGAACACTGTGTAATGTTTCTATACAACCTTGTCGTCCCCATGGAGATGTTATTCCCTTGCCTGGAATGTTCAGCAGGGCATTAAACTTCATTGCCTCCATTTATTCAGTTACAGTTTTTTATTACTCAAACATGCAGTCTTGTGTCTATGAATTTTAATGTCGTACTGTGGAAAGTTCCAGCTAAAGCAATCACATCTCCATGGAAATAAGCAGAAAAGTTACACGGTGCATCATTAACAACCTGATATTTTAGAGATTTTAAAAACACACATATTTATGAAGAGAAATGCGCCTTATTTACTGAAAATTAGGGTAAGGATGTGGACAGTTAAGTACTGGGTGAGTCCTTTAGATAAGACTAGATCAGACTATAATGCATTAATTTGCTAATCTTTTATACCAGATGCCATTCCTTTCACTACAGTTGGAAACATGGGTGTGGATGAAGTGTCTTAGCCAAAACCAAATCAGATATCCTCTAGTTTATAGATGCTTAAAGGGCCCATATTACGCCATTTTTTGTTAATCTACAGTATGTTGTTATAATGTTCAAACTAGTTAGAGTTCCTCATCAAAAACATACTTGGAGTTTGATTTAGTTTAAGGCTGAGTTCAGAAAACACTCTGTTCCACCTTGTGATGTCACGTGGTAATACAGGAAGTGCTCCACTGTGTTTGTTAACTCCATGCACCTTCACTAGAATCATTTCGATAATTTCAGCCCTGGAATTAGCAACTTCTACCGAACAAATGATAAAAGGTAGCTGTTAACTTAAAAACTACTGCTTCATGACATCACAAGGTGGAAGAGAGCATTTTGAGCTCTGGAGATGCAGACTAATAATAAAGCGCTACTCACAAATATAAGAATGAAACAAAACATAACTACGAGTATGTTTTTGATAAGGTAACACTAGGACCTTTAACATACACCAGCACAATAACAGAAATACACTGGTGTTGTTTAATAAGATAACTAATTTGTGTTTGTGAATTATAATTACTGTTATTGTTTATTATTACTCAGTTGTACAGAGTATGTGTCAAAAAAAAACAACAAAACAAGTGACAATCAGCTGATCGATGCCTGCAGGTCGCCATTCTCACAAACGCAGCAAAAAGCCTCACAGGTCAGACCCACAGTATAAAGTAAAGCCTTGTATTTATGGGCTGCCTCTCCTGTAAAACCCCTGCCTCGTTGATTATTCCTCTTATGTAACAGCAAGGAGAAGAGCTCAGCACACTGCAAAGACATGCTTCAAATTGCACCATTCTAATACAATTTTTATTTAGGCCTTCGTTATGTAACCCTTACTATAAAAACATTTCATTTATTCTAGCTGCCAGTGGTTGAGTCAGTGAAACATTTTATAATTGTTTTTGCAGACATATTGGTTCTAATGTAAACAAATGTAAACTCCATAGGAAATATGCAGAAACCCAAAAAATGAATTTAAATCAGTTTTAAGGTTATTTTAAACCTTCCTTTCTTACAACCTGCATCTGTTTTTGTTAAAAGTGCACTGTGTAACTTTTTGGTTGGGGGTCCGTCACCTGCTCGTTTCTATGGTCATTGCTCTGCTTGGAATGTTCCACAGTATGACATTAAACAGATCTACCTTTCATTTACTCAATTATGGGTGGTTTTATAGCTTAAAAACACCTAAAAAAAACAGACATTCTGACTGTGAGCGGGGTCACCTCTCCACAAATCTGACCTGTAACTTGCTCTGGTTTGGTCTCCATGAAGATAGAAATGGTTTAATACCATACTGTGAAACATTCCAGACAAAGCAATAACATCTCCATTAAGAAAAGTATTTGACGGACCCTCCACCAGAAAGGTTACACAATGCACCTTTAAAGTCCAAGAAAAGCCATTGAAAAAACAGATAGAACCAATATGGCGCCAACTACACTGCATGGTGCTAGTTGGCAAAAAAAAAAGGTTTTAAAAAATGAAACTGTTTGAATGACATATTTGCTGCTAAAAATAAATAGTGGTTAATACGGCTAAATTACTGGTTTTGATACACTGCCCAGGGAATGTTGCTTGCAATTAGTGGTTAGCAAGCAGTTAGCGGCGGTAAATACCTTCAAATAGGCTAACTTTGCTGTAATGCTGCTTTAAATAAGGCTTACAATAAAGGTTTACACAGATAAGAATCTTTTTATGTTTATTATGATACATATTAAAGGTCCTATATTAGACAAAATTGATTATTATAATGCTGTTATGTCATCGAAAACGTACCTGGAGTTTTTGTTGGTGTTTTGTTTCATTCACACATGTTTAAGTAATAGTCCGTCTAAATCTCCAAAGCTCAAAATGCTCTGTTCCACCTTGTGATTTCATGTAGTGGTAGTTTTCAAGTTAACAGCTACATTTTATTTTTAGTCCAGTATAGATTGGCGATTCTACGGCTGAAATCAATCAAATGATTCTAGTGAAGGTGCATGTTTAAAGAGTTTAAGAACACAGCTGAGCACTTCCTGTATTGCCACATGACATCACAAGGTGGAACAGTGTTTTCAGTTTGAGAGAAGAACTCAGTTTAAATATGCAGGGTTTGTGTGTTAAACATGTGTGAATGAAACAAAACAAAACTCCAGGTATGTTTTTGATAAGGAAACAACATAAATAAAAGCGTAATATGGGCCCTTTAAGTATGGTTTAAAATAAAGATTTACTAAGCTTTTTTTTTTGTTTATTATGATACAAAACTATAAATAATTTTGAATTTATTTTGTTATTTCTGGGGCTAAAAGCAAGTCATCTTTGGAGAGAGCCTTTCTGAGAAGTTTACACATCAAATACTGCTTCCTCATATTACCACTTTCACTTGTTTGGGTTGGCCCTACCACATACACTGCAGACATTTTATGCCAACTCCAGCTGTCTTTTCTAGCAACAAACTTACCCATTGTTGAGAATTTTTCAGTGATTACCCTGTGCCGACTCATGTGGTTCATAGGAGCCACCAACCCTTCGTTCATCTCTCACTGTGTGATAAATGACTGCATCAGCTGTAAGAACCAAGCCCGTCTCCTCTCACCATCTGACAGACACTTAATTACAAAGAGATTACAAACATTTTCAAATTCAATTCACATTTAAATATTTCTAGGGTGCACCCGTGATTCAGTATTGATGGATTGCTAATTTTGAAAAACAGATGGTGCGTGACGGGATTGAAGGATTAACTCTGAAAGAGACAGAAAAAAATCCTAGACTAGAGCAGATTAAATAAAACATCAGATTACAGGGCTGGGTTCTGCAGTGGTGATGGTACAGGATAGAAAGGCACACACAATATGAGTATGTGGCATAGAAGTGAGGTTAGAAAAGTAAAAAAAAAACAAACAAAAAAAAAAACAGCAGCTTGAATTTTCCTTTTTCTTTACCTTTCACATCTCGACTTAACCCCCAATTTACACCAAAGCAAAACCTCAATTTACACCAAAGCAAAACCTGAGTTTACACCAAAGCAGTAACAGCACGTAAGCGCTGCAGCACACAAGCAACACACGCGCAGGTTTGGCTTTCCATTTTAACCGGTCAGACAATTCACACCAGCAGTGTCATACACACATCCAACGACCGTCATTACACTACGAGCCGCTCAGCTTAGGCTGGAGTTCTAATTTTGCAGAGTCAGCAGAGCGTCTCCAGGCTTTTTAGCAGGGGAAATGGGCACGCGGTGTCAAAATAAACTTCTGATGCCCTTTCAAAATACATTCTCTAAAACTACTGCAGTCGCGTAAACACCGTGCGTCGCATCCAGGGGCACAGGGAATGACTCGTGATGGACTACGGAAGGTTTACAGCCGTGGAGGATAAATATAAAACAACATCAGACAGCAACTTTACAAGAACAACTTCTGAAGGAAAAGGCGCGTGGTGCAGACAATCAAAATTAAATGATGAGTAGCTTAATTAATGCAAGCGCCGCAGATACGCCTTGTTATTGCTGCAAAGTATCGTCTGTCTTGTTGTCAATGTTTGTTTTGTGATTTAAAACATAATTCATCATGAAAAGTTTAGTTTTTAAATGTGAGAATACACAGAGGCTGGCGTCACAGGAGCAGCTCTGCTGCCTCTGGTGTAAATTGATGCTTTTAAAAGTACGCGCAGATGTAACTCTGCTCTGATTGTGTTAAAACAAAGCCCAGGGTAAAGTCTAACTTGAGTTACAGCTTGAGACAGAGCAGAGCCTTTAGTTAGCATCACACCCCCAGGGAATGTTGATGACATCTGCTGCAAAGTATCAATAAGATATTCTCAACTGTTTATTTTCCAGGACATATTTAAAATATACGCTTTCCATAAATTTGTATTTGCAATAGCTATTATTTATTTATTTATTTATTCATGATCTGCTCTAAATCTGAAAGTGCCAGCACACACAGCTCTGTACACAAACCTGCAGAGGCCAATGAAAGTGAAGCAAATGAATCTGATAAAGAATGATTTATGCTAAATACTAAAGCAGCCATCAGCCTAGAGACAGTCAGATTTATAAGCTACAAGTAAGACAATGTTGCCTTCAGTTCTACATTTTCTAATTTCCAAAAGCCAAAATGAACATCTCAGTCATTTTTGGGACCATCGTGATAACAACATTCATAAGATTTTATCGTAATCCATGAGAGACTTGCTATAACATGCCTGTAACTCTTGAGAGATTAAACTATAAATGCTGTTTTCAGTCTATGCAGTGATACTTTAAGGGGCACTGTGTAATTTTTTGTTGGGGTCCATCACCTGCTTGTTTATATGGATATGACATTTCTTTGCCTGGAATGTTCCACAGTATGACATTAAACAGCTTTCCCTTACATTTATTCAACTATAGGTGGTTTTATAGCTCAAAAATACTGTGAGTTGCTTCTCCACAGATCTGCCCTGTAACTTGATCTGGTTTGGTCTCCACAAAGATATGAAGGCTTGATACCATACTGTGAACCATTCCAGACAAAGCAATAACATCTCCATGGAGAAAAGCATCTGACAGACTCCCCACCAGAAAAGTTACACAATGCACCTTTAAATATAGTATCGGAATCGGTATCAGAACAGAAAAAGCTGGAACGGAGCATCACAAAACCCACGGCTTAAATTCACAAACAGCAGTGAGGTAAAGTGGTATGTTTTTGAAAGGAAACCAACAATTATCTGATCAAACCGACTAGACAGCGCTATCTGGAAATGTGTGGGTTTCAGGTGTAGATGTGGTGGAGGAGGAGGAAGAGGAGGAGGAGGAGTTGAAGAGGAAGCACTTGAGGCATTTCAGGAAAGGAAGGAGACAAATTGTTTTTGCTCTGGGCTGTGCTAAATGCTGTTTGTGGCAACTATTCACTGCTGGTATTGTTTACTAGATAACGCACTCTGCAGCTTAACAATAGGACAAACTAAAAAGGAGAATTTGAAGTTTTTATCCTATACGTCATTAAAAGTTTTTATATGCACAAGCAGTTAATTTCTCATTATCCAATTTAAAAACGAATTCTACCGTTGATCCTGCTCAGCTCCAGTCAAATGAAGCTCACGAGGTTAGCAGTTATAAGGGCAAATTTGGAGCCAGTTCCATATTAGGAATAGGAATTTATTTACAGACAAAACAGTGAAATAAAAACATCAAACAACATCATGTACAGTAGGTTAATATGAACATTTTATGGTTAAAATGAAGGTTCACACTCACAGCAGCAGTTACAGAGAGAGGGGTGACAATTTTTCAATGCAAAGTCAATTGGAAACAGAGTGGATGGAGCCGGAAGTGCCCCCATTACCACTTCCTATTTGAAATGCGGCGTCTGGTGGGTTAGCTATGTCCATTTATATAAACAGTCTATGATCCTGCGTTAATCTAGTGCCTAAACCAATAATATAAATTCTTTAATCTCAACCAAAGCATATTTCAAAAACTCTAACATTGTGAGTATTAACGCACAGACTTCTGCCAAGGCCACCTTTTCTCCACACAACTAAAATGTCAAAATTCTATTTGAATATTCGACATTAAATATTAGTAGAGGCTACAGTATGTATTTGTGGGCTTATTCTAGTTATGATATAAACCAAAACTGACCAAAACTATTCAAGAAAGGTCCATTTGGGTTCAATACTATAGCAGCTATTTTAGATTTTTTTAACAAGCCTAGTTGGTATAGTCAGTGGGGTTGTCAAAATCAGATACTATCTGATATTAAAACATCGAAACTGGATACTCGTTTGAGCAGATATCAATACTAACAAAGTCACATTGACAGGACAGAAATGAACCTTTCCTGAACAGCTTTAGAATGATCTTGAGCTGTTTCAGAAGAAGTATAAGAGCAAAAAGACTAGTATACGCCCATGGACCACTATGGAATCTACCTGGACCACATGGTAATATAAAAGAAACTATTACAATTTAATGGTGAAAATGACATTGTGTTGTCTAAAGAAGGAGTGTTTTTTTATAATCATTGTGGTATTGGAATCTGTATTTAGTATCAAGTCTTTTTGCAATAAAACGAACAACTCAAACCAAATGAAAAAGGACAAAGATAAGATAAGATAAGATAAGACTTTATTGATCTCACAGAGGAGAAATTCACTCGTGACAGAAGCTCACAGTCAGGGGACAGTATAGTGCAAAAAGTTGTGAACTACTTCGACTCCTATTGCGTAACGTTCCACATACAAACAACATAAACACATTTTGCATAATCTAACAGCGTTGCTCATAGTTACTAGTTAAAAGTAAACCCAGGATCAAAGTCTCTTCTGGCCTTGGACTTTCACATAGTTGTTTTTGCTCTGTATAAGAGCTTCAGTGTTCCACCTGTCTGGATCGCGTTACTCACAATGGACTCAGCTGCTCCATTCAAATTCATCCAACGCATTAAAGACAGACAGTTCACATATGTCACTGATGTAGTAGAATACAGATAAAGAATATAAAATCAGTACTGAAACTGTCCATGATTTAATTCATTTTCATGTTTTTGTCTAGAGATGCTCCGATCTTCTCCTGGTATCGGATATCGGCTTCCAAATATCCGTTCGTTGGACATATAAATTGATGTAATGAGACCGTATACTGGGGACTGAGACTCAGAAAGTGTCATAATGTTTGATCTTTTATATATACAAAGGTGTTCTATAGTTACTAGTGAAATAAATAATAGCTACATAACACATTTGGATCTGTTTTGCCTTATTTTATTTGTGTTTGAAGGAAATAAATGCTGCTTTCAGTCTCTGTTACAGTTATGTAAAGCTGTAGCAAAGAAATCGGTATCGGAACTGAAAAAGCTGGATCTGTGCTTCTCTATTTTTGTCTGGTATGTTCCACAGTTTAGCATTAGACCTTTCTATCGCCGAGAATCTCATTGAAGTGAAGACAACAGATTTTACTTGGTTAGCTTTACTCTTAATGTACAGGTCACATTATACATTTACACAGATAAATAATACTGTGGTAGTCAGATATAATCAACGATTTAATTGCATTCCCAAATATTCACAAAGTATACTTACTTTATTGGCAAAATTGTACTTGTTTACTGACTGCACTCAAAATCTAGAGCAGTTTCCATTTCTTTAGACGTGGATTGAGTCAAAAATAGCTGTAGTGAGTCAGTCTGCTGCTTACGTGATTCTTGTTACGTAAAGAAAATATATTTTAGCTTATCTAATACATCTAGAAATATTTTGTGTTTAATTCTGTTGATACTTTGCATTGACATCGCACTGGGGGTGTTATACATGCAGTTACCATGGTGACACAATGCACACATTAGTTTTCAGACGATTTATTTTAATTCAAACAGCACATTTTCAGGAGCCTGTGATCAATACAGGCGTTCATGGTCCAGTTTAGGTGTTTGATTTTCAATAAAAATGTGAAAGTGACTAACTGGAAAAACTGTTGGCTAATGCTACTGTAATTTTATGTGTGAGAGACTTGTTTTAGCACACAAATAAACACACATGTTGTAATTCCAACCAAATCATCTCTTTCTGGTCATACTGTGTTAAAATAAAGCTCAGATTAACAGAGCTTCAGACAGAGCAGTGCCTTCAGTTAGCATCACACCCCCAGAGACTAAAAGCTTTTATTTCCTTCAAACAAAAATAAAATAAGAAAAAACAGATCCGAATGTGTTATGTAGCTATTATTTTTTTCCACTAGTAGCTTTGGAACAGCTTTGTATCAATATCCTTAAAGATGCACTGCGCAACTTTTCTGGTGGAGGGTTTGCTACCTACTTGTCTCCATGGAGATGTTATTGCTTTGCTTGGAATGGTCCATAGTATCACATTAAACATATCCATTCATTCTACTGTACTTTATACAATAATTCCTTCTGTGAATAGGGGCGACTCTCCACAGATCTGACTGTCACCTGCTTGTCTCCCTTGTGATCGGTAGTTTTAATCTATACTGTGGAACATTCAAGACAAAGCGATAACATTTCCAAGGAGGCAAGTAGGAAGCGAACCCTCCACTATACATTTTTAAGCAAATCTTCATACATTTCAGTGAGCAAACATACGGCTAACATACGGCTAACATAAAGCTAACATAAGGCTAACATAAGGCTAACATAAGGCTAATATAAGGCTAATATAAGGCTAACTCCAGTGTCTGTGAGGTTTGTTAGCTTATAGCCTGTAGCAAAGACGTTTACGAGCAAGACTTCAAAGTAATTTATCTGCTACAAAAGTGCACTGCCCACTGGCCCTAAGCTAATCATCTGTCCAGGACTCACACAAGCCCCGCTCTGTCTGTCCAACTCCAACGTGAATGAAAGAGGGGCCAGTTCAAGACGAGTTCAGAACTGATACGTGACAGAAAAGAGTGTAAAAAAGAGATATTCTGATACTTTATACATACTTACAATGGTGGAAGAAGTATTCAATTTGTTACTTAATTAAATGTACAGATACCGGAGCAAAAAAAATACTCAAAAGTAAAAATCTACTTAAGCAAAAGAAACTTAAGAACTCATTTACTTAAAGGTTAAAAAGTTCTGATTTGTGCTGAATTTTGTTTAGTTTTTAGTTTATTTACTAACAAAATCAATCTTTTTTCCAACTGTTTTATTTTTTGTATACTATATTTAAACAAATCTGCCTGCCTATTAAACATGTACATTGCTGAGATGTTCAGTATATTAAGTTTAATATAATTATATAGGCCCCAGTTTGTCTGATACAGCAGCAGCCTCCATAGACGTGAGAGGGAGGAGAGGAAGAGGAGGAGAGACGAGAGGAGGAGAGGAGGGAGGAGATAAGGATGGAAGAGGAGAGAAGGAATGGGAGTGGAGAGAAGGAGTGGAGAGGAAAGGAGGAGGAGAGAAGTGGAGGAGACAAGAGGAGGGGAGCCGAGAGGAGGAGAGGTGATAAGGATGGAAGAGGAGAAAAGGAACAGGAGTGGAGAGGAGAGGAGGAAAGGATGGAAAAGGAGAGAAAGAATGGGAGTGGAGAGAAGGAGGGAAGAGGAGGGGGGATGAGAGGAGGAGAGGAGAGAAGGATGGAAAAGGAGAGAAGGAATCAGAGTGGAGAGAAGGAGGGGAGATGAGGGGAGAGGAGAGGAGAGGAGAGAAGAGAAGGAGGGGAGAGGAAGAGGTGAGGAAACGTGGAGGAGAGAGGAGGGGAAAATGGGAGAGAAGGAGAGAGAAGGATGAGAGGAGAGAGGTGGGGAGAGGAGAAGAGAGAAGAAGAGAGAGGAGGGGAAAAGTTGGAGAGGAAGAGGTGAGGTGGGGAGAGAAGGAAGAGAGAGGAGGTGGGGAGAGAAGAGGAGAGGGGAGAGGTGAGCTGATGGATGCTTTCAGACAAGGAAGAGGAATAAATCACACTTTGTCACATCATTAGTTACTATGGCGATGTGGGTGACACCTCGGCAATATTGGATGTGGGTGTCACCGATTTGACCCAGATTTGTGATGAAATAATGTCAATCAAAAACGTTCTAGTGTCTGGACAAGCCTCTTTGTAACGATGCACTGCGCAACTTTTCTGCTCGACTCCATGGAGATGCTATTGCCTGGAATGTCCCACAGTATGGCATTAAACTTATCCATTTCCGCAGAGATAAGCAGCTGGCGAGACAGACTATTCTGCTTATAGAAATTCATGTTTTTTTTTAATTCAAGGTATTTTTGAGCAATAAACAAACTGTAGTGAAATAGAGACAATATAGATATACAGTTAATGCCATACTGTGGAACATTTCAGGCAATTCAATAACATCTCCATGGAGACAAGCAAGTGACAACCCCCATCAGAAAAGTTACAGAGGGACAGGTTATGCTTAAGGTATTCAAGTATTCAAATGAGCAAATACAATACAGCTACTATACAACTTTAAATCAGTTTTGTTCTAACAATAAAGTGCCTGAGTGAGTTTATGGTTAATGCAGCAGGACGTTTGACATAAAAAATAATGGATTTTCATTTGGAGAAAGGAAGGCACTGTGCAGAAGGAGCAGTAAATGTGATCCAATGCAGAAATGAATCAAGTATGACTCATGTGACAAACAACAACACAGGAAATGCAATAAAAAACATTACTTTAAAAGCGTATTTTGCTTAATTGAATACTAATGTGTACTACTGTCTACGGTTTATCTGCAATCTGAAATTTTCTCAGCTCCAATTCTGTTCGTATTTCCGTTTCTTTAGGTGAAGGGAGCCGGAGACGTGATAATTCCCCGATTGGAAACTTTACTCAACTTTTCTTCATTAATCGAACGTCTACTACTAATATACAGTTTTGTACTCGATTAAGAGCAATATTACTTCAAAATAATATTACTCAAGTAGAAGTACAAAGTAGTGGTGCTGGAAAAAACTCAAGAGGGAAAAAGTATTTGAGAAAACGACTACTCGAGTAAGAGTAACTGTCAGGATATCCTTTTTTTCAAAGGATAGACACAAATGAGAAAAAGTACATTATATCTGAAAGAGCTGCGCAAGAAACAAAAATGTTCAAAATATTTATACATAAAATAAAGCTTTTGTCACAGTGGGAAGAGTAACCAAAGAGTACTGTTACTTCAATAAAAATATTACTCAAGTAGGAGTACAAGTATGCTGCTAGAAAAGTACTCTGAAAAGTAAAATTTCTTTAAAAGGTTACTCAAGTAAATGTAACTGTGCAAAACCCACCTGTGGTTACAACCATAGCCTGTATATATAATTTTATTTAGCCATTTTGTCCGTTAATAAATTCCCATTCCTAAAATTGCTAGCCTTGTGAGCTTCATTTGACTGGAGTTGAAGCCCCTAGTCCACTTCTTTATATAGTCTATGGTTAAAACTAATTTATTGTGGGCTTAATATTTATCATAAGTACTTTTAAAATAGCAATATAATCATCTGATAATTGATTTGATTTCATGTATTTATTGAATACAGTGTACAGTAACGCAACGTCTGGAGCAAAGATGCTAGTTCCAGTTTCTATTTTAGGAAGCCAGTTTCACTCTACTATGAATACTACTACTAGATTTTGGGTGTCCTCTAAAGTGAACAATCCACACTTTGTTCCACAGCACCAAACCTCCATTTATGGCTAATCCAGCGACTCTCATTCTTCGCAGTTCAAACTGAATACTTTCCACATTAGCTGCCAAGTGATCGGGTGAGCTTGTTCAGAGGAAACACGGAGCAGAGGTTTACCAGTACTGAGAGGGACAAATATACCACCCACTCTTTGTTACAGCAATGTCACACAATACTTGGATCATCTACTACGGTTCAGCATGCCAAAAACAAGCAGTAATATTAACTTTTAGTATCAGTAGAACAACGCAGTAGTAGTACTGGTCGCTGAAGTGGTGGCTAGTTATAGGTATAATAGTAAAAACAACAGAAGCAGCAGTAGGTATCATAATATTTGTAGTTGCATAGTCGCTAGAGAAGTAGTAGATGTAGTAACTTAAGTAGTTACAGCTATAGCAGACTTCTAAACTAAAGCTACAACTAGCAGTAGTAAAATAGTCTTGTCAGTAAACAGAGAAAGGCCGATATTTGGACTTTTGAGCATATCGGATTTCAATCTCCAATATTTCGTTTTGGCCGACCTTCTGTCTATAGAATACACCTAAAGCTTAATTTGAACACTCCAGCGCGAAAAGATAACTGCATTAAAAGTGACTGCACAACTCTCTTAAAAGTTTGTGGTAAAAAAAGAGACTGTGGGTGAATTTGTAGTACATTTAAATTACATAACTTGGGGAAAATGAACAAAATCAGCCCAAAAATATCGTCAAGAGCTGATCGGGCATTGGTTACGTTGGATTCTAAACAAACGATATCAGGATCAGCCATGAAAAAATGCCTGTTGGTCGATCTCTAGCAGTAAGTAGATGAATCATGATAAATTAACTAAATTTCGTTTACATGATGTGACCCTGTAGATGTACAACTATTGACTGGTTTAGTCCAGATACTTCAAATTCTGTATTGATTTCTACAGGTGTAAATTACCATTCAAGTTATAACCAGCATCTTTCCTTTGTCTTTGTCTTGGTTATTATATTGTCGTGTGTTGTTCTTGTACAAATAAAAGCCCATAAAAGCAGTAGTAGTTGCAGTAGTTATGAAGTAAGAGAAGTTGTGGCGTCTATGTAGTAACAACTGTTGCTTAAGTACTATCTGCTGTTGTAGTAGTTGTAATAATAACTGTAGTTGTTGTAGCAGTGGTGATCATAGCTGAAGTAGTAGTAAAATTAACCATGCCACCATCCCAGCATCAAAAGAGAGAGAGAGCGCAAAAACGGAGAGGAGAATGACGAGAGAGAGACACAGAGGAAGTATGGGAGATAAGCCTGCGACGATAATTACTATATCGATTTATCGTTCAATATACGAAAGCTGGAACAATATATTTTTAGGTTCAATATTTACCGTGATACTTTTTCTTTGTACTAGTGGGGAACTTTTTGTTATTTTTCAGTACTACGATGAGATTTGGGCTGTAGCGCTGTTGAATTATGAACTTCTGTCTGCTTTATACTCGTCTATAATAACTAATCACTTAAGTGTTGCATTATGTTACTTATTTTTTGCAGCATATTTTAATAATATTGTACATTAAAGGTGCACTGTGTAACTTTTTGGTTATGGATATGTCACTGCGCTGCCTGGAATGTTCCACAGTGTGACATTAAACAGCTCTACCTTATGAGTATTCAACTACACGTGGTTTTATAGCTCAAAAATACCTAGAAAAACAGGCATTCTGACCACAGATCTGACCTGTAACTTGGTCTGGTTTGGTCTCCATGATGATAGAAAGGTTTAACATCTTCATGGACAAACACATTTGACGGACCCTCCATCAGAAAGGTTACACAATGCACCTTTAAGAAGCTTTATGGTTTAGTTTCAATATTACTGTTTATTACTGTTAGATTTTATTCTATTTTCTATGTCGCACAGCAAAATTTGTTACAGTGACAGGCCTAAAGAAAAAGGAGAAATCTATGTTGTCCCTCCCCTCCTGTATGTAGGGCAATGGGGGCAGGCTGGGCTTTGTTCAGACACTGATCATGGAGATTTTCAACAGTTAGCAACACAAACCTTCTGTAAACATTGGCCGCGTCTCATTTCTCTTTCCTCGCTTTCTTCTCCTTGATTCCTCTCCTCGATTCCGCAGAAAATGGATGAGGAAGTCCCACAGAGGAGACACAGAGAGGAGAGAGGATAGAAACTCCTCACTGAGACCAATAAAGTTTGATTCTTTTATCTGATGTCTGCCTCCTGAAGCCTCCCTCCTGTTTACTCCTTCATTCTGCGTGTTTTGTTTTTTTATTTAATATGACACATTTGATTGACAGCTGAAAAATGGAGGATCGTGGAGAGGAATCAAAGAGAAGGAAGCGAGGAAAGAGAATTGAGACGCGGCCATTGCATACCCACAGAACAGGCTAAGAAACCACGCGCCACCGCTGTCCCAACCACTTTCACATAAAATACTGCAATCTGAAATAAAACCAAGGAGAGATTACAGGTCTGTGATGGTAAATATGGAACAATAGAGCAGTCTCTCGGTGAAACTGTGAGAAAGAGTGGAAATTCCAACTTAAAAAACAGATAGAATGCATTATATGGAGGGACAATAGGTGCAAACATGGCTAACACAAACACAGACCAGTATTCAAGAGGTTTTCATTGTAACTGACAGAATGCAGTACAAAGCTATTTCCTTACTATTCAACTCTAAGACAACTGAAGAACAAATGGACTGGCTGTGCTTTCAGTAAGATGCAAAAAGGTATGAAAAAAGGTAAAAAATATGTTTTTTGCATGACATTAAACAGCTCTACTTTACATTTATTACATTACAGGTGGTGTTATAGCTCAAAAATACGTAGAAAAACAGACATTCTGACTGTGAGCGGGGTTGCCACTCCACAGATCTGACCCGTAACTTGAAGATAGAAAGGTTTAATGCCATACTGCGAAACATTCCAGACAAAGCAATAACGTCTCCAGAGAAAAGCATTTGACGGACCTTCCACCAGAAAAGTTTAAGTATGCAGCCTTGATTGCAGTAAGGATCCACGCGTATGTGTAATACTTTTCAATTTTTAATAGTTTTTGCCTGATTTACCAGTACATTGCAGTAATCAGAAAAGTCCCAAAATACAGGAGAATTCTGCAGTTAGTTCTGATCGTGATCTGGAGATGGGTCCCCAGGTGCAGCGATGTACCCAGCTTCTACTAGCAAGTTTCCCAAACAGGATTTTCCCTAAAGTACACGGTCTTACTGGATCTTATGATTAACATCAAGAGCCCACCATAAAAAGTATTACCTAATCAAGAACAGATCCGTCTAAAATAATCTTTCTGAACAATTACAAGTATTCATGGCTTCTCCTTGTATACAACCTTTTGAGGCCTTTTTCCCATTATATATTATTTTGGTGAATTTGTTAATCGCTATGGCAGCAGTGCAGCATTATGAGATCTATGGATGACATGCTTCTCATTGTTATTTTATCAGGCAAGCCATTTTTTTTTTTTTTTTTTAGGGATGCACTGATACAATACTGGTATCGAGTATCGGCACTAATATTGAAAATGATGATATACCATACCATACGGTGTTTGTGTTATAATAAATTTTCTGTCTCTGCCCCAGTATCATTTGAAAGAGAAAGAGAGACTATTGATCTCGAGGGAAATTTAAGTTTTGCTGCAGCAACAATTACACTGCACTTCTTTGGTATCGGGTATCGCTAGATACTTAAAGCTATCGCAAAGACATCAGTATCAGAACAGAAAAAGGTGGATCTGCGCACCTTTAAAAACAGCTGGATAGGAAGGGTACAACAATATTTTTTATCAATAAGCTTGCAAATGTCCAAAAAAATAAGTTAAGCTTTGTATAATGACCAACCAGAGTATGTAGAATTTCTTAGATGGATAAAAAAGATGGATACATAATTTAAAAATTAATATTATAATAAGAAAAACGTAAAATTTTGGATTGATTGATGCTAAATTGCAGCAAATTGCATTACAAATCTAATACCACAAGAACACAGTTATATCATTCCAGTTGTTTTAACCTAGGACAACATCAGTAATTCACTTTTTATGTTTTTTACCAGCACCACTCACCTTAAAGTTACTAGAGTTGACCCAGGAACTCGCGATGCCGTCCACCATTTTGTCCAGCGCGGTCTGATCTTGCTCCAGGTCATGTGACTTATCCTTATCCAGAATATAGTCGATGATTTCCTGTCCAACTTGAAGCCTCTTCCCTACATCCTTCTGCAGTACCAGCGTCAAACTGTGCTCCATACTGGGCTCCATCACAGCTGCTTGGACTAGAAACTAACTCGATATAAACAGCTGGATCAAAATGTGTGATTGTGTACAGCTTGGTTGATGGATAGATTTCCGTAATACGCCAAATGCTAGTTCACAAGGCTAGCAGTTTTGTCATAGCGGCGGATGTTGGAGTGGCCAGAGAATGGTAGCAATGCAGCATGTGTTTGTACAGCAGCTGGGGCAAGTTTACAGCACCCTCCCCTCGCGGGTTTTCTCTGGGCTGTCGCGAGCAGGACCCAGGCCAAACCACCAGAGCAGGGCAGGCAAAGAGGAGGAGGAGGAGGAGAAGAAGAGAGGAGAGGTGGTTTTGGCTCCAGCAGCAGTAAATTGGAGATGGATGGAGGGATGGTGGAGGAGAGAAGGCTCACAGCTCCATGGTTGGGTTTGGGGTCTGGCCTGCTGTGCCCTGGAACAACACAAAGATAGAAAAAAAGAGTCACATATGCATAAATTAACCTTTTTGTAGAGGTTAGCAGAAAATCTAACGCTACTAAAGCTGTCAAAAGTATGAAAAATCAGATACTAATCGATACTTAAACCAGTACTGAAACTAGATACTCATTTGAGCAGGTATCGATACTGAAAAAATCACATTCACAGGGCAAAAATGAACCTTTCCTGAATTGTTTTAGAATGATCTTGAGCTTTATCAGAACAAGAGCAGATAGACTAGTATTTGCCCATGGAACCTACCTGGACGAGTGTTTTTTATTATTGGTATTGAGTGTCTATTGCTTAGTATTGAAATCAGGTTTAAAATATCAGTATCGTGACTAAAAGATCAATGCTGTGCTATTCCTACATAATTTGTGGTTCTGCTAGCAATTTTTGGCTTTCAGCTTCCAGTTATACGTACTATAGGTGCCAATTTGGAGACTTTTGACCATTTTGAAGTTAGAATATTTTCTGAATTGTTAATTGCGCACCCACTGATACAAGTTTATGGAAGTGTCTCTGTTTTATTCCAGAGATAAAGCTTTACAAGAGGAATTATCAACAAAATGTGCAAGTTAATACAATAAAAACACAGATATCATGTTAATTTTTGTTTCTTCTACAAAAAAATTCTAATGAAAAACTATTATAATTGAACTAAATCACTTGTTTACATTGTATTATTTTACACACAGGTTTAGCTGCCATTTGAATACAACAGGGAAGGAAGTTTATTATTTTAACAAACAAAGGCATATTGAGGTTATACAGAGGCAGAGCAAACTCTACACATGTGAAAACATTTCCTCAAATAAAGAATACATCCCTGACAACAAAGAATTTCTCAAATGTTTACTTTAGGTAATACAGTTCCAAGTAAACACGCCTCAAGTTGGACTTTGAGTAAACAACAGTAAGGCTGCAAGATTAATCGTAATTGAAATTGCAATTTGAAAAGACAAAATAATATAATATCTTCCACAAAAAACAAAATCTCCTGTCTCATTCAGTATAAAAAAAAAACTCTGCAGATCTGTACAAACTCGCTCTGAAATGTGATTCTCGTATTAGTTTTGTCATTTTGTCAATTCTTCTGGACGTGTTTAAAATGTGAACTCTGAACAGAATCCTATTATTAAAACATAAATCGCAAATTGTCAACAACACAAATCAATCTATATCCCGGATCACAAGACGCTACACTTCACCAACTGAATATCTCCCTCCGCCTGCCTCTTAAAGGTTCTATATTACACAGAATTGACTCCTGTGAGTTTTTAGCCATGTTAAAATGGCGTTACCTCCTCAAAAACAGACCTGGAGTTGTGTTTTGTTTCATTCACACATGTCTGAGTAATCCTGCATTACTAGTCCGTCTACATCTCCAAAGCTCAAAATGCTGTTCCACCTAGTGAGGTCATGAAGCTGTAGTTTTCAGGTTAACAGCTACATTTTACCTTTAGTGTTTTCCGTTTCAGAGAAGAACTCAGCTTAAATATACAAGATTTGTGTGCTGAACATGAATGAAACGAAACACAACTCCAGGTATGTTTGTGACGAGGAAACATTATAACACAGATCAGAAAACAGCGTAATATGGGCCCTTTAATGAACTCACTCTTCTCTCATTTATGTCAAACCAATCAGCCCTGCCATGGAAACGGAGCCACGCTGAGGGGGCTGGTGTTCTCTTGTCAGCTCCAGCACGGCCCTTTAGCACAGACAGACTCTCCACTGCTGACATCACTGCCCTGTATTTGCTCTGTGGGCGCACTAACTTGTAGAGCAGCACGGTGACTGCTCTTGAAATAACTCCAGACTTGTTGCTTTTCTTTCCTTCTTTCTCTTGTGGAGGGACAAGACGCTCTGGTCTGGCAGGGAGGAATGCACACTTCAGATCACAGCCTTGGGTCTGGGAGTGGAGTGCAAATACTACAGAGGGAGACATAACACTGAAGGTTTACAGTCAGGAATTCTTGCGTTTGAATGGAAAGTGACTATTTTAGGTATTTGATCTCGTATTGTTGCACAGGAGTTCTTTAATGGGTGAATTTTACGCATTAAAAGGGACCACATTCAACTTATCAATATTTTCTTCCGTCTTTCTTTGCTATAGTGTTATATCCTCGCAAAAACATACCCGTAGTTTTGTTTTGTTTCATTCACACGTTTAACACAAAACTCACAATACTCTGTTCCACCTTGTGATGTCACGTGGTAATACAGGAAGTGATTCACCTTGTTTTTAAACTCCATACGCCTTCACTTGAATCATTTGGATAATTTCAGACCTGGAAGTGCCAATCTCTAATGAACTAAAAGTAAAAAGTAGCTGTTAACTTGAAATTTACCGCTTCATGACATCACAAGGTGGGACGGAGCATTTTGAGCTTTGGAGATGTAGACAGACTAATAATAAAGAGTTACTCAAACGTGTGAATGAAACAAAACACAACTCCAGCTTTGTTTTGGAGGAGGTAACAGCATTATAATAAGGCTTCACAAGAGTCATTGCTGTGTAATAAAAGACCTTTAAATCTTGAAAGTCAGATAAGCTTCATAACATTTAAAGGTGCAATACATAACTTTTCTGGTAAAGAGTCTGACACCTGCTTGCTTCCATGGAAATGTCCTTTTCTTATTGTCACAATAAACTGGTCTATCTCCTTGAAGTCAAGCGGGTGGCGCTAACTCCAAGTGACGTCTGTGGAGAGGCAGCTCACAGTAAGAACAAATCATTTTTCAAAACTTACAATGTTGGTGTTTATTTGTTTTTTAATCAAACATCTGTAACTGAATAAATGCAAGATAGCTAATGCCATACTGTGGAACATTCCAGGTAAAACAATAACATTTCTAAAGAGACAAGCAGGTGGCAGAACCCCGGCAGAAAAGGTACATAGTGAACCTTTTAGTTCAAGAGTGATCTAGTAACAAAATAAAAGTGAAACAAAAAGCACTTTGCATATTTTAAGGACTGTAAACATGACTGAGTTGAAGAGTATCATCTAATCAAAATATAAAGTCTATAATTCAAATAAACAAAGGCAAAATCCCAGAATTTACCTTGTGTGCTCATGTTTAGTCCACTTCAGAACAGATCTATAGGTGAATTACAATTAAGGTTCATTTTACTGTACCATATTTTTACTAAATATTAGGATACTCCCTGATTGACACTCAACCTTTAGCTGCAGGTGCCTTTTTAGTGCACAAAATGTTTACAATTTCAATTTTATTTTATTTTTTCATTTACTTTACCAATCCTGCAGGCCAGATTGGTTGATGCAATTCAAGATAACCTACATGAATGGGTTATTTACTTCACAGCACATCTTTGGGCTAGATTACTGCACAACAGAATGGGGATCGTGGTTACACCATTGGCATCATAACACTGTAATTAAAGCTGTCTGAAGCCGGTCATCCTTCTCTACCCCACCACAGGGTATTTGCTTTTTGTGCAACATTAGCTGGCTGGTGCTAGGCTAACTAAAACCCCCAACATCACAAATACAAGCTTTCCCATCTTTGCAACAAAAAAACTACAAAACCCCACTCCTAATGGGTATTTCATGCATATTTTCCAAAGCTCTAAAATGTAATAACAGCTTACCCTTTTCCATAAAGTGGGTGTGGAGTGATCAAAGCTAAAGCTAGCCCCAAGCGAAGCCTTTCTATTCAATGAAACGCCAGATTACAAGCAGCACAAAGGCAAGAAATGTGCCCAAAAAGCCGACAAAAGGAGCGATCGCATCCGTCTGAGCACTCACCATGTCCCGGTAAAGATCCGCCACAGCCTCACAAAAACAGTACAGTGAATTTACAGTAGTCCACGGCCTGGAATCTCTTCTTGTGTGTCTTTCTTTCTCTCCTCACACTCTCCACCCGGAATGTTGCCTGCAGGACAAGAATGGGATCGCCCGGCGCATGCGCAGTCTGCCCCGGGATGATGTTGGCACTTGGAAAACTGTCGCATGGCAATGGCAGGGAGGAAAAAAAGCGTTTAGAGGAGGAAAAGTGCAGATCTGGCGACATCTGTTGGGGAATTTGTGTATGTGGGCAGTACAAAATTCATTTACTGCAGGGGTGGGCCATTATTTTTCCCATGGGGCCACAGGAGAAACAGAAAATATTGTGGAGGGTTGGGCCAAAATGCTGAACTCAATTCTGCATAATATTAATTGCATTTCTGTCTTGTCTGTTACACATGTCCTGTCTGTTTTGTCTTTTTATGAGTTACCTGTTTGACCTGTTTTTATTTTGTTATATTTTGCTTTATTTTTTGTCAATATGTTTTAATCTCTGGTTCTATTTATTTTGTTTTTTTATTGTTTTTATTTGTGTTTGTTATGTTGATGTTCTGTATGGTTGACTAAGATTGTTGTATCACAGAAACTATGAATAAAATATATATTTAAAAAAAAGTATTTCTTTATAAAAAAAAAAAAAAAGCAGTAAATAGCATTGTTTTGATGTGCTGGTAAGACTGGTAAGAGTATATGTTATGATGAAGCAATGAAAAAGTGAAATTGCTTTACAAAAAACACCTGCAACTTTAGTCCGTACATGAGGTAAAATTATAAAATGTTTATTTTCTAATTCCAAATGAGCTTAAAGGGGCCTGGACAATGCCCAGGTCTGATTTAGTGTATTTTAAAGGGCTTATAGTACAGTGCACTATTTTCTGATCTGTGTTATAAATGAGTTAACCATATTTCTGCTATTTTTGTTTGTTCTTCTGTGTACATCTGGAAGTATTTTCACATATTCAATTAAGTTGACCATGACTGGGCCTTAATTTGTAATTCAGTAGTTAATTTATGCTTTTGGACTGGTGTTGAGAGAACAGGACAAAACGTTACTGGATTCTTCCCATCAAACGCCATTTTAATTCCTCAGATTCCAGATCCATTAAAATATTTCCCAGACTCTTTAGTCTTAAAATTTTTTTTTTTAAATGGGAATGCTCTCCATCAACCAGAGAATCTAATTAAGCCCTTCATGACAGCCTCCCATTATTTGAAACTGACAGTTCACACAGCCCTAAGCTTTCATTTCTACGTCCCTTTTTCCTCTGGCTTTTTACACGAGATGTAGATTTCTTATGGTCATGAGCTTTGGGTAATGACCAAAAGGAAAAGATTGCGGATACAAGCGGCCGAAATGAGTTTCCTCCGCAGAGTGACTGGGCACTCCCTTAGAGATAGGGTGAGGAGCTCAGTCACACGGGAGGAGCTCGGAGTAGAGCCGCTGCTCCTCCACAGGTGGCTCGGGCATCTGTTCCGGATGCCTCCTGGACGCCTCCCTCGGGAGGTGTTTCGGGCATGTCCCACCGGGAGGAGGCCCCGGGGAAGACCCAGGACACACTGGAGGGACTATGTCTCCCCCGGAGTGCTTTCTAAATAAAACTGGTAAGGCACAAAAAGATCAAAATGAAGCCAGTTTTATGCTTCTTATTCTTCTGTTGCTCGTAGAAACTGACCCATGCATGAATGAGTGTACAACTATAAAGAGAAATGCAATACACACTTGATTAGAACAATTATTTACTCATTTAAGTTTGTGAATATGGTTTGACTGTAATTTTATAATCATTGTAAAGGGAGAACCTCAAAGACTGAAAAACTCCTGAAAGTTCACGTGTATTAAATATTGTGTCTTTTTCAATCAACATGTGCTGATTCAAAACACAAGAAGCAGTCCCATTGCTGCCACTTTCAGACCCCACATTATCTTGGGCCCGACAGTTCAATGTAAGGTCCATACTCCGTCTGAAAGCGTTCACTCGCCCTCTTCATCCTCCTCTTTGTCTTTTTCGCCCTCTTCATCCTCCTCTTTGTCTTTTTCGCCCTCTTCATCCTCCTCTTTGTCTTCTTCCCCCTCTTCATCCTCCTCTTTGTCTTCTTCCCCCTCTTCATCCTCCTCTTTGTCTTCTTCCCCCTCTTCCTCTTCTTCTGATGAGCCCTCTTCTTCCTCATACTTTGGCGGCATCTTCACGATTATCTCGTCATCCTCTTCATCATCCACCACCATGGACTTTCTCCTCTCCAGCACTGAGGGGGTACAGAGGGGGGTCGTGTCCTGGAAACGGATCAGGAAGTAGAATTTTATTAATTTAAAAGAAAAATTTCATCGATTTGGCATTTTATATTTTTGCTGCTTCAAGGTGCATTGTGTAACTTTTCTGGTGGAGGCTATGTTAAATGCTTTTCTACATGAAGCCCTTTCTGCTTCGTCTGAAATGTTTCACAGTATGGCATTAAACCTTTCTATCGTCAAGGAGGCCTAAACAGACTAGCTACAGGTCAGATCTGTGGAGAGGCGACCCCGCTCACAGTCAGAATGCCTGTTTTTCTAGATATTTGAGCTATAAAACCACCTCTAATTGAATAAATGTAAAGCAGAGCTGTTTAATGTCATACTGCGGAACATTCCAGGCGGCGCAATGACATCTCCACAGAAACAAGCAGGTGACGGATCCTCAAAAAGTTACATAGTGCACCTTTAACATTAATACAGTGCACTGTTTTAATTCTTTGTGATTTTTCATGTGACAGATTTTTAGTTTATTGCAATAATTACGACATGAAAACTTGCCCAATATTTCCCATATATTTGGCAAACAAAAGATTCTTTCATTTGCCATGTTCACAGGCAAACCAAACATTTGATTATCATTTCAGTTCTGGATTTTTGCAGATTTTGCAGTTTGCGTGTCATTTAAATCATCTCAATCTGCAAAACTATGACCAGAAGAAACAAGATGATTTTGCTGCTTTTAAAAAGCGCCAATATTACGTTATTTTCTGACCTATGTTATGTTTCCTCATCACAAACATACCTGGAGTTGTGTTTTGTTTCATTTACACATGTTTAACACACAAACCCTGCATATTTATACCAAGTTCTTCTCTCAAACTGAAAACGCTCTGAACCGCACCTTCACTAGAATCATTTGATCCAAAGTGAATCTAGTGAAGGTGTATTTCAGACCTGGAACTGACCATTTCTAATGAACTAAAAGTAAAAAGGTAGCCGTTAACTTGAAATCTAGACAGACTAATGGATAAAAAAAAGGATTCCTAAAACATGTGTGAATGAAACTAAACAAAACACAACTCCAGGTATGTTTTTTGATAAGCTAACAATGTTCCAACAAGGCTTAAATCTCACAAGAGTCAATTTAATAGTCTTATAACTTCAACAATCAGATTCTGACTGTGCATTTAACCAAACAAATGTAAAATCTGCAAAACAAAAACTCCCTACATGAAACAGCAAAATGTCTAGAATATTTTGACTGTAGCCTTAGTAAATACAAATCCCGTTTTCTTGTTGGTACATGGGTTTTATCGCGCTGCCACAGATATCAAGCGCGATAAGCATTAACGCACCAGTGTAATATTTGCACAGTTATCTGGCCCCTGGTCACTGACTCACCAGGGGCCATTTTCAGTCTGTGCACACGGCCCTAAAGGTTAACAGAAAACACAAACTGATCCTTACATCACTGAGGGACGAAGTGTTGGCATCGGACTTCTTCTTGGGGACTTGGGCAGACTGGAAAAACATGAATTATAAGTTTCAGAGAGAGAAAAAAAAAAAGGAAAGCAATACCCAGATACCACAACTGCACTCTTTATTTTAGCAAATCAAATTAAATCTACAAATTGAGACTTATCCAGAGTAGTTATAGAAATGTCATAATCTTTATCATAAGGAGTTTCAGATCACATTTACATAAGTTACTTCAAATATTTGGCTATGAAAAACTCATTAGGCCAATACTGTAATCATAATATTAAAAGATTGTAAAGGAAACAGAAGTTTACTAAAGAACTATCATTCAGTAGTATATAAATGTACTTTTTCCACTGTCGTATCAAAAATGATATATTTCTGATATTTTTATATGACAAAACTACATTAATTTGTCCATATACAAGAAATAAAACTTGTTAAAAAGTTGCACTATGTAACTTTTAAGTTGGAGGTCCATCACCTGCTTGTTTCTATGGATATGCAATTTCTCTGCCTGGAATGTTCCACAGTATGACCTTATATTTATTCAATTACAGGTGGTTTTACAGCTCAAAAATAGAAAAACAGGCATTCTGACTGACTGGGGTCGCCTCTCCACAGATCTGCCATACTGTGAAACATTCCTGACAAAGCAATAACATCACCATGGAGAAAAGCATTTGACGGCGCCTCCACCAGAAAGGTTACACAATGCACCTTTAAGAATGTAGTACTTACAAATCCTGGAAAGTCATAGTCGATGCCGTGTTCTGCCAGGCGTTTGCGGAGTTTAGCCTCTTTGCGCAGGAGTTTGCTGGTCATTTTGTCGATGTCTTTTTGAGTGTGATTCCTGTTGTAGCGCGCCACCGCTGGATGGGAGGGTTTACTGAACATTCTCTGGGAGCCAACAAACAGCTTCTCGTGCACTTTCTCTGGGGGAACCACATGACCTGAGAAACAAAATACACAGAGTCTTTATTAACGTTTTGCATTGACCTTGTTATAGAGGTCAAAAGATCAGCCACAATAGTCGTTTTTATTTAAGAGTTGGCTTTCATATCCAATACAACCCACTTTATTTGTACAGCACATTTTATTTATTTATAAGATAGCTTTCAAGGTACTGCACATAATACATAAATACACTGTAAAAGCAGTAAAAGTGCAGTATGTAACAAGTGAGTATATTGTAAAGATATTGTATTGTATTGCAGAGGTATAGACTGAACAAGGACACAGCTTTTCTTTACTTTCTTTAAATGTCTTTTCTGACACTGGAGTGGGTGTTACTTCTTCCCACTCCATTTCGAGCATCAGTCTTTCATTTGTAAAAAAAAAAAAAAAAAAGATCAAAATAAAGGTAACAATTACTGAAAATTATACTATAAAATTGTAATTTTTTTGTTATGACAGATATTTAAACGTACATTTAATGAGCCTCTCTCCCATAAGGTAATTATTCATCGTCTCTGCAACAATCTTGGCGACTTCATCACAGTCAAACTCCACGAACGCATAGCCTTTACTTCCACCCGTCTGCAACACAAAAAGACAAGATTTAAAACACTTTGCACCTGACATTGATATAATATTTCTTCAGTTACTGGTTTTGTAGAACTATTATCAAGAATAGTCCGTGTTGATTGTCAAAAGTTTGTAGGCACATGGGTTTTATCGCTCTGCCAATCCAGGAGCAGGCAATAAGCATAACGTACAACAATGATTTGGGCTCAATTATCTGACTTTACACCATTTTTAGATCCAAAGCCATTTTCAGTATGAGCCAATAGTCCACGAACTAAATCTATCTACATAAAGAACATTTGACATACAAACATTTCAAATATACAGAATAGTCTTACCTTTTTACTCCTGGAGAGACGAAGCCGCAGGACTTTGCCAAACTGTTCAAAGTAAGATTTCAGTTGTGGCTCAAACAAACCCACAGGCAGATGTCCCACGTAAATAACTCCAGGGTTGAATTTAGAACCCTGGGAAAAAAACAAAACAAACAAGGTTAAAAACTGTGCAAAATGTGTAAAATACTCTTGGTAGACAACCAGACTTGTCAATCAACATTTAAATACTGTTGACAACGTTCCCCATAGATTTTGTTGGCACTCTAGCAGTTTGTGCAGTTTGTGCAGTATAAATGCCAATATTTAAAATCTAAAGAAGTCATGTTTAACCACTGTAGTCACTTAGCAGGCTTCAAAGAGCAACAAAGTCTAATTTTGTCTTCAATTGTTTGTAAAGCTTCTTTGTGTGTCCAAAAAAGCGCTATATAAGTCTTGTGTATTATTATTTTTATACCAATTTCTTGTCCAGGATAATTTAGACAAGGGGGGACGATTTTAGAATAGGGGGAACACAATTTAATATAACTTAGGAGGTTTAAGTAGTAGGAGTAGCAGTTGTTTGAAAAGAAAAAAAATGACTAACTATACATATATTTTAGACATTGTATTTAAAAATGAACTTTATTAAATAAGCTTTATTTTTATAGCTTGCAACATGTGCAAAAAAATGCTATCCTGTCAGTGTATCATTCACAAATTAAAAATAATAAATTGATAAACCAAAAAAAGATGCCCACGTGTGTACAGCACTCACCCAGGCGCACATTTTAACACTGCACTGATCTCTAAATACAATAAAACTAAACCTTGCAGTAAAACTAATACACTGCAGTATTATTATTTAAGATCTTAGCGAGACAAATTAACAGAACCAGATTTAAATCGTAAACCCACCTTGCTTGATTTGTTCTTCTTAGCCTCTTGGACCTTCTTTTTGAACTCGGATTCTTCTTGAGGATTTAGCGCTAGCAGCTGTTTTGGAGACGCCTCTGCTTTCGTTTCCGTCATTTTGATAATAAAGTATATGAAGCTTTAAATATACATTACGATAAAAGTGAATGATCTTAAAAATTCATCCAAACCACGTTGTTGTGCTACTGCAGAGATTGTCCATGCGGTAACCCGGAAGAGGAGGAAAACCAGAACAGCGCCACGTACTGCTGAGGAGGCAAAGGTAGCGGTATTTTTTATTTTTTTATTTTATTTTTTTTGATTAATTGTCTTAATTAATTTTTTTATTATCATATTTAAATATCTTACAAATTGCAAAATAGTATGCAGTACAACTAACGAGAGCAATGCTTAAAAATGCATTTGCGCAAAGAAAATATAAAGGCGAAAACCAGGACAGCGCCGCCTACTGGTTAGGAGGCAAAGATAGCGTTAAAGTTTATCTAAGCTAGTGCTACTTTTTTATTTTATTTTTTAAAGAAATTGTCTCGATTTTTTATTGGATTATCATATTTAAATATCTTACAAATTGCAAAATAGTATGCAGTACAACTAACGAGTTTTGTGCAATGTTTAAAGATGCATTTGTGCAAAGAAAAAGGCAACAATCATAACAAATGTCATGATTTAAAGTGAGTAGTGCTCGTGCAAGTAGCCTACAACTTCACCACCAATGAAAAGGTAAGTATACAAAATAATAATAATAATAATAATAATAATAATAATAATAATAATAATATTATTCATAGTTAATTTAATGTGTTATATGTGTCTTTGCAAGCTTTGCCTACACTAAAAAAAAAAAACAAAAACATGTTTCAAATCAATAATTGAAATTAGAAGGTTAAATGATTCAGTGTAGCCCCCCCATTAATTGTTCTGCTTTTCTAATGAAGGTATAATGAATCTTAAAGGTGTGTAACTTTTCTGGTAAAGGTAATGCCACCTCCTTGTCTCCATGGAGATGTTTCTTTGCCTGGAATGTTCTACAGTATGTCACGAAACTTAAAAGTGCACTGTGTAACTTTTCTGAAGAGTACCCACAACCTGTTTGTCTCCATGGAGATGTTAAGGCTTTGGTTTAAATTGCCCAGAGTGCGCTATTAAAGTAATCGGGTAACTACAGGTGTTTAAGTGCTCAAAAATATCAGAAAAAAACATTAATTCTTACTGTGAGTGAGGTCGCCTCTCCACAAATCTGACCTGTAACTTGTCTTGAAAATCTTCATGGAGATTCTTAAGTTTATGGCCATACTGTGGAACATTCTAGGCACAACTCCATGGAGACAAGCAGGTGATGGACCCTCCACCAGCCAAGTTACACAGTGCACCTTTAAGACACATAATGCAAGTAAATTATGTTTTTAAATGAAAAAGGCCTAAAATATTTAAACGACTGAATTCATTTAGTTATTGAAGTTTCTTTAAAATTATTATTATTATTATTATTATTATTATTATTAATAATTTTTTTTCCCCTCTGGAAACAATGGGGAGGGTAATGGGAGGGGGATTTTAGAGGGGAAATTGTCACATTATATTATTACTAATTGTTTTTCCTCAGTGACATCTGCTATATGTGCACAAAAACGTAAATAAAATAAAATAATTAGAACTGTATCTCCTCAGCTGCAAACATAGTCACATTTCGTTCTTGTAGGCACTTTAGGCTATGTAGCTAACCCAAACCTATTCTCTATATTAACAGATTAATAGAAGGAACTGAAGCCTGCCTCACTGAAGATCCGCTGTGGGAGGAGTGATGAAGAGGAGGAGCATGCAGCCAGTGGGAGGAGTGAGTTCTGTACTGATAGTGATGAAGATAGACTGACACTAAACCTACACACCAAGCTGAGAATCAGCCACTCAGGATCTTCTGGATGGAGGGCATGGACACCAAAATCATCTACTTCACTGTCAACGGGCGACCCGAGCAGGCAGAGTTCCCCGTGGACTGTCCAGCCCAAGATCTCAAAGGTAGTAAGAACAAGTCAGTGTTAAATCTCACTTATTAAACATATGTAAGGTAGGTTATAACTTACAATTGTCTATGTTGGGTTATTCTGTTGGATTTAGTGCATACTGGTGACATTTTAGTGTTTGAAATCCAGGGGAGTGTTTGGAGGTGGTCTGAGCTTCCCTGATTGCAGCTGCCTTTGACAGCTCCTCACGGCTGAAGATCAGTTTTCCATGTGTCCTGCACTTGTACACTCACCTGAGCACCTGCTTATGTGGATTACAGGGCTTTCTTGTCTCTCTTTTGTGTTGTTTTGTTTATGAAAATGCATTTAAAGTTAACAAACTATGAGAAACGCAATGCAGCCCTATATAATTTGCTCTTCTATTTTGTTTATGGTAAAATAAAAGTTGAACTATGTAACTTTTCTGGTGGAGGATACACCACCCGCTTGTCTCCACAGAGATGCGGTAGCTTTGTCTGGAATATTTCTGGAACAGTATGGAAACCAGGAAACACCAGGCCAAGTTCCTTAGTTCTGTCAGATCTGCGGAGAGGCAATCTCACTCAACTAAAAATGCTTGTTTTTCGAAGTATTTTTGAGCAATAAAAACACATAAATTATACAATAAATGGAAGATAGATAAGTTTAATGCTGTACTATGGAACAGTCCAGTATGGAGGACCTAAACTGTCATAATTAGAAGTAAATAAATACAAGAATAAATGTTGTAAAGTATTAAATTAAATGGTAAAAAGCTAAAATATGCTTGTTTTCTAAATTTTTGTATTATTTTATTAATTTGACTTATTTGTACATGTAATTATTTTTATTTGTTATATTTATTTTGTACCAATTTATTCATTTGTAGATGTTATTTACACATTTATTTATTATAATAATGCACAGAGAGAGCAGGGTGGGAATGGGATAGAGATACAGTATGTAATGTCATTGTACTTTTATAATTGTATGTATTATTTTGTATTCTGTGTTTTGTAGCGATGGGACAAGATCTCATGCCACAAGATCTGGCAAAGACAAAATTGCCACGAGATTGTGCACACAGGCTAAAAATGATCTCGTGACATTTTTACCCATGTTTTTACATTTGGATTGGATAAAAAATAGATTTAAATTCTGGCGAGTTACATTTTTTATCCCAAAAAGCAGTTCTAACAATGACAGCAGAAATATTAAGTAAATGGTGAGCCCAAAATTGGGAACTGGATTGTACAATTTATTTATTATAAACAATGTCAAAATCTCGTCTCGTTCGCATTAATCAAATCTCGTGTTTCGTTTCGTCTTGTGGAAATTGTATCTCGTCCCACCCCTGATGATTTGTCTGCAGATGGAAATTTGCTCCGAGATCTAAAATCTGGTACAAAGCATCTCTTTAACGTTTCTTTGATTAGTCCCCCTGTTAAATAAACAAACTAAACTAAACCAAAACTAATTTTTATTCACCATTTAATTTAATACTTTCCAACATTTATTCTAGTATTTATTTATTTCTAATTGTGTCAGTTGTGTTAGAGAAAAGAAGTGTTGTCCTAACGAGTCCTAGAGTTGTGTACAGAGAGGTACGTAGAGAGAAGTTTATTTACTTCGTTAGTATTGGCTATTCAACACTCGCAAAGGGATTTAAATATGAACTAAGAAGGACAGTGTGGAGACAAGCTGGCGGAGATAAAATGAGAAGCGCATAGGAGACCACTTCTGTGAGACGAGCTGACCAAGGAAACTGATAATGTTAAAGAAGGACAAATTCTGCAGTAGTTGGATGACGCCAGAGCACCACAGAGAAATGTCAATAATGAACTGGAGGTGTCCTTGATAAGCCTACGCAAAATTACACAACACATAGGTCCAGACAAAGCAATGGCTTAACAAAGAGAAATAATGGATTTTCAGCTTATTATGTAAAATGTAACTGTATGCAAAAAATATCTATATTTTTTTGCATACAGTAAAGGGATCCCCAGTTTGATTCCTGTTTTATGCAGTTTGCTGGCTCTTGTACTCTTATAGGGATGTAACAATCACTGAAATAATGTGATAATGTATCGTCAGAAGTTTCACAATAATATCATGGGACATCACAATATATCGAATCACATTGTTATAGTGCAGCAACAGCTAAAAAACAGAGGGAACTACATAGACCATGATCCTTTGGTGTTGTCAGTGCAGACTACATGAAGAAGTAACTGTTTTTAAGCACTTTTTTAGTCTTAATTCTTCATATTTTAACAGTACCAAAGGCTTTTTCAAGGCTTTTAAAACGAAAAAGTAGCATATTCACATTTTTCTTAGCCTCCACAAATACATCTCTACTTGTACGTCGGGTTGATCTGTTTGAATTCCAAAATATTTTCCAGATCTGTTCCGATGTGCTGCAGAAGCTGGTCCCCACGACATTTTGAAACTTTACAACCCCAAAGGAAACATCATCAACATCTCTCCCAGTCTGGAGCCCAACAGCCCCACCTGCTGCTACAAACTAGAAGTGGTGGCCGCCGACTACAACAGCGAGCCGTTAGGTATCTACTGAGGCATCATGGGAAATGTAGTCCACTCAAAGTGAAGCTTGTTTACATGTTTTATTGTTGTTCTGATGGTAGGAGCGGAGCTAGCTGATTCTCTGGGATTTGACCTTCTGTCCATGGAGAAAAGGTACAAAAAAAAGCAAATGTTTAAATTAAATTTAGGTCAGATGTATAAATTCCATGATTTATTGTTACGTTTATAAATAAAACGGCTTGAAGAGTTTAAAAGTTGTGTGCTGTCAGGTTGCAGGGCCTGGAGAAGAAGATTCTAATCGAAGGTGGTGAGACTCCAGCTGTTGTTTATGAGATGAAGAAACAAGTGGATTCTTTTAGAGAGAAACTAGAGGTGAGCAGAGGTTCATAATAATTTACTGCATTGAATTATTAAGAGTTAAATATATCTACTCAGATTTTTTAAGACTTTTTGGTTTCAGATGTCACAAAAATGTTTGAGGATCCAATAATGGAAAATATGCAAAAAAAAAAAAAAGACTTTCCTTTCAGATCAATATTTATTTATTCAATATTTATTTATATATTTATTAAGTATTTATCTACCTATCTATTTCTCTGTACAGGCAGTGAATAATTAGCAACCAACCATTTGTTTAAAGCTTTCCCATTACTTTTGATTGATTATCTTGGTAGTGTTTGATTATAGAAACTACTGAACAATTCAATTTAGAGCCAAGGTGTAGCCTGCGTTTTAAAAATATATGACAATCAGCATTTAATCTGGGTTGTCAGAGTCTTAAAGGGGCATTGCGCAACTTTTCTCTGTCCGTCACCTGCTTGTCTCCATGGAGATGTTACTGCTTTGCCTGGAATGTTCCATGGTATGACATTAAACATATACATCTAGCATTTTTCATTACAGGTGTTTCTATTGCTCAAAAATACAGTATTTCTCTCTGTGAATAGGGGCGACTCTCCACAGATCTGACCTGTAATGTAGCCTATAGTTGTCTCCCTCATGATAGATGGGTTTAATCTCTACCATGGAACTTTCTAGACAAAGCAATGATGGAACCTCCACGAGAAAAGTTGAGCAATGTATCTTTAACCTGCACATAGAAGACACATCAGGTTTTTCTCATTCTCAGTTTATGGACAGGCCTCATGTGAAGCTCAGAACCTCCACAATTCACTCACTGAGCTGCAGAGGCTGCACTAGCACTGGTTCATGATTAGTGCTGGTGCTGGGGTTTAGGTAGAGACCATTCAGATCAGAGAGAGTCCTTTTAGGTTTAACTCAACTGGGTTTTGTCATATTTCCCAACCCGAATTAGAGATTTGTGAGGCTCATTCTGCTTTTTTAATTAATATTTGTCATGAAAAACAAAACACCAACACTTGAGAATAAATCATTACAACTGTCATCAGCAAAAGCAATATTAAAGGTGTATTTAAAGCTTGTTTCTATAGATATGTCATTGCTCTGCCTGGAATGTTCCACAGTATGACATTAAACAGCTCTACGTTACATCTATTCATCTACAGGTGGTTTTAGAGCTCAAAAACATCTAGAAAAACAGACATTCTGACTGTGAGCGGGTTTGCCTCTCCACAGACCTGACCTATAACTTGGTCTGGTTTTGTCTCCATGAAGATAGAAAGGTTTAATGCCATACTGTGAAACATTCCAGACAAAGTGATAACATCTCAGAGAAGAAAAGCATTTGACGGCCCCTCCACCTGCAAAGTTACACAGTGCATCTTGTTACGTTTATGAAATTTACTGTGTTTATTTGTTCCCCAGAGTGTGGAGCACCTGAGCTGGTTGGGTCTGTTCAAAGATCTGTCTGAAGGAACGCACAAACCCTCTCCTTTTTACCACAAGAGGGCGCTGAGGAAAACCAGAGAGGAGTGTGAGCATGTCCGTGAGAAGTTCATCCAGATGAGGTAAGTTCATACAAACATACAAACTCCATAAAGTCCGTACACTGTTACCTAACGCCTTCACTGAGCTGCTCTTCTCATTTCAAGCTCTCTGGAGGTGTCAGAGGAGGTCCGGCAGTATCTGAAGACCCCAACCTTTGATAACTGGTAAGGAGGAGTTGTATTTTCTTAGTCTGTTAGCTAGAGATCGACTGATATGGGTTTTTTCATGCCTGATGCTGATACTGATTGTGTAGAATCCAGAGCAACAGATGAACAACAGAGAAGGTCTGCAGATATTTTTTGGCCGATAAGTAAGGCCAATTTTGATTATTTTCCCCCAATTATGTATCTTAAATTTAATACAAACTCACCACAACCATTTTTTTAAAACCACAAACTTTTAAAAGAGTGTTGTAGTCATGTTTTGTGCAGCCGTCTCTTCGTTTTAAAGTGTTAATATGAAGTTTTGTGTGTATTTTTTAAGCAGCAAATTGACCAAAACGAAATATCGGTTTGGAGATTTAAAGTTGCACTGTGTAACTTTGCTGGTGAAGGATCCTTCACATGCTTCTGTACAGAGAGATATTGCCTGGAATGTTACACAGTGTGGCATTACACTTATTTATCTCTATGGAGACAGCAGGTGTCACGACAGGGCCACGTTACATGTTAGATCTGTGGCGAGGTGAGGCCACAGTGCAGGTTTTTACGTCAATAAAAACCCATATTATTGTGTAAAAGCAAGATGGATACATGTCACACCGAGACATTCCAGACAAAGCAATAACATCTCCATGGAGACGAGCAGAAAAGTTACACAGTGCACCTTTAAGGAGCCGATACACTAAATAGTCCAAATATCGGCCCAGTATATATCAGCCAATCGGTCTATCTCTAATGTTGGCATGAGAGTAGGCCATGTTTGTTACTGTTTTTGAGCAATAAAACCACCTGCAATTGAATAAATGTAAGGTAGAGCTGTTTAATGTCATACTGTGGAACATTTCAGGCAGAGCAACGACATATCCATAGAAACAAGCAGGTGACGGACCCCCAACCAAAGAGTTATGCAGTGCACCTTTAAGAACTGCAATTTAAATGTATTTAGTAATATGCATAGTTTGAAGGGCTGCATTAACTATCTCCTTAAAGCCCCTGAACCTGAACTGTATCTACTTCAGAAAAACCTATTTTGCACGACGCTGCGAGAAACAAATGACCTGTTCAAACGGTGATTACTGTGACCAAAAATGCCGCAGTTTGATGGCATCCTGTGGAGTTGCATATTTTATAATGCTGAACAAAAACGAGGCACTTTTTCAAACTCAGAAGGTATTCGTTTGCTTCCTGGTTATGTCCAACTTTGCTGTATAGAGATTTGGGGAAACACAGATTAGCTCTTGTGGAAAAACGTCCTTGATCTCGTCTGATCTTGAAGCTACAGTAGAAAGGGGTGGGTCTGGTTAGTTTTTGGATAAATAAAATGTATTGCATAAATACATAGAAAATATTATAAACATACAAGAAAACCCACAAATAATATACACAAATGGATGGGAGACCACTGGGAATTGATACTTTGCAGTGACATCAGGCTGGGGGTTTACTACATGTATCTCTACTGGTGGGATGTTTAGGAGTTACCATGGAAACACAATGTACAGATTGGGAAATGCTGTCAGAAAGTTTTAAGATTGTCTGTCTGAAAACTCAAGAAATACAAAATGGATATAAGCAACACATTTTCAGGAGCACGTGTCATTACGAGTTTTCATGGTCCTGTTTAGAAGTTTAATTTTCAACAAAAAAAAAATTGATTGTAATGTTAAATTTTAAATGTAATTTTATGAGTGGGAGACTTGTTTAACATCACAAATCCGCTCAGCTGTTGTAGTTCGAGGTAAATCAGTTCTTTATGGTCAGATTGTGTTAAAATAGAGCACGGATTAAAGTCTAATAAAGCCACAGACAGCGTAGAGCCTACAGTTAGCGTCACACCCCTCAGGGAATGTGGCAAAAAGACTGTTGTTGGTACTAATATTGATACTGTGGCATTACTGCCCCATCCCTGTTTATAATTTCTCCACAGATCTGCACATTGTACCTAGATAATACCGAGAGCTCTAAGATTATGTTGATAAAATGATTTCTGTTTATACAATCCTCAGTTCATGTAGGGCGGTGCACCTGTTCCTGTGTCCTAGCCTCCACCTCTTTGGCAAATCTCTTTAAAAACACCGCATCTTTTCTTCTTCTTCTCCTCCTCCTCATCTCAACCATCTCCATATGAAAAGGTGCTCTCATCAAAAGGCTGCCTTCATAAAGCTCTAATCAACTCACCGCATTTTCAAGAGCCCATTCATGAGGCATTCACTGAACCTGGGTTTTTGTTCGAATAGGCCTGCAGCTTTCAAAACACGTCCACAATAATACAAGTAATGTTATTATGTGATTTGGTTCAAGAGAATGTACATAAGGATATTAGTGTAAACAAGAAATCAAATCACAAAGGCTTCAATTTATGCAGTGTTATCTGCAGAGAACAAAATATGAGAGATATGTATTTAGTTAGTGTATTAAAATAAAAAATAAATAAAATTAAAGGTCCTATATTACGCAAAATTGACTCTTGAGTTTTAAGCCATGTTATAATGCTGTTACCTCGTCAAAAACACACGTGGAGTTGTGTTTTGTTTCATTCACACATGTTTGAGTAATCCTTTATTATTAGTCTGTTTACATCTCCAAAGCTCAAAAAACAAAAGTTGAAAAACAAAAGGCAAAAGTTAACAGCTAACTTTTGCCTTTTGTTTATTTGAGAGATGGGCAATTCCAGGGCTGAAATCATCAAAATGATTCTAGTGAAGGTGTATGGAGTTTAAAAACACAGTGGAGCACTTCCTGTATTACCACATGACATCACAAGGTGGAACAGAGTGTTTTTCGTTTGAGAGAAGAACTCGACCTAAGTGTTAAACGTGTGAACGAAACAAAACACAACTCCAGGTATGTTTATGATGAGGAAACAACATTTTAACATAGATAGAAAATGGCGTGATATGGGCCCTTTATTGTTTTTGTTTTAGCCACAAGGATCATTTTCATCTGTCGTCCCCCAGCTGATGTCGCTCTAATAAATAGATTAAAACCTGTCCCCGTGGCTGAATTCAAGAAGAACACAGTGTCGACTCGTATACGAACTCTCAGCACTGGCAGTATTTTCTAAAGCTTTAAAACGGTGGTGGTTGGAGGGTCATATATGTCACCTGACGGACTTTTTAGGAAGGTACATACAGCCAAGTGCATGACAGACCCTCTGCTCAGTCTGTACACTTACACCTGATGCACCTGACGCACCTGGCGCACCTGACGCACCGGGCTTTGGAGGGCCTCATCTCTCTTTTCTCTCGCTCTCCTCCTCTCTCATCTGATGTCCGCAGTTTTTCGTTCAGGTTCCCAAAGAGCTCAGTTCAGTCTGAATAAGTTTCTGTAATTTTCTCATGTTGTTTAGGATTTCCCACTCTGTGAACAGTGAATTAAAACGTTTGATTACGATGGGCGGGTACGAGTCCTGACAGCCCTGAACGAACTGACTGAGATGAGAGACAGAGAGGAGACAGAGAGAAAGAGAGGAGAGAGAGGGAAAAAGACAGAGAGAGAGAGACAGAGAGAAAGAGAGGAGAGAGAGGGAAAAAGAGAGAGAGAGACAAAGAGGTGGGGGAGAGAGAGAGACACACACAGAGAGAGGACAGAGAGAAAGAGAGGAGAGAGAGGGAAAAAGAGAGAGAGAAAGAGAGGAGAGAGAGGGGAAAAGAGAGAGAGACAGAGAGAAGGAGAGAGAGGGAAAAAGAGAGAGAGAGAGACAAAGAGGTGGGGGAGAGAGAGAGACACACACAGAGAGAGGACAGAGAGGGAGAGAGACAGACAGAGAGAAAGACAGAGAGGAGAGAGACAGAGAGGAGAGACAGAGACACACACACACAGAGGGAGAGACAGAGAGAGGCACACAGAGAGAGAGACAGACAGACAGACAGAGAGGAGAGAGAGACAGAAAGAGCCACAGAGAGAGAGAGTGACAGAGAGGAGAGAGAGACAGAGAGAGCCACAGAGAGAGAGAGTGACAGAGAGGAGAGGGAGACAGAGAGAGCTACAGAGAGAGAGAGTGACAGAGAGGAGAGAGAGGAGAGAGAGAAGGGGAGAGATAGACAGAGGGGAGAGATACAGAGAGAGGCACAGAGAGACAGAGATGAGAGAGAGAGAGAGAGAGAGAGACAAACACACACACAGAGAGAGGAGAGAGAGAGAGAGACAGAGAGAGAGACAGGAGAGAGACAGAAAGGGAGAGAGGGTTATAGAGAGAGAGACAGAGAGGAGAGATAGCAACAGAGAGAGAGAGAGACAGAGAGGAGAGATAGCGTGAGAGACAGAGAGAGAGAAGGAGGGAGACAGAGACAGAGAGAGAGGAGAGACGGAGAGAGACACACACAGAGAGAGACAGCAAGAAAGACAGAGAGGAGAGAGAAGGAGGGAGACAGAGAGAGAGAGAGCTATAGAAAGAGAGATAGATACTGGTACTAGTAATGTCATACTGTGGAACATTCCAGGCAGAGCGATGGGATATCTGTAGAAACAAGAAGGTGACGGACCCCCAACAGAAAAGTTCCATAGTGCACCTTTACAGTTGTCAATATGTATCGTTGGTACAGGCAGTGGGAGGACGCAGAGATCATGGTGCTTCTCCAGCTCATGTACACAGACCTGGACCTCATCACCACCTTCAACATGGAGCCTGAGGTCCTGCAACAGTTCCTGTTTGAGGTCTACCGCCGATACAACAACATCCCCTTCCACAACTTCAAACACTGCTTCTGTGTCACTCAGATGGTGAGCGGGCGGGAGAGAGAGCAAGGGTTATCATGGAGACAGAGGGAGAGAGAGAGATGAAGAGAGAGATGAAGAGAGAGAAACAGAGATAGAGGAGAAAGAGAGATTTTTAACTGACCTTTATTGTGTCCGTCAAAAACATTTTACACTGAATTCCTTCTACACCTCGTGCTCTTTACATAAAAGGTATTTTATGTTAAAGTATTGAATGGTAAAAGGTAAGGAGAGGGAGAGGAGAGAGGGAGGGAGGGAGGGAGGCAGAGAGAGAGGAGGGAGAAGAGAGAGAGAGAGAGACAAACACACACACACACACAGAGGAGAGCGAGATAAAGAGGGGAGAAGACTGACAGAGAGGGAGGGAGGGAGGCAGAGAGAGAGAGGAGGAAGAAGAGAGAGAGAAGGGGAGATAGAGAAAGAGTGAGGCAGAGAGGAGAGAGAGACAAACACACATGTACAGAGGAGAAAAAGATAGAGGAGAGAGACAAATAATCCAAAATAATTTCCCTTGTGGATCAATAAAGTTTGTCTAAGTCTAAGTCTAGAGAAAGAGTGGGGCAGAGAGAAGAGAGAGACAGAGGAGAGAGAGAGACAAACACACGTACAGAGGAGAAAAAGATAGAGAAGAGGGAGAGAGAGACGGAGGCAGAGAGAGAGAGAGACAGAGGGAGAAGAGGGAGATAGAGAAAGAGAGACAGAAAGGAGAGAAGGGAGAGAGAGACAAACACACACTAAGGACAGAGAGATCGAGAAGAGAGGAGAGAGACAGAGAGAGAGAGGAAGGGAGGCAGAGACAGAGAGAGGAGAGAGACAGGGATACAGAGGGGGAGAGAGAGAGAAGAGAGGAGAGGAGAGAGACAGGGAGAGAGCTATAGAAAGAGAGATCGCTAAATACTGAAAGAGAGCTACTAGTAGAGACAGAGGCGAGAGAGAGAAAGAGAGGATGGAGGCAGAGAGGACAGAGCGAGAGAAAGATTGAGAGAGAGCTAGAGACGGAGAGAGAGGGAGAGGCCAATCAGAACAGTCATGTGGTCAGTGAAGGTCTAGAGTGCCACATGGTCAAATGTTCGTCTTTTCTTGTATGGAAACTCTTAAAGGGACAGTACATGATTTTTACCGTCTTAAAAATGTGAAAAACAAAACTAATTCATTTTAAACAATTTGCAGTGGTTCTAAATTATTCCTCTTACCTTATGAAACTCTTTTCACATCTTTTATTAGAATTTTGCCGTCAATGTAAAGCTAAAAATAACTAGCATGCTACTTTACACTTTCTGATTATTGGACAATAGGCCACCATACAAATTTCCCTGATATACAGTGAAATTTGTCTAACATTATGAGTTGCATCAGATATTTAAACAAATTAGCCGAAAGCCACTGTTTTACCCATTTTGAAAGTGTACGCCTAAAAATAAGATGTAAAAGAAAAGGTTCTAAATTGGTAATTTAAAGGTGCATTGTGTAACTTTTCTGGTGGAGGGTCCATCAGATGCTTTTCTCCATGGAGATGTTATTGCTTTGTCTGGAATGTTTCACCGTATGGCATTAAATCTCTCTATTTTCATGAATACCAAACTAGCCGAAGTTACAGGTCAGATCTGTGGAGAGGAAACCCCACTCACAGTCAGAATAACTGTTTTTTCTAGGTATTTCCTCGCTATAAAATCACCTGTAATTGAATAAATGTAAGGTACAACTGTTTAATGTCACACTGTGGAACATTCCAGGCAGAGCAATGACATTTCCATAGAAACAAGCAGGTGACGGACCCCCAACCAAAATGTTACATAGTGCACCTTTCACAAAAAAATCATCTTCAGCACAAAAATATTTTCTTTCAATAAGGCAAAATTGGACAAAATCGTACAAGCTGTGAGAGGTTCTGACAGCTAAAACATTTAAGGTATTTAAGTTAACAATACACTTTTTTTTCTTCACTTGGTAAGTAACAGTTGGCCAATAATTTAAAATAAAACCTACTTATTGAATTTGCTAAATACAAAAATGCAGTATGCCACCTTTTCTTTATTTATTGTAGTGTTTTTGTCTGCACCTGTTGTGTGCAGATGTACGGTCTGATTTGGCTCACAGATCTCAGGAGTCAGATGGACAGTACTGACCTGCTCATCATGCTGACCTCTGCGGTGTGCCACGACCTCGACCACACGGGCTACAACAACGCCTACCAGGTAACCATGGCAACAACCAGCCATTACATCTGTGTGCAAAGAAAGCCCACAGAAAACTACAACACAACTGAAGATCGTCTATATAGGGTATTAGGCGTATTATTTTTAAAACCCGTCAGCAGCGTAGTTCACAGACAGACTCACTCAGTCTGTACACTTACACCTGACGCACCTGACGCACGGGGTTTTGGAGGTCCACGTCTCTCTTTTCTCTCGCTCTCCTCCTCTCATCTGATGTCCGCAGTGTTTCGTTCAGGTTCCCAAAGAGCTCAGTTCAATCTGAATAAGTTTCTGTAATTTTCTCATGTTGTTTAGTTGAACACATGAGAGAGAAAGAGGGAGAGAGAGAGAGGGAGAGACAGAGAAAGAGAGACAGCGAGAGACAGACAGAGAGAAAGAGAGAGAGGGAGAGACAGAGAGAGGAGAGAAAGAGAGGAGAGAGAGACAGACAGAGAGAAAGAGAGAGAGGGAGAGACAGGGAGAGGGAGACAGAGAGAGAGAAAGGAGAGAGACAGACAGAGAGAAAGAGAGACAGGGAGAGAGAGAAAGAGAAGAGAGAGAAAGAAAGAAAGGAGATAAACAGGGAAAGAGAGACAGGGGAGAGACAGAGAGAAAGAGAAGAGAGCGAGAGAGACAGAGAGCGATAGATAATTGGATGTGTTAATTTGTTTTACCCTGTTATTATTTTAGTAATATTATGCCCTCTTCATACATAGTAAATCGTTTATTAGGGTATTCGGCTTTTTATTTTTAAAACCTGTCAACAGTGTAGTTCAGAACGCCACACAAATTCTTGTATTAGTTTATTAGTCCATATTTCTTTAAAACAACAACACATTCTAATTGCAATCACTCCACTTGAAAGAGAAAATGCTGATTAATATTTGTTATTTGTTATTATTTTTTGTGTTAGATAAATGCCCGGACAGAACTTGCTCTTCGCTATAATGACATCTCCCCGCTGGAAAACCACCACTGTGCTGTAGCCTTTGAGATCCTGGAAAAGGTTGGGTACTATTGATACTCTGCAATTACATCACGCTGGGGGGAGGCTCTGCATGTATGTGTATGGCGAGATGCTCAGAAGTTACCATGGTGACACAATGCACACATTAGCAAACACTATCAAGAAAGTTTTTAGATTTTTAGGCAGAAAATGGATTTAAACAGCACATTTACAGGAGCCTGTGATCTATATGAACATTCATGGTCCTGTTTAAATGTTTGATTTTCAACAAAAAGGTGAGAGTGACTAACTGTTGGCTAATGCTAGCTAGCTTGTGACTGTAATGTTATTTCTGAGAGACTTGTTTAACAGCACAAATCAGATCAGTCTGTTGTAGCTCCAGTTAAATCTGTTCTTTCTGGTCACAATGTCTTAAAAACAAACCTCAGATTAAAGTCTAACTTGAGTAACCGAGCTTCAGACAGAACAGTGCCTCAGTTAGCATCACACTCCCAGGGAATGTTGCAGCTGCAAAGTATCAATATGTCAAATATACAGGAGTCTTTGAAATGATTGTGGTTTGTGTTTTACAGACAGAGTGCAACATCTTTAGAAATGTCTCGTTGGACCAGTACAAACGGATCAGAGAGGGCATCATCAAGTAAGAACTGCTGTGTGGAAAAAAAGAAAAAAACACTAGGCTGTAACGCCAGGTGTACACTGACTGCAGGTGCGGGTGGGGCGCAGGTGCGGGTGGAGGCGCAGGTGCGGGTGGAGGCGCAGGTGCGGGTGGAGGCGCAGGTGCGGGTGGAGGCGCAGGTGCAGGTGGGGCACAGGTGCAGGTGGAGGCGTGGGCCTGCGGAAAGAATCAGTAAGACATTTGCCGGACACCGCAGGGGTTTCTGACGTCAAGCTGACAATGTCGCGTGAGCAAAACAGGAAACCAGACGCACAGAACTGACAGATCGGGTGTATTTTCAGAATAAAATGTCCCTGCACACTCCTGGTACCGACTGTAGATGGCCACGGTATCCAAAAGCCCGTGAAAGTGGTATCCAAAGCCGCTAGAAAGTGGTCATAGTGTGAAATGCCGCTGGGGCTTCTTGTGCATGCTAATCTATGGCGTGAACTCCCAACCAGAGCGTGAATCCCTGAGAATACGTTGTCTCGGGACCGCAGTTTCTACACGACCGCACGGCAGCAGAGACCGCAGTCAGTGGGGCAGACAAGTCGCAGTAAAACCACACCGAACCCGAACCGCCCCGCACCTGCAGTCCGTGTACACCGCGGGTAAGGCTGCGTTTATGTTTTGAATTTCATGATGTTGTAATTTCAGATGGAGAGCAGGGGTCTATATAACATTATTTTTTATTATTTGGGCCTGCAGAGTTGCCATGGTAATATTAAAGGATTTTTCAAGGCTTTCAACATGACACCAATTATGTCTTAGGGGATGAATAATGGCACCACTTCTGAAGCTGTTGTGAAAAAAATTTACTTTTTATTTATACTGACAGAGAAGACAAATCTTGTGAACTTTGTGGCAGTTTTTGTTTTCATATGGATAGTCACAGTAATACAGAGACGCACAGATCCAGCTTTTCCGATACTGATTGTAGTACTACTTCAAGTATCTGTCAGTACCTGATATTATCCGATACCAGTGCAGAAACTGAAAATTGTATCTAATAATATTCATGTTTACCTGAATACGTTTGGAAACATGCGGATGACGACTTCCGGTGTAGTTCCCGACACTGGGCATGTGATAAAACCGTGGATTCAGCAGCAGCGTCTTCACAACCGGCCAAAGCTTTTCATGGAGGACGTGACTCTAATCGCACTACAATTAAACTTCATAACATAACAGAACGCTACAGTGACATCTTTTTATTATTAAGTTAGACAAATTATAATACAAATATTAATAGGCAATTTATAAAGGGAAAAAAGAAAGAATACATTGACATCTAGATGACGAAAACCAGGCCCTTTTCTCAGTTTTTCCTTCCAGTTTTGTGACGTAAGCGTGAATAGAGCCCCTTCCTTTCCACAACTTCGATCAAAAACCTTTGTCCAGTTGACAGAATGGAATTTCTCCTTTGCTATGGATCCCACCTGGACAACAAAAATAAAATAAAATAAAATAAAATAAGACAAAACTGATCCAAATATGTTATGTAGCTATTATTTATCTCTCAAGTAACAACAGAACAATTCTGTGTAAATACAAATTCAAACATTATGAGACTTTCTGGACAATGACCAGTCTAATGACATCAAGTTAAAGATGCATTGTGTAACTTTTCTGGTGGAGGGTCTGTCAAATAGTTTTCTCCGTGGGGATGTTAGTGCTTTGTCTGGAATGTTTCACAGTATGGCATGGAGAGGCAACCCCGCTCACAGTCAGAATGCCTGTTTTTCTAAGTATTTTTGAGCTATAAAACCACCTGTAAGTTAATAAATGTAAAGTAGAGCTGTTTAATGTCATTTAGTGTCCAACCAGTATATTTGCTGAACTGATATTTGGAAGCCAATATTCGATCCGGCAAAATGTTCTGTATCTGCGCCGATATCCGACACCAGTATCAGTATTGGTGCATCTCTAATTCGGACTTTTCCTTCAGCTAACTTTAAAACTATAGGAATTCCATAATGTAATGTAAACATAACCTTTCTGATTTCAGATGTATTCTGGCTACAGATATGTCCAGACACAATGAGATCCTTAACAAGTTCAAGTCTCTGCTTCCAACGTTTGACTTCAGCAACAAGGACCACAGAGATGTGGTAAGAATGAAGGAAACATGGTGATGTGAAGTACTTCCATAAAGGTCAGGCAGGTGGGTAGAAGAGCCTAAATTTGGCTTTAAGTAAGAGTAACATTACCTTAAAAGAACTGTATGTAGTCTGCGCTCTTAAAGTTTAAAAAAGGTATAACAAACACAACTGAACCTTGGACTCTTGTGAGCTTTAAGCCATGTTATAATGTTGCTACCTCCTCAAAAAAAACATATCTGGAGTTGTGTTTTGTTTCATTCACACATTGTCTGCATCTCCAAAGCTCCAAATGCTCCGTTCCACCTTGTCATGAAGCGTTAGTTTTCCAGTTAACAGCTCATTTTACCCTTAGTTCAGCAGAGATTGGCAATTCCAGGTCTGAAATTATACAAATGATTCTAGTGAAGGTGTGTGGAGTTTAAAAACACAGTGCAGCACTTCATGTATTACTACATGACATCACAAGGTGGTACAGTGTTTTCTGTTTGAGAGAAGCAAACAAAACTGCAGGTATGTTTTTAATGAGGAAAACACATAATACAGAAAATAATGTCATTTGGGCCCTTTTAACTTTTAACAATTTGAACTTCTCTGACATCCCCAATTACAACTTATACTACAATCAACAAAATATTATCTATTCACTATGACTCCACTAGAGGTCACTATATCACAAACAGACATATACTGTAGTACAATGAGGCCAGAGATTCAAGTTATTTGTAACCACTCAGACAATGCAGTTTGGTGGATTAAGGTATTCTTTCAATGCCTATAACATCATTACGCAAACAGGTTAGCAGTTTGTTTATTTATTTATTTATTTTTCCTTCATGTGTGCAGTTAATGATGATCCTGATCAAAGTGAGCGACATTTCCAACGAGGCGAGGCCCATGGAGGTAGCAGAGCCCTGGCTGGACTGTCTGCTCCAGGAGTTTTACAACCAGGTCACTATGTTATTTAAAGGGGACAAATTATGTAAAAATCAACTTTTATGAGCTTTTAATAATGTTGTAATAGTTTTTGTCAGCAATAGCCATAGACTGTATATATTAATGGACATATCTAACCCGCTAGCCACCGCATTACAAATAGGAAGTGAGCATGGGGGCGCTTCTGGCTCCATCTGACCCTGGCTCCTATTGTTGCCCCTCTCTCTATAACTGCTACTGTGAGCCTCATCATTTTGGTCTTAAAATTTTCATATTAACCAGCTCTACATAGTCCTGTTTTGTCTGTAAATAATTTCCTATTCCTTATATGGACCTGGCTCCATATTCGCTCTTATAACTGCGAACCTCGATGAGCTTCACTTGACTGGAGCCGAACACAATGGGTGACGTCACACTCCCTTAGTCCACTTCTTTAAGCAGTTTATGGCATTAGCTTAATCAGAGTTAGGGCTTGGGAATTGACCAAATTTAACTGAGATTCAATGATGTCTAATACCGCTCCCTACTTAGTGCTCAGTGCTCTGAACAGGGAGTGAGTTAGCGTGGAGAGCAAAGCGAGGGGTGACTCAGAGCTTCAAAAATTAAAGTTGTAAAACATGTTAATAAGTTGTTTTCGGTAAGTATAGCATTTTCAAAACAATTAAAGGTAAAATGGTGATCTAAATATGTTACATGTTATCGCCTCTTTAAGGAGTTAACAGTGGACATAATGTCAAATATTTATGTTTTAAATTAATATTAAATACCTGAAAAAGCATAATGTCTTCTTTAAAGGTCTTGTGAGCTTTAAGCCATGTTATAATGGTGTTACTTCATCAAAAATATACCTGGAGTTGTGTTTTGTTTCATTCACACATGTTTGAGTAAAACATTAGTATTTGTTTGTCTGCATCTCCAAAGCTCAAAACGCTCTGTTCCACCTTGTGATGTCATGTAGCAGTAGTTTTCAAGTTAACAGCTACGTTTTACCTTTAGTTCAGTAAAGATTAGCAACTCCAGTGCTGAAATCATCCAAATGATTCTAGTGAAGGTGTGTGGAGTTTAAAAACACAGTGGAGCACTTTCTGTATTGGCATCACAAGGTGGAACAGAGTGTTTTCTGTTTGAGATTCGAACTCAGCCTAAATATACAGAGTTTGTGTGTTAAACGTGTGAATGAAGCAAAACACAACTCCATGTGTGTTTGTGATGAGGAAACATTATAACATAGATTTTTTTTTAATAAGCGTAATATGGGTCCTTTATTTTACAACTAACTATAAAAAGGCAGCCATTTTTAAACCTCTTGTGTATGCAGAGTGATGTGGAGAAGTTGGAGGGGCTTCCTGTCACCCCCTTTATGGACCGGGACAAAGTGACTAAGCCTTCGTCCCAAACTGGTTTCATCCGATTTGTCCTGCTCCCTCTGTTCATCGAGCTGGCTAACCTCTTCCCCTGTCTCGAGGTAAATAATTTAACAATCATAATCAATGTTTAAAAGAACAACGATTGCTCTGACATTGTGTGACAGATTAAAATTTGGACCAGATACAATGACATATCCACTCTTAAATGATTAACCTGCCAGTCTTAAAGGTGCATTGTGTAACTTTTTTGGTGGAGGGTCCGTCAGTCAAATGCTTTTCTGCATGGAGATGTTATTGCTTTGTCTGGAATGTTTCACAGTATGGTATTAAACCTTTATAGCTTTATGAAGACCACACCAGACCAAGTTATAGATCAGATCTGTGGCGAGGCGGTCCCGCTCACAGTCAGAACGCCTGTTTTTCGAGGTATTTTTGAGCAATAAAACCACCTGTGATTGAATAAATGTAAAGTAGAGCTGTTTAATGTCACACTGTGGAACATTCCAGGGTAATGACATATCCATAGAAACAAGCAGGTGATGGACGTCCAACCAAAAAGTTACACAGTGCAGCTTTAAATAACATATTATGAAAAATGTAATGTTTTTTGAACTTTTAAACATGTTACACAGAAATACCTGGAGTTGTATTGTGCTTTGGTCATGTTGGTTTCATTAATCCAAAGTCGTGTTCAAAAAGGCTCTGTTCACATTTTGCCTGTTTAGTTGCGTCATAGATAAAACTCCAGACTTCTACACAGTTTTAAGCCATTAAATCATCAGTGGTCAAACTTTTTTCTTTTACTTTATTCCTTTTTTTTGCAAGCTGCCAATTATAAACAAATAGATCACTGTATTAAAAGGTCATAAACAGAAAATAAATCAAAAAGTAACAACTATAAACAAACGTATGAGCTAGGGTATGAAAAGTAACTTCAAAGTAACTCAAAAGTCGTCCATAAAACGGCACAAGGAAGGTTTATAATATGTATAAAAACGTAAAAGCAGAAAATGATTGATTTGGTGGTTCACATTATATCACAACATTTTAGAATTCCAATCCAACTTTATTTGTTTAGCACATTTTATAAACAAAACCGTTTCCAAAGTGCTTCACATAACAATGTAAAATATTATCGCTAAAAAGTCAGCAGAATTATGTTATAACAAAAGGAACTAATAGAATCACTAGATAAAAGAATAATAATAAAAATCAATGAATAAAAATAATTAAATCAATAAATAAAGGCAGTACTAAAACATTCCACTGAGTTGATGGATAGGTCAGAATTCTGTGGCAGAATTTGCTGTTTGTCAAGATTAGATTACAGATCTGTTGCGTTTATGGTTAATATCGCTATAATTTTTGTGAAACATGAGATTTGTGGAGCCAATTCCTCATAAATAATGATGGGGTTCATAATTTGTGGACCATAAAACAAAACAAAAATCCCGCTCTACATGATCCTGGTGTTTTTATTTTGCTATTTTGTCCGTAAATAAATTCCTATTCTTAATACAGAACTGGCTCCAAATTCACCGCTTTAACTGCTAGGCCCGATGAGCTTCATTTGACTGAACGCTATGGGTGACGTCACACTCCCTTAGTCCACTTCTTTATACAGTCTTTCTGGGTACAGCCTTGGTTTCCCGGTTCTATCTGAGAATGCAGAAAGCCAAATGCCAGTGTGAACAGAGCGGCTGTGTTCTGGGACTTGTGCATGTGTGAACCGGAGCTTTGTGGAATGTTCTGGCATTTTGTACCCGGTAATTTACTTAGACGTAGACTAAGACAGACTTTATTGATCCACAAGGGGAATTACTTGGACACAGCAGCTCACACATCGCATTTTATTGCAATAACAAAGAGTAAAAAATATAAAAATGGTAAAAATCACAGTTATATGCAAGAGGTCACAACATTCACACTGGTATATACATGTGAATGGGGCTTAGTACTTTTTCTTCTTTCTTTTTTCTTCTTTCTTTTACAGCACCACATCATAGACCCGGTGCGTAAAGCTCTAGATTACTACACGGAGATGGAGAAGGCTCTGGACCGCGCCAAGAGCAGTTTGAGTTCAGCCGATACCCAGAGCACACCGGGACCAGAGACCCCCAAAACTGAGGCCAAGTCTATAGTTTAAAGGGCCCATATTACGCGATTTGCTGATCTGTGTTATAATGTTGTTTCCTCATCAAAAACACACCTGGAGTTGTGTTTTGTTTCATTCACACAACTCCAAAACACAACTCCAGGTCTGTTTTTGAGGAGGTAACAACATTATAATATGGCTTAAACCTCACAAGAGTCAGTTTTGTGTAATATAGGACCTTTAAAATGTGTATTTATTCTGAATATTTTTGATTTTATAATAATGCACTGTCACCGAATGGCAAAGGAGAAATTCAGTTTGTTTTTTGGGTCGAATACATTTTGGAGCTCATCAAAGAAGGAAAATCTTGACAAACTGAATTTCTCCTTTGCCATGGATTCTACCTGGACGACTGAGGGATTCACACTGTCACTGAACATTTGCACATTTGTGGTTTTGAAAATTAATTAAAACTGATATAGTGTTGTTACTTGCAAGGAACTTGAGTTGGTGTTTAAACTTTATATTTTTAATACGTTTTACTTCACTGGGAACTTTTCTGCTACCTGATTGTCTCTATGGAAATTTCAGGTGTTTAATGTCACACCTGGAATGTTCCACAGTGTGACATGAAACGTATCTGTGGTTTATTTAATTCAGGCTGTTTTTATTGTTCAAAAATACCTTGAACAATATGCATTTGAACTGAGCGGAGTCGCCCCTCCACAGATCTGACCTGTCACTGCCACATACTGTAGAAAATTTGAGGCAAAGCAACAACATGGAGGGTGACACAGTTTTTTAAGGGTCCATATTACGCTATTTTCTGACCTATGTTATAATGTTTCCTCATCACAAACAAACCTGGAGTTTTGTTTCATTCACACATGTTTAACGCACAAATCCTGCTCTTCTCTCAAACTGAAAACACTCTGTTCCACCTTGTGATGTCATGTCATACAGGAAGTGCTCCACTGTGTTTTTAAACCAGAATAAAAACAAGGTGGAGCAGACCATTTTGAGCTTTGGAGATGTACAGTAGATAGACTAATAATAAAGAGTTATTCAAACATGTGAATGAAACAAAACACAACTCCAGTCAGTTTTGCGTAACATTGAACCTTTAATGATGTCAGTTCTACTTTTCTTCTACACCGACCTGCCTTTTCACAAAACAATGAAACAATGAAATCAGTGAGACCGTTTTTTAGCCAAACATTAAACAGTGGAAGTGGTGTTTTTTTTCACTGATAATACAAACTTTGTGTGGACATGGACTAGGGAGTCTGTGGATTAAAGAAACTCACTCTCGGCTGACCACCTGTCCCTGTTCCTTTTCATTGGAGATTGGTAAATTTTATTCAGGCGAGTTGCATAAAATTGAGGTAAGAAGAATTCACCTTTGCCTTTCATAAATTCATTGTAAAATCTTTGAGAGACCAATTTGTCTTTGAGTGAAAAAGAAATTCAATGTGAAAAATGAAAGTATTTTTAAAGGTACAGTATGTAGCTTTCTGGAGGTAGCGCATCACCTGCATGATTCCACGGAAATTCAAAGTTAAAACCACACTTTGGAACATTCTTCACGGAGATAGAGGAGTTTTATATCAGGCTGCGGAAGATTATCCAAAAGAACAACTTTTCCTTGGAAATAAACGGGGCCAAATAAGAGTCAGGTTTGTGGAGACGCAAGCTCACGCAAAGGAAAGATGCAGGTTTTTTATGTTTTTCAATGCCATAAACAACCAATCTGAACACACATGCTTTTATTTATTTATTTTTTACTATAAAGTTACACACTGTGGCTTTAAGTAGTACAAAAAATTCTGTGAATAATTTAGTTTGCATTCCAGATTGGGGATTATGAAGAAATAAGACAAAAACTTATCAAGTAAGCGTAGTGTTACTTCAAAATAATATTACTCAAGTAGAAGTACAAAGTAGTGGTCCAAGAAGTTACTTAAGGGTAAAAAAAAAAAGTATTTGAGAAAAGTACTGCACAAGTACGAGTAGCTGTTGGGACGTAATATCTGAATCATAATTTGAAGTTAATGTAATTTGAAGGATCCACAAAAATTAAAAATACTACTATTGGAGATGTAGACTGTGGAGCTTTAGTGTCTTTTCTTCTATATTTTAATCTCGATCATAGAATCATACACATAAAATGGGAAGAGGAACCAAAACTTTCACTCAAGTACTGCTACTTCAATAAAAAGATTACTCATGTAGTCGTATACAGCTAGGAAAGTACTCTGAAAAGTACAATTTCTTTAAAAACTCACTCAAGTAAATAATAGCCTACATCCACATTTTAAAAAGCATAAATATTTCTTATTTTTGTCAAACAAGTCAGTCAAAAAGCGAACCAGTGGTCGCATTTATAAGTAAATCTCATAGGTCTGGTCAGCTCTGATAGTAACAGTGAAGGGACGTATGTGATTGGTCCAGCAGGGGGCGCAAATGCACGCACTAGTAGACTGAATCTGGCGCACGAACACCGATCTGTACAAAGACAAAAGAGGAGATTTTAAGAAGAATCAAAAATGTTCGCATACTTTCCAGGCAAGTTCTTTATTTGTTCAGTAGCCTATATTATTATTTTGTTGCTGATATTTTAAATGTTTGGCAGAATTTGGAGAATAGTTTTGGACCAGAGTTCGTTCATTAAACTACATTTCTTTTACTCAAATATGCTTGGCGCAATTTTATGGTTAACTTTACACTGTATGTTAATTATTCTACTAATTCCACTATAACGAGTTTGCTACTGTTAATTCTGATGTATTGGTTTAGTTGGATAGCCTAAAAAAGAAAAATAGAGAGATAAATGGATGCAGCAATGAAGGAATGTTTCACAGTATGGCATTAAACTTTTCTATCTTCATGGAGACCAAACCAGACCAAGTTACAGGTCAGATCTGTGGAGAGGCGACCCCGCTCACAGTCAGAATATGTGTTTTTCTAGGTATTTTTGAGCTTTAAAACCACCTGTAATTGAATAAATGTAAGGTGAAGCTGTTTAATGTCACACTGTGGAACATTCCAGGCAGAGCAATAACATCTCCATAGAAACAAGATGGTGACGGACCCCCAACCAAAAAGTTACATAGTACACCTTTAATTGTGTTTTATTTTTTTAAAGAATTTTAAATAAATTATTTCATTCGAAACATGTCACACCGTTAACAGCAGCACATTATGAATTCAGCAGTAAAATGTTCAATTACAGAAGTTTTAGGGCCGAGTCCGAGTCCAGAAAGAGGTCACATATAAACGGCTCAAATCTGTGTTTCTCTCTGACAAATAAAGCTTGAGAAATATTAACTCAAAACCAAATTTATGCATTTGTGCATTCATGTGTGACATATTCAGATGACCCAGAATGTCATGTCATGTAGAGGCTTAGGCTGCGTCTCAATTGTCCCCCTTAGCCCTCTGTCTTAGCCCTACCCCTCTGTTGTGCGCGTTCACGAGAGACAGAGGGGTGTCCCAATTCTCTTTTCTGTAAGTGCGAGGGCTAAGGGGAAGGGCTATGATACCCCTCTGCGCAAAGCTTTTTCAGATGCACACTTTGCGCAAAGGGGATAGGCGTGGCTTAACGCAAGTCGGAGCAAAAAGCAACACGGAAATCGGGAAGTGTCGAGCAATCGGGAAGAAATTGGACAAATGTGAGTATTTGCACTCAAGAACCTCATAAAAAGTTGTATAAAACTGTAGTAACTTTTGAAAAGTTGTAGGTATACTCATGGCGGCAGCATTTACGCTTTCTGACATATACGGCTTATCGTAACATGCCCGGTTAGAACTATACGCATGTTACGGTATTACGAACATGCATGGCCTAAAAGAACTATATACGCATATATGTCAGACTAGAATGTGTCAAATATATCGCTGTATTTCGCCTCGTAACTCGTCTCATGCGCGTTTAGAACTATACACATGTTACGGTAGAATGTGTAAAGTATTACGAACATGCATCGCCTAAAATATTATTGTTTCGTTTCGCCTTGTAAATTATCCCCTATTTAGGGCGCTTTCACACCTATGGTTCGATTGCTTTGGTCCGCACTAGTCAGAAAAATGTTCCAATGTAGCAAACAGACGTGGGTACGGTTTGCTTTCACATATGCAGAGTTCTAAACGAACCAAAATAGACCGCGAAGACCATCGTCACCGGAACCGGACTAAAAAACGCGTCACTTTCGATCACCATGGAGGAACAGCTTTGCCTTGCGCTCCTGGCGCTGATCATCATACATTATTTTGTACGTGTAGGTAATTTTCTGCACGTACTTAATTTCGAACATGTTTCGCGGCTGCGACTCCAAAGACAACTTATAAGTTATTCGACTCGCCGACGGCGCATTGCACGCCTCTTCAGGGAGAAGAGACGTGCCCTCCTCCTGAATTATCATTTGGTCGCTTGAGTGCCCCTTCATCGCGACCGAGTAAACAGAAACAGGAAGTGATCTGATACCCATAATGCATTCGGTTCCGTCCAATTTGGTTTGGTTGCTTTCACACCAGATGAACCGTACCAAAGTAGGGCAGATAAAGCGATCCGAGACCACCCCTTTTTATCGGTCTCGGACCGGTTGATTTGGTGCGCACCAAAGTACCGAGATTGCATTCACACTAACGAAAACGAACCGAACTAAGAACTTTTGGTTCGAATGGGCCATTTGGTGCGCACCAAATGCTGTCAGTGTGAAAGCACCCTTAATGACATGTTATTAATCACATTTGTATTTCTTGTAGGAGGCTGGACTTGTTGGAGTTGTGTCAGCCCAACAAGCTTCAAAAAAGTGGGAGAATTTGAAAATAAAATATAAGGTATATTACATTCTATAATATTTGTAGGTACCAGAACAACTATATGTTTATGACTATGTATTAATTTTGTTCTCTTTTTTGTGTGTACCAGGCATCCTCTACAACTCCGTCCACCTCTGCAGCATTTTAATTTTGTGTTACAGTTGATTAAAATTTGATTTACATATGTTGTACAGAGTATAGTAATTTAAAAAAAATAAAAAATTAAAAAAACATTTGACTTTTTGCAAAGTTCATTTAAAACAAACTCAAAAGGAGCACAATACTTCAAAACTTTAAAAATAATGTCATATTGTTGCGACTGCAAAGGGGTGTCCCATTTCTAAGGGTTAAAACACACCCCTTTGCCTTACCCCTCTGTTTAAAGACAGAGGGGTAGGGCTAAGGGGTAGGGCTAAGACAAAGACAGAGGGCTAAGGGGGAGAATTGGGATTGGGCCTTAGTGTCAAACATTTATTTAGTAACATTATCATTAACTGGCACAAAATGATTCAGTTATGTAATCACAAAGAATGCCCCTAACCTTAACCCTAGACCAGAGGATTTGACCCAGAATGCCCCTAACCCTAGACCGGAGGATTTGATCCAGAATGCCCCTAACCCTAGACCGGAGGATTTGACCCAGAATGCCCCTAACCTTAACCCTAGACCGGAGGATTTGACCCAGAATGCCCCTAACCTTAACCCTAGACCGGAGGATTTGACCCAGAATGCTGGTAGATCAGGAAAACGGCGGTAAAATGTCTATTATTATGTTAGATTTGAAATTACCAAACTGCTGAGCCAGTTTGGGTTAAGCAAAATTACCCAACTCTGTGAAAATAACCTCAAAAAATGACCCAACAGCCCTAACCCAGTAAATATGTATGAATTCAGCTTTACAAATAAACAGAGGGAACTACATAGACCATGATCCTTTGCTGTTGTCAGTGCAGACTACATGAAGAAATAACTGTTATGAAGCACTTTTAAATTTTAATTCTTCATATTATAACAGAACCAAAGGCTTTTCAAGGCTTTTAAAAGGAAAAATGTACCATATTCACAATTTTGTAAGCCTCCACAGAATATTACAATAAATATCGAACTATGAGATGCATATTGTGAAAATATCGTATCGAGGGATTTTGATATCGTTACATCCCGAGCATTTCCTTCTGTCATTAGCTTCATTGTTCACATTTTGTTTTCTGTCTGATAAGGATTAAGTTAATTCTTAAACATGTGTATCTGGATGTTGTGAAGAGGTCCACTCAACACAGGCTCCTATTGTCATAAGGAATTTCTCCTGATTATGAAACAATTGAATTAAAATGGACTTTTCCTGAAAAATGCAACTTCAGCTCCAGACAAGTGACACACAAAGTCGTGATCTTAACTTCAGTTTGATTAAAAAAAATAAAATAAATCATTTACATAGTGCACTTTGTAACTTTTTCACTGGGGGTCTGTCATTGCTCTGCCTGGAATGTTCCACAGTCTGACATTAAACAGCTCTACTTTACATTTATTCAATTTATTCAATTATTTAAAAACAGGTGGTTTTATTGCTCAAAAATACCTCGAAAAACAGGAATTCTGACTGTGAGCGGGGTTGCCTCTCCACAGATCTTACCAGTACTTTGCTTGATTTGGTGTCCAAGATGATAGAAAGGTTTAAAGCAACAGTGTGAAACATTTCTGACAAAGCAATAACATTTCCAAGGAGAAAAGTTACACAGTGCACCTTTAAATGTCATGTCACCACCAGTTTTTGTTAAAATTATAATGAAACCTCCAAACACTCAAACATGCAGTAAACAAGGTAATTTTCATTGTGTTTTCTATCATAATATTAAACTATTTTAAACAGAAAACACTTTGTTCCACCTTGTGATGTCATGTGGTAATACAGGAAGTGCTCCACTGTGTTTTTAAACTGCATATCGTCACTAGAATCTTATGGATAATTTCAGTCCTGGAATTGCCAATCTCTAAAAGGTAAACGGTAGCTGTTTACATGAAAACTACCACTACATGACATCACAAGGTTCACAAGGTTCAATTTTGTGTAATACAGGTCCTTTAATGCCATACTGTGGAACATTCCAGGCAAAGCAATGTCATCTTTATCAAGCGGTGCACAGATGCTCCACCAAATCAGTTACTGAAAACTTTTTTTAATTTTCAGCTTTAATTTTTGTTTCTTTACTTGTCTTTTTTTAAAGGTGCACTATTTAAGTTTTTGGTTGAGGGTCCATCAACTGATTGTTCCTATGGAGATGTCATTGCTGTGCCTGGAATGTTCCACAGTATGACATTAAACAGCTCTACCTTACTTACTATTATTTTTTATTATTATTTTTATTTATTTTATTTTATTTCTTTATTTTTATATTTGATTTAATTTTATTTTTATGTATTTTTTTTTTTTTTACTTTTATTTATGTATTTTTTATGTTTATTTATTTACTTTTATTTATTTTATTATTTTATATGCAGGTGGTTTTACAGCTCAAAAATACCTAGAAAAACAAGTATTTTCAGCAGCCTCTCCACAGATCTGACCTGTGAAACATTCCAGACAAAGCAATAACATCTTCATCTTCAGAAAGGCATTTGACGGACCTTCCACCAGAAAAGTTACACAATGCGCCTTTAAGGACTACACAGAGTAACATCCTCGCGGGCATTCAACTCATTTTACTCCTACTAATGTAAAGGTCCTGTTATCAATGGCCTTTATCATCAATAGAAATGGTCCACCCCTAGTTAAGGTCAAATAGCCGCCTTATCAGCCTAATGCAGGGTTAGATAATAAAAAGGCAGAGGTTACCTGAAGAAGAGACAGAGTGTTCTCTTTTCCTTGAGCTAGACTTGAAAAACACACGATCGCACGCAGAAGAGGTAGTGAAAACGCTCAGATTTGAATCATTCTTAAAAAATTCTGTTTAAAATCGTAAATAATTGATTTGGTCTTCGCAGGTCACAAAAGAGGACAAACTGGAAGCATGAACAAAGGTTTTAATGTGAGCAGCCAAGATGACAAGAAAGGTAAGAAGTTGCTAATTATGTAAAATATAAAAAAAACGTTAGCGTGTAAATTTTTAGTAGTTAATTTGGAGTTAATGCCAGTTGTTGTTCGCTTTATCGTGACTCTGATCTGTGAGAGTTGTGTAAAAAAGTAGAAACCCATTATAGTGAATAATTACACTGACACAAAAACAGAAAGCAATAGTTAATAATAAGTTAAAATGACTAAATGAAGAACATTTTACTTTATTTGTGTCGTTAAGTAAAATGTTCTACCAATGGAATAAGTGTTTTTCTTAATTCAAGCAACATTAGAAGTGTATTTAAAATGTATTTTTGTATTTTAATGACAAAAACTTTATTAATTCAAGTCATTTTAATTTGGCTAGAGTTTAATTTTTCATCCATTTAACCACAAAATAGTGGCTAGTTCGATGAAGCGTACTCTAAAATAAGGTGTTCTAAATAATCCTACAGTTTAAAGTACTTATATTTTTACTGCAAGAAACATTTTGAAGAACTAAGTGCCAAGCTTTGAATGCAACTTTTACTATTACGCTACTACTACTACTACTACTACTACTACTTTTACTATTACTGTTGTAATTATGGATTTCACTGATATTTTCTTGTCTTTTACTTTTACAGTGGACAACAAGAGTGGGTGAGTAATTTATTCAGTACTTTGTGTTATAGTTGATTATATTTTTAAACTTTTAAACTGTAAACACGCCTGCTGTTATCTACAATCAAATACTGCAGTATAAGTATATGCCAGTAGTACTCAAACAAAGTACTGAGTGTTGTGATTACTTTTACTGTGACATCGGCTCCCACTGGGCACCGCAGTTTTCTAACACAGAAGCTCGTGGACTTGTTTCTTTTATTTACTTTTAATCGTTTAAGTTGAATATTGCGATTTAAAGGTGCATTGTGTAACTTTCCGGTGGAGTGTGGGGTCCATCACCTGCTTGTTTCTATGGAGATGTCATTGCTCTGCCTGGAATGTTCCACAGTATGACATTAAACAGCTCTACTTTACATTTATTCAATTACAGATGGTTTTATAGCTCAAAAATCCCTAGAAAAACAGGAATTCTGACTGTGAGTGGGGTCGCCTCTCCACAGATCTGACCTGTAACTTCGTCTTGTTTGGTCTCCATACCATACTGTTTTTACCATATGCCATACTGTGAAACATTTCAGACAAAGCAATAACATTTCCATGAAGAAAAGCGTTTGATGGACCCTCTTAAAGAAAAGTTACACAATGCACCTTTAAAATAGGCTATTATAACATTACAAGATTATAACAGTACATTGTAGATCTATGTTTAAATTCCAAATATTTGGTTTGACTCGACGGAGAATAATTACATGGATAAAGATGATACATTTATTTAAAGTCAATGTTTATTTCTTTAAATCCAGACGTATTTTTTTAACATTCTTCTATATCTTTTATACAGAAATGAAGACAAAAAAGACAATCTCAGCGTTGGATTTTTTCAGCTAGTTAGTAAAATTATTATTATTATTTTGAATCTACTTGGTCATTTGTCTCTCAGTTTGTAATATTTAGTGTAAAGTGTAGTGTAAGTATGTTGTAATAATTCCTTGAGGTTTAAAGAGGGGGTATTGACTTTTTGGAGCTTTCTAAATATTGTGGACAATCAGCAGGGCATTAAACCGAGTTACGGACGGTTGTTCCCTCATTAAAAAGGTGAGCAGAGGTTTTAGATGTCGTCCATGTACGTTTGAGTAATCTAGTGATCTCTCTCGGGCGCTGTATGTCCAATGCTTCGCCCACAACCCTACGTCACCTGTGCTCCCACACGACAATTCTCTGTAAATATACAAAAGCGCAATACAAAACAACAGTACACAGTAACATGGCAAACCTGATGATTTGTGCTGTAGTTTCGTTAGCGGGATGCACACTTATTGTAATGTGATAGCGCTCTGAAGGGGGAGGGACTTAGCAGGGGGAGCAAAGGGAGGGTGGAGTGTCAAAAACAAATGTGCAACTTATAAAACATGTTAATACGTTGTTTTCGCCAACTATAGCATTTTCAAAACAATAAAAAGTAACCTGGTGATTTAAATATAAATGTAATACCCCCTCTTTTTGTGTGTATATATGTTATACATTATGTAACTTTTTGGTTGGGGGTCCGTCACCTGCTTGTTGCTATGGATATGTCATTGCTCTGCCTGGAATGTTCCACAGTACGACATTAAACAGCTTTACTTTACATTTATTCAATTACAGGTGGTTTTAAAGCTCAAAAATACCTCGAAAAACAGGCATTCTGACTGTGAGCGGGCTCGCCTCTCCACAGATCTGACCTGTAACTTGGCCTGCAATAACATGTCCATGGAGAAAAGCATTTGACGGACCCTCCACCAGAAAAGTTACACACTGCACCTTTAGGATTATGAGCTTAGTCTAAAACGCTCTGTAATTTTTATCTTTTTCTATCCATAACCTTCTTTTTGTCCTTGTAGTTCCGCTTTGCCACCGGTAAAGACATCGCCATGATGGTAGTTGGCGGTGTGTGTGCCCTGGTCCATGGAGCGGCGTCCCCTCTCATGCTGCTTTTGTACGGGAGGATGACGAATACTTTTGTGGCCTACGAAATGGAGCTACAAGAACTGAAAAACCCAAACAAAACCTGCATAAACAGCACTATATACTGGACAAATGGGACAATATACCTCAATGCAGAGAACAGTAGTATGTCCTGTGGGTGAGTAATTAAACGCCTCATATTTAGCTATTTTCTGACCTATTTTATAATGTTGTTTCCTCATCACCACATGAAAAACACTGAGTACAGGGCCTTTTGATTCTTAATATTTAAAAAAAACAAATTTTATTTAAAGATAAAAAGAAAAAAGACGACATAACATTAAAAATAGATGGGATACAGATTAAAAGAGTAAGTGAAACTACATTTTTAGGAGTCTAAACTGGAGGTCTCATATAAATTACACTAAAGGCAAAATTCCCAAAGCAATTGCTGTGTCGCATAAAGTAAAGTTCTCACTAAATAGCGCAGCATTATTAACCTTGTAAAACTCTATAACTGCACCATATTTGATGTACTGTGTGGAAATTTGGGGGTCAACATGTAAAACTTACCTACAGCCGTTATTTATTTGACAGAAAAGGGCTTTGAGAAATATCACCAACAGTCATTATAGAGCGCCAACAAAGCCATTATTTGTCAAACTTAAAGTGTTGAAAATGTGTGATATTGTTGAATTAAGTATCGTCAAAGTCACTTATAAAGCAAAATGCGGAGTATTACCCGTAAATATTCAAAGACTGTTTGAGATGAGAACAAGCCACTACAATTTAAAAATAATCTACATGTTTAAAAAACCCAGATTCAGAACCAAGTTTATGGAGCGAAGCATCACTGTGAAAGGAGTTAATTGACAAAGGAATCAAAGGATCAAGTACAATAACGACATTTAAAAAATACATAAAATCCAGTGCAATGTGTGTGTATGAAACAGAAAACTAAGTTGTTAAGCATAAAAGTGAAGTTTTCTGTTTACAGTTGTAATTGAAATGGAATGTATTAATTCGATTCTTTAGAACTCCTTTTATTACAGGTAAATTAGGTGTTGGATATTCTGGGACTGCCCTAAACAGGCAACATTTTGGAAAGATGTGCGAAGCGAAACTGAAAACTGTTTGGGGATCAAAATTTTATTAGCCCCGTCCATTGTGCTGTTGGGAATTTTTCCAAATAATATAAGAACAAATAGTAATTTTTACTTGCTAAACATTTTACTCTTAATTGCCAATAAAATGATGACTGTCTCCTGTCTCAGGCCGCTGCCCCCTACAGTTCCCCAGTGGAAAAGTAAAATAAAGGATGTGTATCATATGGAGCAAATAACGGCAAGGTCACAAATGAAGGCAGGTTTATTCATGGACAAATGGTCTTTAATCCAAGCCTATATTTCAAATGTATAATTATCTTTTATAGGTATTTTTTGTGTGAGTTTATGGGCGATATTATGAATAGTAAATGAGGAGACAACATGTATGACTTTATTTTATGTCATTTTGCTTTTATTGTACTGTTAATGCTGATTCATAACTATAATGTGACTTGCACCAAAAAGTATTAAATAAAAACAAGTTAAAAAAAAGAAAAGAAATGGAATGTATTGATGAAACGTTTTATAGTAACTATCGGTGTTCATGTTTTGTCTGGAAAAGGGAAAAAGGGGCAGATAACATAAGATTACTCTTCTTTCTGCTCCCTTTCATTCATTTCTTGTGACACTGCTGATGTCTTTTTATACTTTATGAATGAAAGTAACAACATCCCCCATTAGTTTTTTAAGAATAAACTGTCTTTTTTTTACAGGGCGGACATTGAAGCACAGTTGAGGGTGTTTGCATTTTACTACGTGGGAATCGGAGCTGCTGTCCTGGTTCTCAGTTATATTCAAGTAAGTTCTCTTGGATTGTTAAAGGAGCACTCTGTAACTTTTCTGGTGACTGGCACACACCGGTTTGTTTTCATGGAGATGTTATTGTTTTACCTGTAATGCTCCACAATATGGCACTATCTCTCTAGCTAGAATTGGTGTGTTTATTGCTAGAAAATTCCTTCATAAACATTCATTCTTAGGGTTAGGGTTGCCTATCCGCCGTAGACTTATAGTGGATTTTAATATTTGTAACGACTGCTGTCAGGTCATTCTGACCTTAAAATGTTCATATTAACCCGCTCTACATGATCCTGGACTTTTTATTTCATTCAAGACACAACTAACCTTCCCCATGGTCGATTCCTCTAACAACACTAGCTGCGAGCAACAGGTTTAATTAGAGATTAGAGATTAATTAGACTTGCTAAGCGCCTGCCTCCTGCCAAAACAGCGATGCGAGTGAGAAGGGCCGTGTACCTTCAACAGCCTCGCTCCTGATTGGCTTTTTGGTTTCTCACTCAGATTTCCAAATATGGTCCTTTGTCACAGATTCGCCGCTATCACTGCTAGCCTTAATGAGCTTTGTTTGGCTGCAACAAAACGCTATGGGAGCTCTCCGCAGACCTGACCCGTAACTTTTCAACTTGTTTGCCTCACGTGCTTTTCTCCTTTGAGATGCATACGTTAGTCACCATACTGTGCATATCCTCCACCGGAAAAGTTACATGATGCGCTATTAAATTTACACTATTACACTATTACACTATTTTCTGATCTGTTTTAATGTTTCTTCATCATAAACAAACCTGGAGTTTTGTTTTGTTTCATTCACACACGTTTAACACACAAACCTGCATATTTAGGCTCAGTTCTTCTCTCAAACTGAAAACACCACCAAGCTCCACTGTGTTTTTAAACTCCATACACCTTCTCTACAATCTTTTGGATAATTTCAGCCCCACTAAAGGTAAAAGGAGCTGTAAACATGAAAACTACCACTTCATGACATCATAAGGTTGAACAGACCATTTTGAGCTTTGTAAAAATAGACAGACTCATAATAAATTGTTTCTCAAAGGTACGAATGAAACTAAACACAACCCCAGGTATGTTTTTGATGAGGTAACAACATTCTAACATGGCTCAACCCTCACAAAAGTCAATTTTGTGTAATATAAGACATTTAAATCTGCTTCTCTTATTTCTGTAGATTCTCTTCTGGGTGTCTGCAGCTGCAAGGCAAATTCTGAAAATCCGTAAAACGTATTTCCGCAAAGTGATGAGAATGGAGATCGGCTGGTTTGACTGTAATTCAGTTGGGGAACTCAACACAAGAATATCAGAGTAAGTTACTGATTTTTTTTTATTTTTATTTGTGTTTTTTTTAATCTCCTGACCCTGGAAATGGAACTGTCTCGTCCCCAGTGATATCAACAAGATTAACAACGCCATCGCAGACCAGGTTTCTATCTTTATTGAGAGGATTTCGGCGTTTATCTTTGGGTTCATGGTGGGCTTTATCGGAGGGTGGAAGCTGACCTTGGTGGTGATCGCAGTCAGTCCTCTCATTGGTTTAGGAGCTGCACTGATGGCCATGGTAAGAAAGGAAAGCTCATATAATTATCCCATGCAGAAGGAACTGAGAGGAAGAATGGTGATGGTAGTCAGTGTTGGAATGTAACAAAGTAAAATTAGTACTGTACTTAAAGGTGCACTGTGTAATTTTGTGGTTGTCATTGGTCTGCCTTGTTTTATAGCTCAAAAATACCTAGTAAAACTAATATTCTGACTGTGACTCTGACTCTGACTGTGTGTTCTAAGTCTAAAAAAAATAAAATAAATAAATCATAATAATCATAATAATAATAATAAAATAATAATAGTAATTTCCCTTGTGGATCAATAAAGTTTGTCTAAGTCTAAGTCTAAGTCTAAGTCTAAGTGAGCAGGGTTTCCTCTCCACAGATCTGACTTGTAACTTGGTCTGGTTTAGTCTCCATGAAAATAGAAAGGTTTAATGCCACACTGTGAAACATTCCAGCCAAAGCAATAACATCTCAATGGAGACAAGCATTTGACGGAAAAGTTACACAATGCACCAAATTTTAGGTGTCTGTACTTTACACAAGTACATTTTAAAGTGGATACTTTTTACTTTTACTTCACTACATTTGAGAGAAGGTATCTGTACTTTCTACTCCACTATGTTTTTGAACAGGACCTTAAAGTAAAAGTATTTTTATTGTTGTTTGAGACCTGCTGAAAAGGCTGATTTATTTTTAACATCAAGACAAATATATTTTAATGCAGGTATTCAGTAAAGTATTCTCTGTCAATATTAAGGGTCCAGGGAATTTAAGTGTAGAAGAATGAAAGCTGTACTAAAAAACAAGAAAACATGGACCTTCTTTGTCGGTACTGGTTGAGTATTTCCTATCTCCAGGCCATATCGAGGTTAACTGGCTGGGAGCTGTTGGCCTATGCCAAAGCAGGAGCTGTGGCTGATGAAGTCCTGTCTGCTATCAGGACTGTGGCAGCGTTTGGTGGAGAACAGAAAGAAACAGACAGGTACGTACTCCTCATCTCTACAATTCATTTTCAATATTTCTGTAAAGGTCTTTACGCAGAATTGACTCTTGTGAGCTTTAGGCCATGTTATAATGTCGTTACCTCATCAAAAACAGACCTAGATTTGTGTTTAGTTTCATTCACACGTTTGAGTAACTCTTTATTATTAGTCTGTCTACATCTCCAAAGCTCAAAATAGTCTGTTCCACCTTGTGATGTCATGAAGAGGTTGTTTTCATATGAACAGCTCCTTTTACCTTTAGTTCAGTAGAGATTGGCAATTCCAGGGCTGAAATTATCCAAATGATTCTAGTAAAGGTCTGTGGAGTTTAAAAACACAGTTGAGCACTTCCTGTATTACCACAAGAGTGTTTTCTGTGTGAACAAAACAAAACACAACTGTGGGTATGTTTTTCTTTATTATAACAAGGATCAGAAAACAGCGTAACAGGGGCCCTTTATATTATACTATACTACTTGTACTATATTATACTGTATATTTATTTCATTTTTTTCATTTCAAGATATGATCGTAACCTGGAGGAGGCCCAGACTTGGGGAGTGAAAAAGGGAACCATCATTGGAATCTTTCAGGGCTATCTGTGGTTCATTATTTTCCTGTGTTATGCTCTGGCCTTTTGGTACGGCTCCAAACTCGTCCTGGACACTAAGGAGATGTCCCCAGGTACCCTCATTCAGGTAGAGGGACACGCCATCTTTTCCATCTTTTTTTTTTAGCCTTCTACCCTGCTATAATGTTGTTCTCTCACCAAAACATGCCTGAACAGGTTTTAGATGTCATCCATGCATGTTTGAGTAATCCAGAGATCTCTCCTGGGCCCTTTTCAAACTCTTTTTACGGTTAGCTGCAAGATTACGTACAAGGCTCCGCCCACAAGCCTCCATAAATATACAAAAACATGATACGAAACTGTGCAGTAGTTTCATTAGTGGGATGCACGCGGATTGTATTGGGATAGCGCTCTGAAGGGGGAGTGACTTAGAGCAGAGAGCAAAGGAAGGGAGGGCTGAGCGTCAAAATGATGATGAGTGAAATTTATAAAACGTGTTGATGTGTTTTTGGCGATTATAGCATTTTCAAAACAAAAAAGTAAAATACGCCCTCTTTAAATATATCCTGTACATTGCGTAGTACTTTGTTTTAATTAATATACTATGTTTTATGTAGAGCAGGTTATTACAAACATTTTAAGACAGTTAGAGTTACAGTTAACAGTTACAGAGAGAGGAGCGACGTTTTTCTAGTGAATTGGAGCCAGAGTCGATGGAGCCGAAACATGCCCATGCTCACTTCTTATATATACAGCAGTCCTTTTATATATACATCAGTGTTTCCCATAGGTTTATAATGTGATCCATATTTTATTAATTTATTTAATACAATATTTTGGTGTATAAATGTCACTTATTGCCTCTACTGAACAAAAAAGCACTGGTTACAGATTAAGAATGGTTATTTCTATATTTATGATAATATTACAACCATTAAGTATTATTTGTTTTACCATTTTTCTCAGTTTTCAGACTGAAGGGACGGCCACCATGGTCTCCTCTGTTAATGGGATCCAGTGTCAGCCCCATTTGATGTAGTCTTTCATTGATAAATCTAGTTCACTTGTATTACTTTCACTTTTTTACAGGTTTTCTTTGGCGTCCTGTCGGGAGCGATAAGTCTGGGACAGGCCTCTCCGTGTCTTGAGGCATTTGCTTCTGGTCGGGCAGCTGCCAAAACCATCTTTGACACAATAGACAGGGTAAAGTGAAAGAAATCTTTATTATATCAATTAAGACTGCACCATATGAGAAAAACGTGCAGTATTCCATGTGTGTTTTGTATTGCATTGTATTTTATTTTAAAGGGCCAATATTATTCTTTTTCTCTTCTATGTTATAATGTTGTTTCCTCATCATAAACAGACCTGGAGTTGTGTTTTGTTTCATTCACACATGTTTAACACACAAACCCTGAATATTTAGCTCTTCTCCCAAACAGAAAACACTCTGTTGCACCTTGTGATGTCGTCATGTGGTATTACAGGAAGTGCTCCACTGTGCTTTTAAACTCTACACACCTTCACCAGAATCATTTGGATAATTTCAGCCCTGGAATTGCCAATCTACAGAGCATTTTGAGCTTTGGAGATAAAGGGTTACTGAAACATGTGTGAATGAAACAAAACACAACTCCACGTCTGTTTTTGAGGAGGTAACAACATTATAACACGGCTTAAAGCTCACAAGAGTCACTTTTGCGTAATTTAAATTTCAGTGTTGTTTTTACTTGTCAGGAACCACTTATTGATTGTTTATCTGAAGACGGCCACAAGCTCGACAGGGTTAAAGGGGATATTGAGTTCCAGGAAGTTACGTTCTACTACCCATCTCGTCCAGACGTGAAGGTATAATTTTTATATTCGATTTACAAACATTTCAAAATATTTTAAAGGTGCTTTGTGTAACTTTTCTGGTGGAGGGTCCGTCACCTGCTTGTTTCTATGGATATGACATTAAACAGCTCTACTTTACATTTATTAAATTACAGGTGGTTTTATAGCTCAAAAATACCTAGAAAAACAGACATTCTGACTGTGAACGGGGTCGCCTCTCCACAGATCTGACCTGTAACCTGGTCTCATTTGGTTTCCATGAAGATGGAAAGGTTTAATATCACACTGTGAAACATTCAAATCAAATCAAACTTTATTTATAAAACACTTTTCATACAAAAATGTAACACAAGGTGCTTTACAGTGATTAAAAACAACCTCACATTTCCTTCCACCCACCCAACCAGTTCCCACAGCTGCCCGACCCCACACAACCAAGCAACCCAAACAGTAACACACACATACTCACACACACGCACACATGCACACACACTCACACACACACTAACATGCTAAAATACATAAAACCACACATAGTAAAATGTGAGGCTGAATACAGGCGAACCAGCTGAGAAAGCACGACCAAAGGAGCCGTCTAGACAAAGCAATGACATTTTCACTGAGAAAAACATTTGACGGGCCCTGCACCAGAAAAGTTACACAATGTACCTTTAAATTTCAAAATACTTAAAGTGAAATTACTTTTAGATTTTGAATAAACTGAACATGGAAGTCAAGGCTGGAGAGACCACAGCTTTTGTCGGACCCAGTGGAATGGGGAAGAGCACGACCATCCAGTTAATCCAGAGATTTTATGATCCACGTGAAGGAAAGGTAAATATGGATAATTATAAACAGTGGGTGGGGTCTTCTGAAAAATGTATGAAATAAAGGTTTAAAAGACATCGGGTTAGAAAGAGAATACTGATTAAAAAATACCATAGCATGAAAATCAAAAATTAAAAACTTGGAAATACTGCAACATATGTATTTATAATTTAGTGTTGGTAAATATTTTAAGAAATGCCATTGCTGATTGTCAGAAATGAAAAAAAAAATGTTAACAGCTGGAATTTATGTATTTAGGTATGTATGTATTTACTTTTTTGAATTATTTTTTGGAAAAGTTGGAAAAATTTGAAGAGAATATTACGCTAGAATCAGATTTCCCCACCCAGTGTTGAGCCACTTTAAAAGAACTATATGTAAGATTTTGATTTTAAATTTTATAAACTTGTCTTATCTGTGTACCCAAATACAACATGTTCAAATATAATATAAGAATCTAATCTAATCTAATCTGATATAGCTTTTACTGATCAATCCTAATGCTGATTTACATGTTCACGAGCCTCACATGCACCTCTTTAAAACAGTAAAAGTGCAGGCTACATACAATTCCTTTAAAGTGCGTATAGGTTTTTATGATTCTCAAATTTTTACTTTATTTGTGAAGAAAATGTGTTGAAAATTACAGGAAACAGAGCGTTCTAAAACACTGATGACACCACAGTAGGGAGAATTTTGTTCACAAGTTATTCACATTTTATACACAATTTTTTCTCATACTTTAAGCATGATTTCAACAAAATAAAGGTGTTTTTTGTATTTGTATTTGTCGGGTAATAATTTCTGTGTACATTAGAGGAGTATAACAGCAACAGCAAAGTGCGATGTCACGATTTTTAACCTAAAAAATTACCAAATTGGGAAAACGAGGGTGAATGTTTCTGAAAAAAATGTAAATATAATGATCTTTGTTTTAGCAAAAAGAGCAGTCTAACCTGTCACAGTCACTTTAAATCTGTAATACACAACTAAAATTCATGTGTTTTTTCTGGGACAATATTTAAATCTTTAGGTAACTCTTGACGGACACGACATCCGCAGTCTGAACCTCCAGTGGCTGCGCTCGCTCATCGGGGTCGTGGAGCAGGAGCCTGTTCTGTTTGGCACCACCATCGCCGAAAATATCCGCTACGGTCGCCAAGGCGTTTCTATGGACGACATCGTTCACGCCGCGAAAGAAGCCAACGCCTATAACTTTATCATGGGCTTGCCACAGGTGACGTCTCACACCTTGTAAATATAACTCTGATTCCTCCTTTTTGAGCAGTACATGCGTTTATGAAAACACAAGAAGCAAAAAGTTCCATCCATTAATGAGAGAAGGTTGGCGGTTTGAATCCCCCCCGCCGACGTAAGCGTAATTTTTAAAGTGTTCAGATAAAATCCTTTGGTTCACAGCTCACATTGTGTCCTTGGGCAAGACATTTAACCCACCTTGCCTAGTACTAATTTTGAGTTTGTATTGTTTTTCAGAAATTTGACACTTTAGTTGGAGAAGGAGGGGGACAGATGAGCGGAGGGCAGAAGCAGAGAATCGCCATCGCTCGAGCTCTGATCAGAAATCCTAAAATCCTCCTGCTGGACATGGCCACTTCTGCTCTGGACAATGAGAGTGAGGCTGTGGTACAAGAAGCACTGGATAAAGTAAGTAGCCAATATATTTAAAGTTCATATATCACGCAAACTGGACTCATGTTATAATGTTGTTACCTCGTCAAAAACATATCCAGAGTTATGTTTTGTTTCATTCACACGTTTGAATGAATGGGTGTGTTCACTTGCCGTTGTTGGGTCCTAGTTTGAGCCCATTTAGTCCTGGTTTGGTCCTGTTCTAGTCCTGGTTTAGTCCTGGTCTAGTCCGAGATTAGTTGCTATATGTTCTATGTGAAAGTGTGAACACATCCTTTTAGTCTTTTTTGCCATTACTAAAACTCAAAACGCTCTGTTCCACCTTGTGATGTCATTTAGTGATAGTTTTCAAGTTAACAGCTACATTTTACCTTTAGTTCAGTAGAGATTGGCAATTCCTGAGATGAAATGATCTATATGATTCTAGTGAAGGTGTATGGAGTTTATAAACACAGTGGAGCACTTCCTGTATTAAAACATTACATTTTTACATTGGTTTTTTGTTTGGGAGAAGAACTTAGTCTAAATATGCAGGGTTAAACATGTGTGAATGAAACAAAACACAACTCCAGGTCTGTTTTTGATGAGGAAACATTAACATTATTTGCTAATTGTGTCCATTCAAATCGCGGTAATTCTATCAGCCCCAGAATACTCTTACAGAAGTGTCACTCACCTTAATGTAAATGTGTAAATATAACTCATTATCACCCACATCTGGCTATTAAAGGTGCACTGTGTAACTTTTTGATTGGGGGTCTGTCTCCTGCTTGTTTGTATAAATATGTCATTGCTCTGGTATGACATTAAACAGCTTTATTTTACATTTATTCAATTACAGGTGGTTTTATAGCTCAAAAATACCTAGAAAAACAGGCATGGTCTCGGTCTGGTTTGGTCTCCGTGAAGATAGAAAGGTTTAATGCCATACTGTGAAACATTCCAGACAAAGCAATAACATCTCCACAGAGAAAAGCATTTGACGGACCCTCCAGGATTAAAGTTACGCCGCGCACCTTTTAACGAACGTATTTTCTTTGCAGGTACGACAGGGCCGAACTACCATATCCATCGCTCACAGACTGTCCGCTATTCGAAATGCAGACGTGATCGTTGGGTTTGACCACGGCGAGGCGGTGGAGAGGGGCACTCACTCTGATCTGATAGAGAAGAAGGGAGTTTACTTCACACTGGTGACGCTACAGAACCAAAGCACATCCGGCAAAAGTAATGGTAAGTCAGAGGTGGGTGGTTACATTTATACCTGAGTATTTTTTTAAGAAACTGTACTTTTCAGAGTACTTTTCTAGCAGCATTTTACTCCTACTTAAGTAATATTTTATTGAAGTAACAGTACTCTTAATTGAGTAGTTTTGGTTCACAGGTAACAGAAACTTTATGTTGATAATATAAAATGATTTGAGCATTTGTATTTCTTGTACCGCTCCTTCAGATATGACTCAGTTTGTCTCATTTTTGTGTCTAAAAAAAGTAGGTAGCAGACCCTCCACCAGAAAAGTTGTGCCAGTTACTTTTTAAGTTACTGTTACTTGAGTAGTACTTTTCCCAAATTCTTTTTTACTCTTACTTGATTCATTTCTTGGATCACTACTTTGTACTTCTTGTACTACTACTACTAAGTAATATTATTTTAAAGTAACGTTATTCTTACTTGAGTACAAAAGAGTTAATAGTGCACAAATAGAGGGTTATTAAAACATAAACAGTTCAAACTAGAAAAACAAAGCAACCTTTTTAGTTTTGAGTAATCCTGCATTATTAGTCTTTCTACATCTTCAAAGCTCAAAATGTTCTGTAGTGGTAATGTTCAAGTTAACAGCTCCTTTTACCCTTAATTCAGTAGAGATTGGAAATTCCAGGGCTGACAGCATCCAAATGATTGTAGTGAAGTTGTACGCTGAGTTTAAAAACACAGTGGAGCACTTCCTGTATTAGTGTTTTCAGTTTGAGGGGAGATCTGAGCCTAAATATGCAGAGTTTGTGTGTTAAATAAGTGTGAATCAAACAAAACATAACTCCAGGTGTATTTGTGATGAGGAAACATTATAACAGCGTAATATGAACCCTTTAATACTCATATTGTACTTCATTTGTACATTAGAGCAACAGAAAATCTGTCAGTTCCTTTACTGATATTCCACCATTTAGTTTCCTCTCTTTACATGGTTGTGTGTTTAGTGGATTGGATATTGAGCGCTCAGCAGGGGTCAAAGGTTAACCCTATAGGCCCGTCTGATCTTCTGAGGGCCACAGGAAGCTTTGGTGTTAAGACTGTATTGATTTGTGATTTCAGACGGACTCACAGAATCTTCTGAAGAGGATTGTGATCAAAGGGGACGGTCTCTGAGCCAACTTAGCCACAAGTTCAGCCTGAGGTAAAATGTGTTTGATAAAAAATAGTTATATACAGCAGCTGGAAATGCCGATCTCTGCTGAACTAAAGGTAAAACGTAGCTGTTAAGAGCATTTTGAGCTTTGGAGATGTGAACAAACTAATAATAAAGGACTACTCACACACTCCAGGTCTGTTTTTATGAGGTAACAACATTATCACATGGCTTAAAGCTCACAGGAGTCAGTTTTGCGTAATATAGGACCTTTAAATTTTATTACATTTTTTTGTGTTGTTTTGTTTTGTTTTAGGGGTTCCGTCCGACATCTTCGATCTCAGAGCCACAGGTCGTGCGATTATGTCCCAGATGCAGTATCAGGAAGTCTTCAAATCATTTCCAGCAAAGAGATGGAAGATGTAGAGGTAGGCCAATCGTGCTCTGAGAGGTGAAGAGGGTGTGACTCGTGTGGGGACTTGATATGTTTTTTGTTTCAGTGAATATAGCATTTTCACAACAATAAAAGGAAACACGATGATCTAAATATGTTATGTGTTAAAGGTCGTATATTACACAAAATTGACACCATATTACAATGTTGTTACCTCCTCAAAAACAGACCTGGAGTTGTGTTTTGTTTCATTCACATGTTTGAGCAATCCTGCATTATCAGGCTGTCTACAACTCCACTTTGTGATGTCATGTAGTGGTAGTTTTCAAGGTAACATCTACCTTTTACATTTTGTTGAGTAGAGACTGGCAATTCCAGGGCTGAAAGTTTAAAAACACAGATTACCACATGACATCACAAGGTGGAACTGAGTGTTTTCTGTTTGAGAGAAGAACTCAGAGAAGAAACAAAACGCAACTCTGGGTATGTTTGTAATAAAGTAATATGGATTATTAACAGTTAATACCCCATAGAGGTGTTATATCCCTTCCTTAAAGATGCATTTTTTGTTTTTTTCTGGTGGAGGGTCTGTCAAACACTTTTCTTCATAGAGATGTTGTTGCTTTGACTGTAATGTTTCACAGTATGGGATTAAACTTTTTATCTTCATGGAAACCAAACGAGACCAAGTTTTTTTTATTATTATTATTATTATCCTTTATTATCCCTTTAGGGAAATTATCCTCTGCATTTGACCCATCCTTTCAGGAGCAGTGGGCAGCACATGAGGCGCCCGGGGATCCATCTCCATGATCTTATTGCTAGGCTCAGTCAGGACCTCAGCTGGAGGATTTTTTTTACCTATGAAGCATGTTTTTGGGTTGATGGGGGAAACCGGAGTGTCTGGAGGAAACCCCCGAGACAAGGGAAGAACATGCAAACTCCACACAGAAAGTGCCTCTCTTTTTTTTTTTTTTTTTTTTTAATTTAAGTTACAGGTCAGATCTTTGAAGAGGCAAGCCCACTCACAGTCAGAATGCTTGTTTTCCAGGCAGAGCAGTGACATATCCATAGAAACAAGCAGGACAGTGACGGACCCACAACCAAGACGTTCCATAGTGCAGCTTTAACTTGAGTTTTGGTTGTTCTTCCATCTCAATGTTCAACTCAAAAGTTATTACATGTTGTTTTCTTAACAGGAGGAGCCAGTGGAGTCAGCGCCTGTGACCCGTATACTGAAGTACAACCAGCCCGAGTGGCCCTACATGGTGCTGGGTTCACTGGGAGCAGCAATCAACGGATCCGTCAACCCCATCTACGCAGTCCTCTTCAGCCAGATCCTGGGGGTAGGATTGTGGATTTCATAAGTTATCAGCTTTGATTTGACATTTTTTATAATCATATTTTGGATTCATATTGCATCACTACCTTCTAGAGTCCCTATAGTTTAAAAAGTCAGAATACTACGGTGGAATCTGCTGTGTAGCTGTGAGACTGCAGATTTGTTGACCTGGTTTATGGTTCATATCTCTATAATTACTGGGCCTATCCACATGAAACAAAAACACAAAGTTCATGTCTACGCTCTCTGTAAAATAAACAAAAGTGGAATTAAGTAGCGTCAGAAAGTGGTGCCATTATTCCACTACGAAGGACTTTAAGATATTAGATTAACATTGCAGGTTTATGGACCCAATCCCTAAGAAATAATGATAAGGTTCAATGTTTGTGAATTTCTATTTTGCATTTTTCTTTAAAAACAGTAAAAGTTGAGTTACATAGGCACTTTCCCTCCATCTGAAACTAGGACAGCATCAAATCCTAGAATATGATCGCAACTGTTTAATTTACAGAGACATTGCTATGAGTTTATGTGTGTGTATGTCTATGGACGAATGGTCAGCAGATACCATAGTGATACAAACATAACCTAATATGTTTTTACAAAATATAAAATGGATTTAAACGACACATTTTCAGGATCTTCATTTTCACCAAAACGGACGGAGTGCCTGACTGAAAACAATAGCTTTCTTGTGATTGTAATTTTATTTGCACAGGACTTGCATATCCGCACAAAATCAGCTCACCTGTTGTACTTCTAGCTGTGTTAAAACAAAGCTCAGATTATAGTATAATGTCAGTAACAGAGCCTCAGACAGAGCAGTGCCTCCAGTTAGCTTCAGCCCCCCAGAGAGTATTGATTACCTCAGCTGCAGAGTATAATTTGTGTGATCTGATGTTTGAATCCACAGACCTTCGCCCTCCCAGACCCGGCAGAACAGACGAGACAGATCAATGGAGTGTGTGTGCTGTTTTGCATTGTGGCCGTCGTCAGCTTCTTCTCTAATTTTTTACAGGTTTGTACCAAAGATCAGAATGATTTTGTTTTTATTGCCCTGGATTCACACGTTTGTTTTCATTAGTGGTGGAAAGTAATGAAGAACAAAAGTGAAAGGACTAAACTTAAACGTCCTATATTACGCGAAATGGACTCTTGAGCTGTTTTCAGTTTGGGACAAGAACTAAATATGCAGGTTTGTGTGTTAAACGTGTGAATGAAACAAAACACAACTCCAGGTTTGTTTGTGATGAGGAAACAACATTATAACAGATCAGAAAATAGTTTAATATGGGGCCTTTAAGTAAAATATGTGGACACTTCTGAAACATTTAGAAAACTTAACATTATCGTAATTCTTTATAAAAATCCCTACCAAAAAATCTGTCAAATCCTAAAGGAGTATTCAGTACTTTTACGTAAGTAGATTTTTTCACGTGATACATTTACGTGAATATTTTTTGTATCTGTAGTTTTACTTAAAGTCCAGGTTTTTAAGTTTTTTCTAATTATTTCTTGGTTCGGTTGGATAGCGCCGGTGGTAAATATAGTTTATTATAGCCTGCTTTTACATAAGTCCAGGGTCAGTTTGTGAGTGATAAAAGCTGAGAAAAAGGAAGTAGCGTGGCTCTAAAATGGAATGCCTCTATTTATGTCATCAACACTAAAAATTCCATCCAAAATGCAGGAAAAATGTCTGCGCAAGGAAGGCATTTTTTGGACAGTTTAAACATTCACTTAACAAAATAAAGTTGTTGTAATTATGTTGTAAAGTTGTTGTTATTTGTATTTGTCTAATCATAAGGGTTGTGTAATCTAGACAGGTTTACGCCCTTGTTTACATCATGGTTGCTAGGTAACAGTTCACCAATATGCACAGTAAACAAATGTTATTTATCAGTTTTCTTGTCCTAGTTTCACATACATGTTTCCGTGATGTATTTTAGGGTTATGCGTTTGCCAAGTCTGGAGAGCTGCTGACCCGTCGGTTGAGGAGACTGGGCTTCCAGGCCATGCTGAGGCAGGAGGTGGGCTGGTTCGATCACCCCATGAACACCCCCGGAGCTCTGACCACCAGACTGGCCACAGACGCCTCCATGGTGCAAGGGGTGAGAGATACTGTACACTTCACTGCCAAAAGTCAAATCTAGCTATGTTAAAATGATTTGAAGTAAGAAAATGTTATCTTTATCTATGTCCAGCTATGTTCATTTATATAACAAAATACGTAATGGATTTAAACAGCACATTTTCAGGAGCCTATGATAAATACAAGCATTCGTGGTCCTGTTTAGGTGTTTGATTTTTAACAAAAAGCTGAGAGTGACAAACTGAAAAAGTGTTGTCTAATGCTACAGTAGCTTGTAGACTTGTTTAACAGCACAAATCAGCTGTTAAACACGTGTAGTTCCAACCAAATCAGCTCTTTCTGATCAGATTGTGTAAAAATAAAGCTCAGGTTAAAGTAACAGACAGTATCAGACAGAGCAGTGTCCACAGCTAGCATCAAATCCCCAGGGCATGTTGATGAAATCAGCTGCAAAGTATCAATAGACGCGTTCTCAACAACTGCATCTCTGTGTGGGATGGAAACAGGTTTGATAATTCATTTGTTTCTCTTTCTTAGGCCACAGGTTCACAGATCGGGATGATCGTGAACTCCTTCACCAGTATCTGCGTCTCCTTCATCATCGCCTTCTACTTCAGCTGGAAACTCACTCTGGTCATCATGTGCTTCCTCCCCCTCCTGGGCCTGTCCGGACTCTTTCAGTCGAAAATGTTGACTGGCTTTGCAAATGAAGACAAAAAGGCCTTGGAGGCGGCCGGCCAAGTGAGTTCTGTCAATAGTTTTCAATAGTCTGCCCTTTAAGTTCACAAACTCACAGAAATCTGTAGTTTTGATTGTTCTATTTTTTAGCCAGGATAGTGTTTTTGTCTTTAAAAATGAAACAAATGAAACGATAAAAAAGAAGGCGTCACAATAATCAAAAATCCATCTGGCCTGGCTCCTGCTGTTGTGATTCAGACCAATCACACGGCAGCATTGTAGTTTGGGTAGGGTCAAAGGTGAGGCTCCAAAATGCACCAAAACAAACCATGGAAACAGATGACAGTAATGTTTTGTTTTTGAATTTGTTTGTGCATTTGTGGACAGGGAAGTTGTCTGTGCTTTTCTTTCAACTGGACTTGGCTAAAGTTTGATTTCTCGGCTTGTTCTGCTGTTATGATGCTTCGACCAATCAGATTAAAGTATCCACCATGACGCTCTGTCTTCTCTCCACCACTTTTAGGGATTCAGACAGATGTGTGGAGCTCACTTCAGAGTGCTACACATACAGTATAAAGTTATTGTTAGCCAAGTTAAGAAAAGATAAATATTCATACATTTAAAGATGTCAATCTGAAACTGAACTTATACTTTTTACCTGTAGTATCTCTTTAACGTGTATGTGCTCATGTGCGGTTGTGATAACAGGACATAAACATAAGTCCCACAGCGCTGACTCTGTGTTCTGCAGGTGTCCAGTGAAGCTCTGTCCAACATCAGGACCATCGCGGGTCTGGCCAAGGAGAACACGTTTGTGGAGGCCTACGAGCGTCTGCTGGAGGCTCCCTTTAAAGCCGCCATAAAGAAGGCCCACGTCTACGGCATCTGCTTCGGCTTTGCCCAGTGTGTCATCTTCATGGCCTACGCTGCCTCCTACTGGTTTGGAGGGTACCTGGTCAGCACGGAAGGACTGGCATACACTTATGTTTTCCGGTTGGTTGTTTTACTTTTCCAGTAGTAAAGTTCCTATATTACACAAAATCTACTCATGTGAGGATTCAGTCAAATTAAAATGCTGTCACCTCATACCTGGAGTTGTGTTTTTCTACATTCACACATGTCTGAAAAAGTTCCCAAAGCTCAAAATGCTCCGTTTCACACTGTGATGTCATTTAGTGGTAGTGGTTAAATTAAAGTTATTTTTAACCTTTGTTGAACTGCTTTACTCTTCAATACTCCAGAATGACCTGAAGTTGTTGCTTTAACTTTTTAAATATTTCTGTTTTCCTTTTGTTCAGTTAAAATTGTATGAAGTTTAAAAACACTATGGAACATTTCATATATTACCTCTAAATAACAGTAAACTAGAGTAATTTGGATGGTTTCCGGCTGTGGAATTTCTACTTAACTAAAAGTAAAAAGTACCTCTTAATTTGAAAGTTGAAAACTACCACTACATGACATCACAAGGTGGAACAGAGCATTTCGAGCTTTGGAGACGTAGACAGACTAACAAACCAGGATTACTGAAACGTGTAAATGAAACAAACCATAACTCCAAGTCTGTTTTTGAGGAGGTAACGACATTATAACATGATTTAAAGCTCACAAGAATCCATTTTGTGTAATATAGGACCTTTAAATGTTACACAAAAAGGAATCATAGATAGCTTTTTCCAGTTTTATTTGTATGTATTACTTTACTGTAATATTACAAAGGTGTGTTGTTGCGTTCCAGGGTGATCGCTACAGTTGTGGTCAGTGGCACGGCGCTGGGCAGAGCTTCGTCCTTCACTCCAGATTATGCCAAAGCCAAAATCGCTGCCGCCCAGCTGTTCAAACTCCTCGACCGAGTGCCCAGGATCAGCAACAGCCCAACAGATGGACAGACATGGGTTAGTATCAAATGTAACTTCAAAATCTTACTCAGTGTTTTTAAAAGAAGACATATTTGTTTAAGTATAAAGTTATATCATACTTCGAGCATTATTTTACGTTTTGTTCATTGTAAACAGCACTATTGATCTAAAACTGCAAAATAATGGTCCTTTAAAGCCGCCATCTGTAAGATTATTTGACTTTTTGTCACCTGTAGATGGCGTTCTTCTGTCAGACCAAAGCTGGTACAGTATTAGACTGCAGTAACGTAGTGGTGTTATGTGAAAATACAATATAATTACAGATGGTGGCTTTAACTTCCTGTTCAAAGATGATTTCACCACCAGTTTTCTGAGCACTCAAGCCTCAAATGCAGGACATTACAGGACTACTGAAACATGTATATCAATTAAAATCATAGACATAAATGGATACAGCAGTGAGCATGGGCGCGCTTCCAGGTCCAGCTGTCAGATTTGTCATTTTGATCATAATCCAGGTATTTTTATTTAGCTATTTTGTCCGTAAATCAAGATATGAACATTAATAACAGAAAAATCAGACACCTTCTTTCCCTGTGATCCTCCCGTTAGCGTTACTTACAGGTTTGATTGACAACTGCTAGCCTCGATGAACATCATTAGACTGGAGTCGAACGCTATGGGTGACGTCACACTCCCTTAGTCCACTTCTTTATACAGTCTATGATTAAAATACAACTCTCTGTAATCTAAAGATGAGGAAACATCACTTTACCTGGTTACTACTCATAAACGTACATTTTACATAATATTTCCCCTTTAATATTGTTTTCCTGTGTTTTCAGGATGATTTCAGGGGTCAGATCGAGTTCCAGGGCTGTAAGTTCACATACCCCACGCGGCCGGACACGCAGGTTCTGAATGGGCTGAGTGTGGCGGTGAGGCCGGGGCAGACTCTGGCCTTTGTGGGGAGCAGCGGCTGTGGGAAGAGCACCAGTGTTCAGCTGCTTGAACGCTTCTACGACCCCGACCAAGGCCAAGTGGTCAGTACAGAAATCAGCACATAAAAACATAAAAGTTTGTTGTTATATGTTGTGTTATAGCGCAGTGGAATAGCGCAGGGATTCCCAAACTTTCTAGGCCGGGACCCCCAAAACAGCATCAGACCCAGGGCTAGTGATGTGATTTTTGGATCTTTTGTGGGATCTGAATCTTTTGGATCTGTTCATTTCAAAGAGCCGTTCAAAAGATTGGCTCTTTTAATATGTATTTACTTAGACTTTATTGATCCACAAGGGAAATTATTTGGACATAGTAGCTCACACATCACAATATAATATAATAACAAAGAGCAACAATATAAATGGTTATAATAAATTCAAAATAAGTAGCAAAAATAGCAAGAGACTGGTCATATAAGGCATAATTATATAAATGTATAACTACAAGTACCTCATCATACGAGTATCTCTAAGCTATATACAAGAGGTTCTATATATACAAGAGTTTTATCACAAAGTGGAGCAGAGTATTTTGAGCTTCAGAGATGTCCACAGGCTAATAATAAAGGGTTACTTAAACGTGTGAATGAAACAAAATGCAACTTCTGGTAGGTTTTTGATGAAAAGTTTTGAAAAGTACATTGTGTAACTTTTTGGTTGGGGGTCTGTCACCTGCTTGTGCCTGGAATGTTCCACAGTGTGACATTAAACAGCTCTACTTTACATTTATTCAATTACAGGTGGTTTTATAGCACAAAAATACCTAAAAAAACAACAAAAAAACAGTGAGCGGGGTCGTCTCTGCACAGATCTGACCTGTAACTTGGTCTGGTTTGGTCTCCACAAAGATAAAAATGTTTAATACCACACTGTGAAACATTCCAGACAAAGCAATAACATCTCCATGGAGAAAAAGCATTTGATGAACCCTCCACCAGAAACCGCACCTCAAAGAGTCCATTTTGTGTAATACAAGACCTTTGATGTGCTTTTATCTATTTCTTTTTTACAGTTGGTTGATGGCCGGCCCTCCCAGAGCATCAGCGTGCCTTTCCTTCGCTCTCAGATGGGGATCGTGTCCCAGGAGCCGGTGCTGTTTGACTGCAGCATCTTAGAGAACATCCAGTACGGAGACAACAGCTGCACCATCAGCCTGGAGCAGGTCATCGAGGCCTCCAAGAAAGCCTTCCTCCACGACTTTGTCATGACTCTGCCCCAGGTCAGTGTAAAGAGAAATGAACTCAAGAAATGGGTCAGACTGTTTTATTCCACCATGAGAGATACATGGAGGTGTTTATCTAGGAGTGATGTAGGATGTAGGAGTGACACAATGCGCACATAAGCAAACACTGACAAAAAAGGTTTAAGATTGTCTGTAAAAACTCAAGAAAAAATACAAAATTGATTTAAACAGCACATTTTCAGGAGCTTGTGATCAATACGAGCGTTCATGGTCCTGTTTAGATGTTTGATTTTTAACAAAAAGATGAGAGCGACAAACTGAAAAGTGGCTGTAATGTCATTTTAGAGGAACTTGTTTAACAGCACAAATCAACTCACATGTTGTAGTTCCAGCTAAGTCCGTTCTTTATGGTCAGATTGCGTTAAAATAAAGCACAAAATCTAATAAAGCCTCAGACAGAGCAGTGCATACAGTTAGCTTCGCACCCCCAGGGATTGTTGATGATATCAGCTGTGAAGTATCCATTGATAAGATGAAACAGGGTTGCCTGAATCCAGAAGGACATGTGTCTGTAAGAACCAGACAGGACCGTGTATTCAGATTTGCTTTTTCCAGTGGCGCGTGTGAGATGAAGGAGCTCATCGGTCACCTACAGTTTATAAACAAAACTTTCTCTCACCTCATGTTAACAGAGTTTAGTGCTTCACTCATTGATTCTGCAGAACGCCCAGAATCAATAAATTCCCGTGTTCATTAACTTAAATTTCGATCCAAAATGCAGGAGCAGTTTACCCACATTTAAACATTTGCACAAGAAAGATCCGACACTACAACTGTTTAATTAATGACAGATGTAACATTACCAATATTATTTTAAGATTTTAATGTCATCAAAAACATATCTGGAGTTTAGTTTGTCACATGTAACGCTTTATTATTAGTCTGTCTACATCTCCAAAGCTCAAAATGCTCAGTTCCACCTTGTGAAGTGTAGTTTTCAAGTTAGCAGCTCCTTTTACCTTTTGTTCAGTAGAGATTGGCAATTCCAGGGCTGAAATCATCCAAATTATTCTGGTGAAGGTGAATGATCTGCTGATATTTCACATTTTCTCTCTGGTTGTTGCAGAAATACGACACTCAGGTTGGCGCTCAGGGCTCTCAGCTCTCCAGAGGACAGAAGCAGAGGATCGCCATCGCCCGCGCCATCATCAGAAACCCCAAGATCCTCCTGCTGGATGAGGCCACCTCAGCGCTGGACACTGAGAGCGAACAGGTACTCAGACAGTACACTTGCGATTTATAGTTTAATAATAAAAATGTCCAGAAGAATTGACAAGAAGACTGATACATGAACTGACAAAATCTAAATCTCTACTAAGAACGCTCCTTTTTTCATTGGCATTTGATATGAGTTAGACTGACTTACATCTTGGTTTTTTTATTCTACTGTATTTTCACTGTGTTGTTTCTTTATTTTGTAAATATTTAATTTGTATTATTGTTGTTCAGCACTTTGGTAAGCTTTGACTGTTTCAAATGTGCTTTATAAATAAACTTGATTTGATTTGATTTACATTTCAGGCATAGACTGTATAAAGAAAAGGACTAAGGGAGTGTGACGGCACCCATAGAGTTCAGCTCCAGTCAAATGAAGCTCATGAGGCTAGCAGTTATAGGGGCGAATTTTTTTATATTAGGAATAAGAATTTATTTACGGACAAAATAGCAAAATAAACCAGGATCACGTAGAGCGGGTTAATACGAACATTTTAAGACCAAAATGACAAGGCTCACTGCAGAAGTTACAGAGAGAGGGGTGACAATACAGTATTCCAATGTAAAGTCAATTGGAGCCAGAATCGATGGAGCCGAATGCGCCCCCATGTTCACTTCCTATTTGGAACGTGGCGGATAGCGGGTTAGCTCCATTCATATATACAGTGTATTTCAGATAATGTTTTTACAGATCTAAACTACAGGATTGGCCGTTTTTTTATGCAGAATAAGACAATATTTTGTTGTTTATGGGAAAATTGTGACACATCGATTTGATAATGATAAATTTTGCAGCCCTAATATCCATAAAGCCAAATTAAAACCTTTGTTCCAAGTATTATTTTGTGTTCATATTTCCAGACCGTGCAGAAGGCTCTAGACGAGGCGAGGAAAGGCCGGACCTGTATTGTAATCGCCCACAGACTGTCGACCGTCCAGAATGCCGACATCATCGCGGTCATGTCCCAGGGAGCCATCATAGAGCAGGGAACACACGACACACTGATGGCAAAGAGGGGAGCCTACTACAAACTGGTCATTACTGGGGCCCCTGTTAGCTAGCCCAGATGTAGTGAACAGTATCCCACATTTGTGTTATTTATGTTTGCTGCTTTTCTATTTAAAAATGATTGTATTTTTTATTAAAAACTCACATTCTAGTGAAATGTATTTTGGAGAATATACTTTACTGAAGAGTAAATGTATGAAAATGAACAATTAATCAATTTTTTGTATGTATGTAAAGACATGGGTTTACAATAAAAAAGCAAGAAAAAAATTGTTCCCTCGTGTTTTATAGTGTGTCCTGAAATAGCTTCAAGGAGAAGACTTTTTTAAGCATTGATCTAACCATAACATATAGCCCAGGGTGAATAATTGTCTGAATCGGCCACAGCAGGATTGGTGTTTAATTTCTTCAATCCTTTTTATTGTGCCTTCTTTTTCCAATATCTCTCTATTAAACAATTATTGTTCATCGTTGAAATAAACTTTCATTTCTAGTCTTATAATCCAGCGCCACCAACCGTTCTATCATCATATTTGTACAAAAAAAAATCTGAGAAAATGTAAAACAAAAATGGTTAAAGAGATGATGGTTGCGGTTTCTCGCAGTACTCTTATTTAGTTTAATAATAATAATTTAAAAAAAAAAGTCAATTTAACCACAAGATGGCGCATACATGAAACAAATAATTGGCTCACGAATAAGAAGAAATGAAAATGAATGACTGACGCCGAAACAACCCTTATAAGGTTGCGACACTTCATTATTTATCTAATCTTTAATTAATATATTTTTGTTTACGTTTTTATTTGCAAGGCACACCAAAATAAGTTAATTATCAGGACGCACCATTATACAGTTATATTTTTCTCTGCACAAATACTAAAATAATAATAATATTTAATTATATCATTTCTGGATTACAGAGTATAAAAATAAAAACAAAAAATAAATAAAATAAAACATTGTGACGACATTTCCGGTTTGCAGTCCCGCCCACAGAAACACCGGAAGTCAACAGACCGCGGATTTTTGAAAAGAAGACGTTTCATTGTGGATTATTTCTTCATCAAAAACTTCTTATTTCGGATCTTTTAACGCTGTGAGTGATACTATATGTCCACGGTTTGTCCGATTGAGTCCGATTCTTGTGATGAACGCTAACGAGAGGGAACGTAAACAAAACAGCTCAAAAAAGACAAAGCTAGTGCAAAAATGTCTGAGATTATACATTCTCTATTGCCGTATTGTGTATTTGAGCTAAACGTGCTAGAATATACAATTACTTCATAACAATAAAAAAAAATAGACAAAGATAAAACATACTAGTAGTTCACAATGTTAGTTTTATGCTTCATATATTTCAACTGCGTTTCATAAAAGCGCAGTAGACCGGAGTACATCTAATTATAATTGGGGGAAAAAGATATATAAAAACCTTTTTTGTGCATTACATCCACCATTGTTTCTTTAAAGGTTGTGTAACTTTTCTGGTGGAGAAATGCTTTTTTTCATTGAGATCTTATTGCTTTGTCTGGCATATTTCACAGTATGGCATGAAATCTTTCTATCTTCATGGAAACCAAAGCAGACCAAGTTACAGGTCAAATCTGTGGAGAGGTGACACCACTCACAGTCAGAATGCCTGTTTTCTAGGTAATTTTGAGCTATAAAACCACTTAGGTAGAACTGTTTAATGTCATACTGTGGAACCTTCTAAGCAGAGCAATGACATATCCATAGAAACAAGCAGGTGACAGACCCACAATGTTACATAGTGCACCTTTAAATGTGATGGTACCTGGGTTATTTTGGAAGTCAGAGTTCAAATCTCACCTGTGTTTAAATTGTGTCCTTAAGCAAAACACTTTTCTATAATTTAATGCAAATTAACACGCTGGATCACGGATTTAGAAAGGGATGAGATGAAGGATGAATGCATAAAAATGTTAATATGGCTGCCTAATTTTAGAAAGTATTGTGATTAAATTTGCAATATTTGTTTAAAAAGTAGGATTCTGTTTACAATGCACATTGCAAACAACTCCAGCAGCATTAAAGTTAGAGAGAAGACTGAAGTATGAACTGATAAAGTAATACAAGAACCCCACGCATTTCCAAACGTGTTTATAGAGACATTTAATTATCTACGAGTAAATAATTGCAGGTTTTAACATCTGAAAATTGTGTCTACTCAAATTGTTATTCAGATTTGATTTGTGATATATTGCGCAGCCCTAGTTGATGCAACACAACAATGTGAAATAAATAACATCTAATTTTGAATAACTTTTGTGTCACCATTCAGAGCATCATGATGTCCATTACTGACACGGGGACGAGTGAGCACTTCACCAAAGCCATGGAGGAAATACACAGCCAGCACCTCAAAGCTCTGGGCAAAATCACAGACATAACCACGGAGCTGTTCCAGACCCACAAACAGTTTATCAAGTCTGCCCAGGGTGAGTAAGCAGCACTGCATGATTCAAGCGTAATATGTAAGTAATATGAGTAATTATGTTGTTATGTATGATATTTTTTGCAGATACTTGTATAAAGAAGTGCAAGGATGACGAGATGCTGTTTGATACGATAGAATCATTCAAAAAAGGTATGGATTTGGACAGGTTTAAAGGTGCTATATTACACAAAATGGATTCTTGTGAGCTTTAAGCCATGTTCCCTCATCAAAAACATACCTGGAGATGTGTTTGGTTTCATTCTTTTGGGTTGGATCAGTTACTTAAACATACATTCATTTTTATTTATTTATTTAGTTTTGCATATTTTTATATATTTCCTTGTAAAATTATTTAGATTTTAACTCGGTTTTCTTCATTCAGACTTGGAACAGAAGAGCAAGTTGCTGAAGGACAAACGCTTGGCCATCTCTGACGTCATGTCTGAGATCGAGCAGAAGGAGATGAAGAAAGAAGAAATCATCCACAAGATCGAGAAACTCAAAGAGGAGCAGGCCAAGAGGCGAGATGGTAAGTCACCATGGAGGCATATCATGTGCAAATGTGGAAGCTCTTTCAAATTGTTGTACATTTTTTGTCATTAGTGATCGACGCTCAGAACAAGGCGAACAAGAAAAGACTGAAGAACCTGCAGAAGGCCCGCTACATGTTCCAGGAGCATCTAGGGCTGGAGATACGAGCCATCATGGGAAAAGCAGAGGTTTCAAGAGGTAAATGACAGGATGTAGTATATTTCAGCACATTTATTTGACGTTAATGTGGTCCTGTTTCAAATGGTTCATACTATCGCAGTGTTTCCCATAGACTCCAATAACATAAAGACACAAGTCAATAAAAGAGAGAGAAAAGAATAAAAGAAAGCAAATAGCATTTTGTTTTAGCCCAAATCATATTTTAGCGCCGCCTGGAGGCCATTAAAGAGAACTCTGTGGACAGTATGTATCCTGGTTGTCCACAACAGAACACAACACTCTGAGGAATTCTTTTTGCGCTAAAATGTTTATGACACACAGTGGGCAGCAAAGTGTGATTCTGTGTTCCCAGTGGATTGTCCAGATTGTTTTTTTACACTATGGGGGGGACCATAGTCTCCTATTTATGGATAACACTATATAGTCTGTGTATCTACTTTAATACATTTTGTCTGCTTACACTTGCAATACATGTTATACTTTATTACAATTTAAACAAACTACACAGGTCCAAATCTGAACACTTAACATTTTTACATAACTAAATATATACAGTACATATAACTAAAACAAATCATTTAATTATGTATTTATAAAAAAAGAGATAAGATCTTGACAAAATTACAAAACGTTTTAATGACTGAACTGAAGTACAAACACATCAGCATGTCAACAAGAAACAAATGAATTGTTTAGTAGTATTTCATTATTCAAATCTTGTGAATTAATACACAATTATAAACCTTACAGTCAATCTAAACATTAATTTCATATCAGTTAAATTATTTCAAAATATTTACACTTTTTACATGATGATCACGGCGTACAAAAAGTCCCAAATAAAAAAACAAATATGGGACTTGACTTGAATATTGTCTGTTCATTCTGTGCAAAGGAGAAAAACTGCAGTTTATTTTCCGAAACATCAACCGCTCCGATTTAACGAGCGCCTACATCGTTACCATGGGGATCAACGCAGAGGGGACCTACCAAGGTATGTCAAACTACAATTACTTATTATAGAATTACCTACATATGCTCTTAATATAATACTCTGTTGAAGTATAACGTGTGTACTTTTCTGTTACAGTTGTGTCCAGTGACCCGGCCCTGGACTGTTTACCAAACCTGGAAAAGCGTCTTCAGGAAACCAATAACCTCACAGCTTTCCTCGCCAACATCAGAAAAGAGTTTGTCGCTCTAGCCCGACATTAAAGGTGCATATGACAGGTTGGACTCCTCATTTTACTAAAACACACTTAAGTTCATTATACTGAAGATTTTACTCAATTAAAGGTGCACTATGTAACTTTTTGGTTGGGGGTCCGTCACCTGCTTGTTTTTATGGAGATGTCATTGCTCTGCCTGGAATGTTCCACAGTGTGACATTAAACAGCTTTAGCTTACATTTATTAAATTACAGGTGGTTTTATAGCTCAAGAATACCAAAAAACAGGCATTCTGACTGAGCGGGGTCGCCTCTCCACAGATCTGACCTGTAACTCAGTCTGGTTTGGTCTCCTTGAAGATAGAAAGGTTTAATGCCATACTGTGAAACATTCCAGACAAAGCAATAACATCTCCATGGAGAAAAGCATTTGCCGGACCCTCCACCAGAAAAGTTACACAATGTAAAAATGTTAAAATGTAAAAATTGACAATTTTTTAGATTTAAAATTTTACTTCCTGGTTGGAAGTTATGACATCACACTAGGGAATTCCACTTCAACTGTTACCAAGCAACCACAAGGTACACTGGGCCAGAACTCCTCTAAAGAACACAGAAATTACTATTTGATGAACCAAAAATACAATATAACACCTTTATTTTGTTTAAATAATACTTAAAGCATCCCAAAAATGTGTTTAAGTCAAAATTGTGCCGAACTTTTGGACAGAATTGTGATGTCATCAATACTTCCTGTAATTTCCAACATATTTTTCAACTTTTCTTCACAAACTGACTGATGTAAAACTATAATTTATATTTACAACAGGTATTATCCCGCCAAATTAAGTATAAACTGGAGAATCTTCTAAACCTGTCCTACGCACTTTAAGGATTCATTTTGGACTTACTGAACAAAAAGACTTTCAAACTGCTTTTGTAGAAGTACTTTTCACTACTTTTCCAGACCCCTTATATGTGTCATTTATACAAGTAACATATCCTTGTCTTTATAATAAATATTTGTTTTTATGAGCTCTGAGTGTTATTTTCTAAGCTCTCTTCAGGCTTTGTGAGAGTTTTTTCCTCACACACTTCTACCACATAAGTGCAGGGGAAGTGTCCCTTGTGTCCTTTGAGCTCTCCAAACCACCAGCCGTTCTCCTCCTTTGTGTAAATATTTAGAACGTCACCTGGAATACAAGAGTCACTTTATTAGACAATCCGGTGATTCTTGTGTGTCTGTGTGTGTTTTCAGTCTGTACTCACCCTCTTTAAAGGACAGTTCATCCTTCAGTTGTGGGGTGAAGTCGTATATGGCCTTACATTGTCCGATACTGCTCGATTTAAGTGGGGGTTCAGCTGTGGAAAATGTTCAGATTCAGAGGTTTAAAGGAGCTGTATGTAAGATTTTGTTTTTAAATCTCACAAACCTGACCAAATACAGCTTTTACTAACAATTCTAATGCTGCTTTACTCTTAATGATGTTCCATTTTATTTCCATATTATAGTTTATTTAAAGTTCTAATTTGGTGTTTTGGTTCTCAAGACCATTATCCAATTACAAGCACATGACTCACTTCGGTTGCCAGTTTCAGTGCTGAAATCTGGTTAAAACTTAAAATGACCAATGATCCAAATCTTTACTACTTTAACCCCAGCTCCTGCAGTCAATCATGAACCAGTGCTAGTGCAGCCTCTGCAGCTCAGTGAGTCAATTCTGGAGGTTCTGAGCTTCAACTTGAGACACGGCCTGAGAAAAACTTGTACGTGTCCTCTAGTCTATATGCAGGTTAAAGCACTGGCAACCCTAATGTTTTTGTAAGCGCGCAGGGCACATACGGTTCCTTTAAATACTTCTATGTCACAGATAAACATAAATATTTTATGTGGATGCATTTGGTAGGTATATTTTTCAAGCTTTCAAACCTGGAAAAGATTTATTAACAATGGGCACATTTACATGGCCCCAAAAAATCTGTAGTCAGGTAATTTAATAATAAAATACACATTTTGAACAGAAAAAAGCGCTTGGGCAGGGTATTTAAGAGAAACTGAATTATTTTAATGTTGCTGGTGTTATGAAGAATAATATGATTTGGAGATTATTGTTTTCCTACACATTTGTATACACTTTTTACTGGTTTTGGCTTTAGGTTTACAATTTAAGTCAAACCAGTAAGGCTAAAGTACTATACTAGCCCCAGTTCCATCATATTTTAGTTATCATGTTTGTGCTCCTTGAAGCTGAATTATTTTAAAATGACTGGTGTTTTCAAGTATAATATAGTTTTGGAGATTTTTCTTTTCCGATACACTTCTGGATACACTTTTTACTGGCTTTGGTTTTAGGTTTACATTATAATTCAAAACCATAACATGTCTAACTCACTGTACTAACCCCAGTCACGTCATATTTGAGTTACCATGTTTGTGGCCCTTGTCTGTGTGAGTCTTGTCCCCCTCTTCCTCTCCTGTCTCCTGGGTTGGGGGCGGTGACGTGGCTCTGCTCGGATCCACACTCAGCTGGGGGCCAATGGGATGGGGCCCTTTGTAAATGATGGAGGCTCTGAGGGAGCGACGGGAGCGGTACAAAGACCTCCTCAGCTTCACCGGGCGCCTCAGCTGGACCACGCTGTGTTCACTGTCCTGCACCGGGAAACAACCAAGACACTATAGTAATTAAAGGGCCCATGTTACACTGATCTATGCTATAATTTTGTTTCCTCATCACAAACACACCTGAAGTTTTGTTTTATTCATACATTTTTAACTCACAAATTCAGCATATTTAGGCTGAGTGGTAATACAGTGTGTTATTAAATTCATTTGGATAATTTCTGCCCTGGAATTGCCATTTACTAGTGAACAAAAGGTGAAATGTAGCCGTTAACTTTAAAACTACCACTACATGACATCACAAGGTGCAACAGAGCATTTTGAGGGTTGGGAAATGTAGACAGACGAATAACCCAGTATTACTCAAACGTGTGAATGAAACAAAACACAGCTCTGGGTATGTTTTTGATGAGGTAACAAGATTATAACGTGTCTTAAAGCTCATAAGAGTCAATTTTGGGTAATATAGGACCTTTAATGGCAATGATATAATAATCCCTGCAATCTATATAGCACTTCTCAGGAGTTTTACGCTACAGTCTGGATTTCTGTAAGTGCACTGATAGCATGCTAGTTGTTTTAGCTTTAGTGTGATGGTGAAACTCCACTCTGGCCTCTGGAAGTTGTGAAAAGCTCTTGTAAACTCATCACGGTGAATAATTTGGAGGCTCAGAATGCAGCAAGTGCAGCACCTTTAATGCCACACTGCGGAAATTTTCAGGCAAATCAATAACACCAGAAAGTGACACAATGCATCTTTAAATAAGACTCTATATAGATGTAAATGGCAACTGGATGACTATACAAATTAAAGCCGCATTTCCCCATTGTAGGATAAATGTATGTTTTCTTATCCAACCAGTCAGACTTGTGAGCATTTCCAATACTAAACAACACACAGAACCATCACAATTGTCAGATTTTCACTAATAACTCAAGAAAAATCGATTGAATGGTATTGAATTTTGAATTTGATTTATAACAGGTATATTTGAAACAACAGCTAGTGAATTAGAGCTATTTATTATTTTTGTTTTTTATTATTTATATTTGACATATCTTATAGCTACAGCTGCTCTAGATAGAACGACCAAACCCCCCACCAGTCACTCACACAGCACATTGTAACTAGGCAAGTGAGTGACGTGTCTTGCCTAAGGACACAACAACAGAACTAGGTCCGTGCGGGTGAACCAGCGCTTTAACCACTGAGCCACTGCTGCACCGATTATAGTAGCCGTATAAGTACTAATACTACTCGTCTTGATAATAACAATAATGCTTTGAGTTTTTTAAGAACCAAAGCGTTCCAGTGCATTATTCATTCACTCCATCCTCTGTAATGGTAAACTGCGATTGTCGCCACAGCTGCCTTGGGACAGACTGACAGTAAGGCTGCCAATCTGTGACAATGGCCCCTCCAACCACCACCAATGACTCACACATACACCACAGCGTGTCTTGCCCGAGTGCACGCAAACACCATGCACATTTTCTTTATGCATTGTGAGGACAAAGTGAAACAGTTACGGAATTTATTTCATTTTCCCATTCAATTTTATTTCCCACTTTATATTGTTTCATGGCAATAAGAAATTAATCTTACATATTACCCAAACAGACGAACCAGATACGACTCCCTGAGGACAGAGGCTTAACTCATCCCCCTGTAACTCTTAAAACATAACGCCAACACAACTTTTTCTGCTGTTTTCTGTGCTTATCTAAATCCTGGGAGTGGCACCAGTGATTTATCTCACCTTATCTTTCCACCTGGAGATGCTGTCACTGAATCGATGCAGTGACTTTGGCCTTCCTTCCACTTCAGACAGAGCCAGGGACAGTTTGTAATGAGTGGCCTCGAGCAGGTCTAGTTTTAGAGTGGTCTGGAAGCAGAGCAGCCAATACGTGTACTTAAAGAGTGATGTACTGCTAAATATTATTACTCAAGTAGAAGTACAAAGATGTGAGTCACGTCATTGTTAAAGGGCCCACGCTGTTATTATCAAACCTGGAGTTGTGTTTCTTTTGTTTCATTCACACATTTTTAACACACAAACACTGCATATTTAGGTTGAGTTCTTCTCTCAAACAAAAAATACTCTTTTCAACCTTGTGATGTCATGTGGCACATACAGGAAGTGCTCCACTGTGTTTTTAAACTCACTTTCACTAGAATCATTTGGATGATTTCAGCCCTGGAATCCCCCATTTCTACTCAACAAAAGGTAAAAGGCAGCGTTTAACTTGAAAACTACCGCTTCATGACATCACAAGGTGGAACAGAGGATTTTGAGATATAAACAGACTAATAAAGAGTTACTCAAACGTGTGAATGAAACAAAAAACATTATAACATGGTTTAAATCTCACATAAATCAACTTTGCATAACATAAGACCTTTAAAGTAAGAGTGAAGTATTTGGAGAAACTACTGCTTGAGTACAGAGAGACAGTTTGAAACTAAAATGTATTTAAAATCTGATTCATAAGTTAATTAATTGAATAGACATAATATTAAATAATGAAACTTCTTGTATTTCCAAAAAAGAGAGAAAATTACAAAAAATAAAATAATAATATCTGAAGGGAATAATTTTATGTTAGTTATGTTAGCGACATATAAGTGGGAAGAGTAATCAAAACTTTTACTCAAGAATACTGTTACTTCAAACTAAATATTGCTCAAGTAGTAGTTAAAGTATGGTGAAAGTACAATTACTTCAAATAGTTACTCCTACCTCTGTCACAAAGACACAAAATGGCCGACCAACCTCATCTAACTGCTGATCCGTCTCCTCGATGTTCCTCTCATTGGAAAAAGACGGATTCTCAGAGTACATTTTCATCAGTCGTTTTATACCTGTTACAACAATAAACCAGGTTAAAAAGGCCTATTATAACTACATTAAAGGTACATTATGGAACTTTTCTGGTAGAGGTTGACACGTGTGATTGTACAAATGCAAAAAAAGGCCCTGTATGTGTTTTCTATTCCATGTATTTCAGCAAATTTGTCTTGTCCCAGTACAGATCTATCATATAAACAGCTCTTGACGTCAAAATGAGACTGCTGTCCAATAATCAGTAAGTGCACTGATAGCATGCTAGTTGTTTTAGCTTTAGTGTGACGGCGAAACTCCGCTCTGGCCTCTGGAAGTTGCGAAAAGCTCTTAAAAACTCATCACGGTGAATAATTCGGAGGCTCAGAATGCAGCAGGTGCAGCGCCTTTAATGTCACACTGCGGAAATTTCCAGGGCAAATCAATAACACCAGAAAGTTACACAATGCATCTTTAAATAAGACTCTATCTAGATGTAAATGGACTTACCTTCGATGTCTTTCTTAGTCTTGGCGATGTTGTCCTGTAGCCGCCGTTGTTTGACTTGGAGCGCGTCTCTTCTCCGATTTTTACCCATCAGTGACTTCGAGTCCTCTTCCTGTCCGATAAAAACAGACGTAAAAACAATCGATATTCAAGTTTATTCTTCAAAATATGATTCATGTTTATGGAAAAAGTAAAACAAAAGTACACATTTGTCTGGCTATTTATACTATTTCCTACTTTATTGATCCACAAGGGCAAATACTTGGACACAGTAGTAGCTCAAACTTTGTTACTTTTACACAACAAAGTAAAAGTAGTAAAGTACTTCAGTAAAAATTATAGGTTTCTGTACTTTACTTAAGTACACGTACATATGAGGCTGCGTTTTACTTTTACTTCACTAAATTTGAGAGCAGGTATCTGTATTTTCTACTTCACTACCTTTTGGACTGAAGTATTTTTATTTTATTTTTTATTATTTTTATTATTATAGTTTGAGACATGCTTAATAAAAGGCCTGTTTTTAACACATTTCTAATTTAAACAAATAAAAATACACAAATAAAAACAGGAAAAGAACTATCAGTGTTTCTGTTGAACAAAATTCAGTACAAATCTTCAAAACCGCTTTCTATCAAAATCACTACATTTGAAGCTTTATTTAGATCTCAAAATCTGCGCAAAATAATTCTACTTTTTACTGTTTATGTACATTTTAAACAGGTACTTTAATACTGTGTCCTAAGAGTAATAAGTGAAATTCAAAATCCCCTTGCTAATCTAAAAAACACTTCTAGGAAACATTACATCATTTAAAGCCACAGTATGCCACTTTTTATCCCAAAATAGACTATAAAATAAATAAATATCCATGTTGTTTTTGTTGTTTTTTAATTTTGTTTGTGTTTACTGCACTAAAAAACATGCATTCTTACTAAGAGCAGGCTTGCATCTCCACAAACCTGACTCTTATGTGTTCCTCTGGCTATCATATTCCACAGTATGGCATGAAACTTTTCTGTCTCTGTGCAGAATGTTCCGAAGTATGGCTTTAACTTTGGATTTTTATGCAGATAGTACAGATTTTATGTTTTGTTCCTTTAGCATTAACCTGCCTGAAGATGAGGCTGCGTGGGTCACTTGGTGCATTAATAGATTCGCTGGACTGCACATAAACTTTTATCCAACTGAAATAAAATCTTATAGAGCTAAAATGGTTTATCAGATTTGTAGTAAAAATGTGAAGTAGCTTTGAATGGCCAACACTACTGTATGTATTTGCCAGCAGATGTGGGTAGTACTCAGCTACATTTACTTGAGTAATCTTTTAAAGTAAATGTTAATGTTAAATGTTCACAATATGAAGTGATTTTAACATTTGTTTTTCTTGCACCGCTCCTTCAGATATGATTCAAATTTTTGTGTCTATCCTTTGAAACTAACAGATTTTGTGCATTATTTAATGTTTAGTCCTTCAATTACATCAACTTCAAATGATAAAACAGATGTTATGTCCTGATAGTTACTCTTTAAAGGTCCTATATTACACAAAATTGACTCTTTTGATCATTTAGCCATGTTATAATGTTGTTAGCTCCTTCACTAACTCCCTTACTGGCCTCTTGCATCTTGCGTTTCCATGGATACGGGAAAAACAAACAGCTCATTTCACAAAATCCAATTGTCCCTTCCTTGTGACCTTTGAACTGCACATATTGCTCTTAGTTGGTTAAATCCCATGACAGGATGTTAAAAGATGAACCAAAAAAAAAAAAAAAAAAAGGTTTCATAATCTGCTCAGTGTGTGAGGCAGAAACCACAGAAACAGTCAATCACTGTTGCCATGGAACCAAAAACAAATCAAAACAAAAACAAAACATAAAAACAAACAAAAAACTGTGCACTGCAAATACTGTATAAAGAAGAATATATACCGTCTATAATATACAGTCTATACCCGGGACGGGGTCAGCCCGATGTTCCCCGGTACCGATCGGTACATCGGTATTTCCACTTGCAGGAGGTACCGATGTTCCCCGTGAATACCGCGGGCCGGCGGCCTCATCCCAAGTTCATCATGAACTCAGAACAGCCGCATGTGTAACTTTGTACAGGACTCACGGAGCAGAGGCACTGAGCTCGCAGCCAACAGCGGTACAGACACGGTACCGTGAGCGCTCACCGCAACGCGCAGCCCCTCCGGTCTGGACGGGCCTAGGTGTTCGGTCCTTGGTCTTGTACCGTCCTCCGCGCAGGTTGGTCAGATCGGTCCGGAGGCTCCGTCCTCTATGTGCTGGTTCCAGACGGGGGCGAGCAAGACCAGTGCGCAGTGGACCGGGTCCGAGCGGGTCCGCGCCGTCCTCTACGCGCTGGTTCCGTGCGGGGAAAGCGAGAATGCGCAGTGGACTAAAGGTCCGGGCGGGCTGCTCCTGTCCTCCGTGCTCCGTGGACTGCGGCTGGTTCCGAGGTGGTGCAAAGCATCCGAACAGATCCGGTTTGGTTCGTTATATCTTGTTCTGAGCGGCCCGTCCCTCCGCGCACTTCCCGGGGAAGCGCTTCTCAGGCCGAGGCACCTACACCACTCCCCGCTCCAGCTCACCTGAGCCCGGCCTGAACCGGAGCTGCTCCCGCTGGTTCAGGAGTCTGGGTTTGGATCTAGTCCATTTCTCACGCGAGGCTGAACACAATTCATTTTATAAGTTGAACCAATTGAATAGACTTTTCCCTATAAATTATTAGGCTAAAAAAAGCCTAAAATAACAAATGTCAATCGCTGCGTGAACACCGGGAACACCGGGACCTCTGAACGCGCACGTCCCGGGGAACAGCGGTTCGCACGTGTCAGTTTCACCCACAGCCTGGTCCGGGGCACTGGATTTGAATGTAAACAACAACAGAGTAGTTGGCTGCTCTTGTGGCTACCTGCCTCACACACTGAGCAGATTTTGAAACTTGTTTTTTGAGCTCAGTTTTTAACATCCTGTCATGGGAGTTTGCAGTTCAAAGGACACAAGTGAGGGACTGTTGGATTTGTGAAATGAGCTGTTTGTTTTTCCTGTATCCATGGAGACAGTGCAATAAGCTAGCTGAGAAGCTAGCTGTGGACATTTGAGATGCTACAGGCTTTTTACACCATATGTGGCACAAACATGGCAGAAGATCTTCCAGAGGAAACACTTTGAGGGAATGGACCATTTCAAAAACTGAATTTCCCACAGGATTAATAAAGTATCTCTCCGTCTCTCTAAACTTGGTAAAAGTTACATAGTGCACCTTTAAGTAAGAGCATGTTGTATGTCACTAGAAAAGTACATGTTTCTTTTAATGGTCTTTTGAGTGTGAAATTGAATTCATGTAGATCACATTATAAACTGGAGCTTACGTAATAGTCGACCAGGAGAAACTCTGCCTTGTTGTCCTCTGGAGGGAGGCGGTGATCAGCCAACAGCGTGTCGATATCTCTGTCCACATCCACCCTCTGTACGGTCTGCTCGATCTGCTTCTGCCCCTGCACACCACACACACAGTAGATACATGCCCTGGGGCCTGCTGTAGCCTACTGCTGTGTTATTATGACTGTGAGAGGAGTCAAGGTGGAGTCCTACGTGTTTGAGAGCCTGGCCGAAACTGGACATGTGGAGGTTGTATCTGCTCAGAGCTTCGCCCAGCACTTCGATTCGCTGTTTCTCCATCTCCTGAATGATCTGTAGACCATGCGTAGATAAAACATGTTCAAATAAAATTTTTTACTGATTACCAAAGCATCAGACATGGTCAAGTTGTTTATTTTATAGTTCTCAAGACTCATTTGGGTTGCCAGTTTCAGTGCTCAAATCCAGTTGGTTTAAACCTAAAAGGACTCTCTCTGATGTAAACGGCCACTGCTTAAACCCCAGCACCTCCAGCCAATCCCTGACCAGTGCTAGTGCAGCCGCTGCAGCTCAGTGAGGGAATTCTGGAAGTTCTGAGTTTGGAGAATGGGAATGGGAACTGGAGAATTGAGAATGAGGAAAAACTTGTATGTGTCTTCTACTATTATATGGACCCACTGGCAACACAGATTCAGTTTTTGGCTACAGACAGTCAATAAAATACATCACTAAAAGTATTTTATATAATACTTAATTTTATATGTGATTTCTGGTCCACTGATGATTTTAATATTTACTTTAATTATGAATGCTATTATGAATACATTTTCCAACATTACACTAGAAAAAGCACACAGCTTTTGGCCACACATTCTTGAATAACATTTCAAGTGCGTAAATACAAACCAAATTATATTCTGTGCCTAAATTGCCATAGTTTTACCTGATAACATGCTTTGAGCGTGTTTTCCCACTTCAGTCTCATCTCATGTCCCTCCAGGTTCATGTTGAAATACTCGTCGTCCACTCGCGCCTGGAGCTCCGCCGATTTGGTCAATCTGTTTAACATCTGAAATAATAAAAAATACAATATATATTTATATGTAGTGTAAACATAGACTGTATAACATAAGCAGCCACATGCGTTTAGGAGTAGGGAGTCAAGTATCTGGCTTACCTTTTGTTTTTCTTTCTCTGTGCTAATCTGCTTGTTGCTCTCTACAAAGTTGAATAAGGCTTCATGTTCTCTCGTCAGTCCAATTAGTTTCTTTTTGAGCTGAAAAAATGGTACAGCAGATCAAAACACTGAACTAAAAGAAAAAAAAAAATCACAAATAATGAATAAATACATAATCATTTTAAAATATTTTCCATAACAGTAAAACAAGGGGACATTAATAATATAATTTTAGATACTTATTGTTTTAGATTTAATGGGACTATATTATTATTATTATTATTATTATTATTATTATTAAGTTGAGTTGTCTGTATTTTCTCTTGCTGAATTTCTAAACGCTGACAAAGATAAATCTGTTATCACAAATGTACACATGACTATCGTATCGTACAGTGTAATTGTGTAGTAAATTACTTCAGACCAAGATTATTATATTAAAAAAAGTTTGATAAATAAATATAAATGAGAAATAATTAAACTGAACTAACTACTTATCTGGTTGCCATACTATATATATTATTAGGGGTGTGCACAAATATTGAAATATCGATATATCGTATCGTTTAATGTGATGATAGAGTATCGATATTGTGGGTTGCTGTATCGATTTATCGCCAAGTGTATTTTTTGGTATATTTTACTGAATTATTTTGTTACAGCGCTCCAGTTTTGTTGCTTGTTCAGAGGAAGGAAACACATTTATGCGACATATTTGACATTTTCACCGTTTTGATGATGAAAATGTTTGTGTTTCATATTCATTTTGCACAAAAAGTGGTTTAACAAAGACTTTTAGTGTCACAGCCATGATTTAGCCTTTATTTTTTACTGAACCGTATCGAATCGATTTGAAATATATATCATATCGAATCGTATCAAATCGAAAGCTCACTGTATCGAGATATGTATTATATCGTGGCATATGTATCGTATCGGCAACTTCTTAACGATACCCAGCCCTATACATTATACTACTATACTACTACTACTACTACATACATACATTGTTTTTATAGACGGTACAAAGCGTTCAGCTCCAGTCAAACGAAGCTCACTGAAGCTAGTCACTATAGAGGTGGATTTAGAGTTAACACGTTAGGAATGGGAATTTATTTACGGACAAAATATCGAAATAAAAACACCAGGATCCTGTAGAGCGGGTTAATACGAACATTTTAAACCAAAGTCATGAGGCTCACTGCAGCAGTTACAGAGAGAGAGGGGTGACGGTTTTTCAATGTAAAGTCAATGGGAAACAGAGTCGATGGAGCCGGAAGCGCCCCCATGGTCACTTCCTATTTATATAAACAGTGAGTGATTGGCTTCTGTGGATTCTTTACCTTGAGTTGCTCCGTCCAGTTTGCTGTAACTGCTTTCCCACTTCTTTCAATGGCGCTGTCAAGCTATAAGAGTTAAAAATGTTCAGTTCAACTCAAAATATAAATATCTGAAGTGTTTATGAATAAAATAATCGTCTTACAGGCCTCTTCCTCTTGTTGTGCTCATCCAGGACCTGCTTTAGTTCCACTGTGGCCTCCTGCTGAAACGCATTGCCCAAAGACCTGACAAAAGTTCACACATTTAGTACGCTACAAACTACTTCATCACATACACTACCAGTCATTCAATGTTTTTTTAACGTTTATTACTTTCAAATATATGAAGCAAGATGTATGGAATTATGTAGCAAAGAAAAAAGATAAATAATAAATAACTGTACTAAATATTTTTTATACTGTATTTTATTTTCAAACCCTCAAATTAGCCTCCTTTTGCTTTGTAGAAAAATATTTAGTAGAGTTATCTAACTTTTTATCTTTACTAAATAATTCCATATACTGTAGCTTGCTTTATATATTTGATGTCTCCCTTATGTATCGAAAATGGTAAGAAAAAATAAATAAAAAAAATCCAAAAGTATCCAAACTTTTGAAACAGATACACATTTTTTTTCTTACTACTTTCTACATTTGATATACACACAGAAGACATCAAATGTATGAAGCAAGAGATATGGAATTATTTAGTAAAGAAAAGATTAGGACTTAAGATAATTCCATACGTTTTACTTCATATATATTACATGACTTCTGTATGTATATCAAATGTAGAAAGTGGTAAGAAAGGAAAAAAAAAGTGTATTTATTGTGATTATATTCAGAGTCATATCTTTCTCTAAGCAGAATATGCACGTACACAGGCCCCATATCCGACATGGCCCCTCCAGAGGTGAGCGTTTCGTTTTATTTCAGGTTACGTCTAGATATTTATTAAAAAACACAAATGTCAAAGTGCATTACTGACCGCTGACTGTGACCGTTTTGTAACATCTTTATGAATCATCAAGGGTTTATCTACGGGTTATGAATGACATTAATGGATTTATCAGTGAACAGGTTCAAGATAGAATGTGATGACGAATACACACGTCAACTACTCGCCACTTAAAGGGCCCATATTACGCTATTTTCTGATCTTCTGTATGTTATAATGTTGTTTCCTCATCACAAACATACCTGAAGTTATGTTTTGTTTCATTCACACATTTAACACACAAAAATCCTGCATATTTAGGCTGAGTTCTTCCCTCCAACAGTGTTTTTAAACTTTAATAAAATCATTTGTATAATTTCAGCCCTGGAATTGACAATCTCTACTAAACAAAAGGTGAAAAGTAGCTGTTCATTTTAAAACTACTGCTTCATGACATCACAATGTGGAACAGAGCATTTTGAGCTTTGGAGATGTAGACAGACTAATAATAAAGTGTTATTCAAACATGTGTAAATGGAACAAAACACGGCTTCAGGTGTGTTTTTGATGAGGTAACAACAATTCTAATATGGCTTAAAGGTGCACTATGTAACTTTTTGGTTGCGTGTCCGTCACCTGCTTGTTTCTATGGAGATGTCATTGCTCTGCCTGGAATGTTCCACAGTATGACATTAAACAGCTCTGCCTTACATTTATTCAATTACAGGTGGTTTTATAGCTCAAAAAATACCTAGAAAAACAGGCAAAGCAATAACATCTCCATGGGGAAAAACATTTGACAAACCCTCCAACAGAAAAGTTACACAATGCACCTTTAAAGTTCACAAGAATCCATTTTGCGTAATAAAGGACCTTTGAACTTACTTTATAACAACATAAGTGCATACTGAGAATAACTTCACTACGCCCCTTGTCCAAATATAGAGCTCTATATAGACCAGGGGTCATCAAACTAAGGCCCACGGGCCGACTCTGGCCCGCCATGCTCCTTTGACCGGCCCCCCACCACTTGAACTGGCCCTATGAGGCAATCCTCAAAAGCTGTCATGGCCTATTTTCTTAAATTACTTTTTGGCAAATAATAACATGTCTGCATCTTGTATTTTGTTGATTTTTTCAATTAAAAAATTATATTTATATGAAGTATTTATATTTGCAGCTGATTTTTTTTATGTATTTATTTTATAGGCCTATTTATTTGACTTTTATTAAGTGCTGCACACAATTATTATTAATACAATTGTTATTAATATTATTATTGTTAATATCAACAAGTTTTCACTCTACTTTGCCAATGTCAATCACAGATGTTTCTTACCTTGACAGTTTCTTACCTTGACATTTCTTACCTTTGATGTTATTGTTATTAGAAAATAAATAAATGGAATATCTGTGGTATTTCACATTAAAATAAAGTGTGAAGTACTTACTAATTTTGCAAACCACTAGTAACGATAAACAAATATGTGTCAGGAATTATGTGTTGATATAGTATTGTGAATTTCTTCTTTTATACGGCCCTGACCCCGGCCCCCATCACAGTCAGGAGCGATAATGTGGCCCCCAGAGACAAAAGTTTGGTGACCCCTGATATAAACTGTTATGATGTGATTTTGATTTTCACCTCCTCAAAGCTCTTCGGCCTTGCTTGTGTGTGTATTTGTGTTGTGTGGTTTGTACCTGTGGGCGTCCGCTCTGGAGTACATCTCATCGGACACATGACACCACGCACTGTAGGTGGAACTGAGCGGGAGCCCGTGTGGAAAAGTTAGTGCTGACGTATGCTAAGAGGCTAACACACGGTGGCTAATGTGTTATACAGAATTGTGCTTGTGAACAAAATGGACAGTTTGGTCAATGTAATCCTCATAATGGAAAAACATTATATACATAAATCCAGGTTTTTTAATTATCACAAATTTTTAAAGCTTTTTGCAATGAAAAAAACAAAACAAAAAAACAAAACTGTATTATAAAAGTAAAAATCTATCAAATCCAAAATTGCAACTGTGCTATTAAATCATATTACATATCACATTACAAATTAATTGAGCGTGACCCAAATTTTTTTTTTTGTAATTTATTTATCTATTTTTATTTTTTTGGTATCATTTTATATTATTATTATTATTATTATTATTATTATTATTATTATTATTATTATTAATAAAATTATTTATTTCCTTTCATTATTAATATCGTATACGTGTAATAATTAAAAAAACAAAACAAAACAAAAAACATGGTGGCTAAAGCTAATTTTATGAATTTGACTTACTTGTTGGTCATTTCTTTAGATGCCCTGATGAGTTTTCCAGCTAGCTTCTGTAGGCCTTTAGCGTATGTTAGCTCAAGTTCAGACCTGTAATGAAAAAACATGAAAAGTTACATTGAATTGTAATTTTTGTGGAAATTTTACTAAAACCATGTTATAATATTGTTACCTACTCAAAAACATAGCTGGAGTTGTGTTTTGTTTCATTCACATGTTTGAGTAACACTTTATTATTAGTCTGTTTAAATCCCCAAAGCTCAAAATGCTCTGTTCCACCTTGTGATGTCATGAAGCAGTCGTTTTCAAGTTAACATCTACCTTTTACCTTTTGTTTTGTAGAGATTGGAAATTTCATGGCTGAAATTATCCATTTAAAAAAGGTGCCGTTTAAAAACATAGTGGAGCACTTCCTGTATTACCACATGACATCACAAGGTGGAACAGAGTGTTTTCAGTTTGAGAGAAGAACTCTAAATATGCAGTGTTTTTGTGTTAAACATGTGTGAATGAAACAAAACACAACTCCAGGCATGTTAGATCTGAAAATAGCGTTTAATAATGTTTAAGCCGGATGCCCAGCTGTAGCAACCAAGTCTGCACAATGATAGTAGGCAGGCAATGTGACTGAAATGTCTTGCTCAAGGATACACTGGCAGTATGCACTCTGGTGAGGTTTGAACCTGCTTTCATCCTGTTTGCAAACGAATGCTTAACCAATGATAAACAAATGTTCCATTAAGGTCCAGTCTGCCCTTTCCAAATATATTAAAGCTGGACAAGATAAGATAAACTGTCTTGCCCAAGAACACAACAGCATTCTTCCTTTGATGGGAAGAGGAAATTGAACTCTCAACCGTGTAAATATAAGGTCCTATATTAAGCTTTAAGCCGTGTCATAGTTTGTCTACATCTCCAGCACTCAAAATGCTCTGTTCCACCTTGTGATGTCATCAGGCGCTAGTTTTTAAGTTAACAGACTGGCAATTCCAGGGCTGAAATCATCCAAATGATTCTAGTGAAGGTGTATGGAGTTTAAAAACACAGTGGAGCGCTTCCAGTATTACCACATGACATCACAAGGTGGAAAAGAGTGTTTTCGGTTTGTGAGAAGAACTCAGCCTAAATATGCAGGATTTGTGTGTTAAACATGTGAATGAAACAAAACACAACTCCAGGTCTGTTTGTGATGAGGAAACAACATTATAACATTATAGATCAGAAAATAGCGTCACATGGGTCCTTTAATACACAAACTGATTTAAAACAGACATTATTAATTTAACTATAATAAACTATAAAATAAAAGTGACATTTTTCATACGGACACTTACAGTTATTGTTTAATTTTTGGACTAAATAACTTGAGTTAAAACCTAAACAACATGAGTAAGTCAAACAGTAACTTTGGCTACCACCGAATGAATGGGCCGTTAAAGGTGCATTGTGTAAGTTTTCTGGTGGAAAGTCTGTCAAATACTTGTTTCCATGGAGATGTTATTGCTTTGTCTAGAATGCTTCACAGTATGGCATTAAACCTTACCAAGTTACAGGTCAGATCTGTGGAGAGGCGACCCCACTCACAGTCAGAATGCCTGTTTTTCTAAGTATTGAATAAATGTAAAGAAGAGTTGTTTAATGTCATACTGTGGAACATTCCAGGTAGAGCAATAACATTTCCATAGAAACAAGCAGGTAACTATGTTTACTAATAACAATATCGTACCATTTAAGTTTCATTTTAGCTTAAGTTTTAGCTCTGTACAAGACCAGGAAGGAGAAATCAAACAAATAGTCCTTTTGAATTGGTGAGGATACAAATGCATACAAATGTAATCTAATTCAACGACAAAAATACAAATAATATGTTTTGTGTCGAAAAATAAAATGTAATTATTACCACATTCATGACATAACTTACCTTTGATGAAAAACTGCCATGAGCTCTTTGCAAAAATACTCCCCCGATTTCGAAAAGCGCTTGACATCTTGGTACAGCTGATTGTACTGAAACAAAAATGTGGTTAATCACAATTTTTTCGCAATTTTAACCCAAAGAAAAAACTAGAATCCACCTGACTGGACGGTATGTGCTCTTTCATTCTCCAGTGCATGTTTTCAAATGTGGCGTGCCCTCATGTCTCTGTATGTGTTTGAAAAGGAGAAAAACTTACCATGCAGGTGCTGATTGGGTCCTTCATCTTGAGACTGTTTGTGGACTTTGGACTTTGAATTTTGCACACCCAAGCCCTCCAGGTAAAACCACTCACGCGCATAGTACCTACACGTTTTGTAAGGGAGCGGTGCAAAAAGCGGAAAATTCCATTGTCCAGTACTGTAAATATTAAGATAGTTCTATTTCTAAAACGTTTGAGCAAATTAAAAAGGTAGAAAACGTGCCCCTATCTTGTATGTAGTGTACACACAAAGTTAAATGACAACAGGAGTGGACTGGCTGGGCGTGACTAAGTACTTCAAATAGTAGTATAATGGTCAAAGGTGCAACTTAAAATGAAAAAGGAAAAAAAAAAACGTGAAAATTAGCAGAATTTCATTGTGTTGGCAATATTATAGGGCCCATATTAGGCTATTTTGTAATTTTCTGATGTTATAATGTTGTTTCCTCATCAAAAACACACCCGGAGTTGTGTTTTGTTTCATTCATGTATGTTTAACACACCAACTTTGCATATTTAGGGTGTGTTCTTCACTGAAAACACCTTGTGATGTCATGTGGTAATACAGGAAGTGCTCCAGTGTGTTTTTAAACTCAATACACTTTCATCAGAATCATTTGGATTTGGACTGGAATTGCCAATCTCTGCTGAAATAAAGGTAAAAAGTAGCTGTTAACTTAAAAACTAACACTTCATGACATCACAAGGTGGAGCATTTTGAGCTTTGGAGATGTAGACAGACTAATAATAAAGAGTTACTCAAACATGTTTTTGAGGAGGTAACAGCATTATTGCATGGCTTAAAGCTCACAAGAGTCGATTTTTTTGTAATAAGGACCTTTAAAGTACTTTGTGTAACCCTTGGCATTAAACTTATCTATGTGACAAGTTACAGGTCAGATCTGTGGAAAGGCACAGTCGGAATGCCTGTTTTTCAAGGTATTTTTGATCAATAAAACTACCTGTACTTGAATAAATGCATGGTAGTTCTGTTTAGTGTCATATTTTAGAACATCTGAAGCAAAGCAATGACATCTCCATAGAAACAAGACTGTGACGGACCCCAAACGGAAAAGTTACAGAGTGCACCTTTAAGTATATTCAAATGACACCTGCTCATTTTGATTCAGGGCAGGCTTACTTTTCATCCAAACTGTGAAATCATGCATTAAACATTACACGAAGGCTTTCAATATCAAAGAAGCAGAGGGAGGAGTGAATTATAATGACCGACTTAAAAAGGACACTGCGGACGGTTTGTCTAACTTGTTCCACACTGGTCCGTGAAAGCGAAGGCTAATGCTAACAACAACACCACATTCTCAACAGTTTGGATAAAGGCAGGTAGAAATCTAGGGTAGTATTTGCTGCTTAAAGGTGCATTGTGTAACTTTTCTGGTAGAAGGTCCATGGAAATAAACATATCCATCCAGCATTTATTCATTACGGGTGTTTCTGCTGCTCAAAAATACAATCATTCCTTCTGTGAATAGGGGCGACTCTCCACAGATCTGAACTGTAATGTAGCGTAGTGCTGTAACCTGCTTGTCTCCCTCTTAATGTATCTATCTATTTAATCTACACTGTGGAACATTCTAGGCAAAAGCAATGGCATTTCCATGGAGACAAGCAGGTAGCGGACGCTCCACTAGAAAAGTTACACAGAGCACTTATAAGTTTCAAATTCAGAATAAATAAATAAATAAAATCTACTCCATTAGTGCAAAAAATGTTGGTAAAATGATTATATTATGACACAGTCGTGGTAGTAGACAGTAGTACACAATATTAAGGTCCAATTTTAAGCAGGATTTTAGTTAAATGAAACAAAACTCTACTCAAAGCTACCATCTGTACTTTGACTGTCCGACCCACTCCTGTTGTATTCTCACATATCACCACTAGGTGCTATCTACATGACTGCTGTCTGACAGAAGAATACCAGATATTTGTCATCTACAGGTAAAGAAAAAAATCAAATAAACTTACAGATGGTAGCTTTAACTTTGGTATTTATACTCGTGCAGGACATTGAACGTGCCTTGGCAATGCCTCATAACCTTAGTTGTTGTTAAGTTTGTTTATACAAAATACCAGCTGGGCTATATCTGCAGACACGTTGAAAGTGTAAGTAGTTTATATTGGCTCAAAACAAAGGAAGTTTCATGAATTGCTCTGAACATTTACAATTTAAAGGTTCTATATTACACAAAATTGACTCTTATGAGCTTTAAGCCATGTTTGAATGTTGTTACTTCATCAAAAACAGACCTGGAGTTGTGTTTTGTTTCATTCACACATGTTTAAGTAACGCTGCATTATTAGTCTGTCTACATCTCCAAAGCTCAAAAATGCTCAGTTCCACCTTGTGATGTCATGAAGTGGTAGTTTTCAGCTACATTTTACCTTTTGTTCAGTAAAGATTGGCAATTCCAGGTCTGAAATTATCCAAATGATTCTAGTGAAGGTTTGTGGAGTTTAAAAACACAGTGGAGCACTTCCTGTATTACCACATGACATCACAAGGTGGAACAGAGTGTTTTCTGTTTTGAGAGAAGAACTCAGCCTAAATATGCAGGATCTGTGTGTTAAACATGTGTGAATGAAACAAAACAACTCCAGGTGTGTTTTTGATGAGGAAACATTATAATATAGATTGGAAAATAGCACAACACATTTTAATTTTTGTTTGAAGATTTTTGATTCAAACTATTGAAAACTAAGTAATACTCACCACTGCACTCCATACTACTGGTACTGCATTCAAACAAAGTACATAAAATACCTGCTATGTTTGTACCTTTTATTGAATAATCCAAACAACTTTTGCATCATAACAAATGACCTTTTTAATGAAATGCTCATATCAGAAATGTACAAGAATACTTAACAAATCGCTCAGAAAAGGGAATACAGCATCTAGCCATAGTGATCCAAACATGTAATACTGTTATTGACATCTCATACTAGTGTGACATGGATCTGAAAAACAATCTTCGTACTTTTTGGCATATCTTTGTGGGGTGTGGCGGTCAACGCAAACCCAGTGTCTGTAATTAAAACATCATTAAACACTGACGTCAACAGAGCGGTTTGACTACCATTGGCAAATATATCATTACAAAAAATAAATAACATAATATTGAGACACAAACGTAAGAAATCGTACCCTCAGCCAGTATGCCCATTGACGGTAAATAGCGGTACGTAGCATGCCAATTGCTAACACCATGAAGTGGCTAATCTGAGTGAGATGCACATACCAATAAATATGACAAAAGTTATAAAGAAAATCAGAACCCAGGAAAACTGTGACACATATCGGGGTGAAACAGCTAAGGTTTGTCTCTTTAAAATTTGAAATCTAAATTGGGTTTCTTTTTTGGTTTTTGAAAGTAATTTGAGCAAAATTAGTCTTTCCCCAGTACAGATATAGTGCAGAAGCAGCTCTTGAAGTCAAAATAAGTCGATGCGACCATCAGGAAGTGCGCGTTGGCATGCTAGTTGTTGTTAGCTTTACCTTCACGGCAAACTAAGCATTTGTCTCTGAAGGCTGTGAAAAGCGCTTATAAACTCACAGTGGCTGCTCTGAATTCTTAAAGTAAGTAAGGAATAACTTTGGACCACTGAAAACTGTTTAAAAAGAACTAGATCCGTTTTTCCACATTTCCAAGACGGTGAAAATAAAAAATGAGACACTTATTTGAAGATTTTAGCCTAGACCAAATGTGGGGACGGTCTAGAAATACTGTGCACTTGAGTGTTCTGCAAAAAAACGTCTAGTCTTTGTACCAAAATCAATTCAAATACTGTGGTGGGATCTACTTGCCTATTTCTAATCAATGAAACGTTTAAAGGTGTACTAAGTAACTTGTTTGTGGTCTGTCACCTGCTTGTTTCTATGGATACGTCTTTGCTCTGCCTGGAATGTTCCACAATGTGACATTAAACAGCTCTACATTACATTTATTCAATTACAGGTGGTTTTATAGCTCAAAAATACCTAGAAAAACAGGCAATCTGACTGTGAACGGGGTCGCCTCTCCACAGATCTGACCTGTAACCTGGTCTGGTTTGGTCTCCATGACGGACCCTCCACCAGAAAAGTTACACAATGCACCTTTAAATTATTGAACCAGTCTCTTGTTGAAGAAAATGAATCTGTACACCAGTGACTTTTAACAATGCCCATGTTTCGTTTTCCCTTTGCTAAGAAACTGCTTATATTTTACTTTATCCTTACATTAAAGTTCATATTTCAATATTTTAATTCCTTTTTGCCCTGTGGCCGCCTCTCCCTGGTCAGGCGTCATCTAATGTGGATTCTGGAGTTGGATTTCATAACTTCACTGGAAAAACTTGATTAAATGAATTAATGAATTTTAGAATATTTACCGGGATTTGAGTAGTTTAGTAGATTAGGGTAGTAAAAAAATGGTACATAGATAACACAAGTCAATCATTTTCTGTATTTATATTTCTATAAAACAGATGGACTTGATTATAGTTTTGAATGGTCTTGGTGTATATAATAATAATATAAGACTGTAATGAAAATATTAGAGAAAGTACAGTTATTTTGTGTTGAAAATTTGCCTTTTTTAAAGTAAATACTATGAAAAATGTGTACTGTTTTAGCATTAGTTTACATTAGTTTAATTTGTATAGATTTCTGGACTTGTTTCAGTGTACTTTAAGTGGTTTAATTTAATTTTCAGAATTTAGAAAGAAAAATATACGAAATTTTCGCTTAAAAGTACACACCAAAATTACTCCGTAGACGATTTATCTTAAAAATAAATGTGTTAATGCAGTGTAGCTCATTATGGCAAATATGTTATGTAAGTATATTTTATTTAAAGGTGCACTGTGTAACTTCTAAGATGGATGGTCCACTACTTATTGTTATTTCTTTGCATGGAATGTTCCAGAGTATGGCATTAAACATATCTGCCTTGGATTTATTCAATTACAGACGTTTCGTAGCTCAAAAATCCCTTGAAAAATGTGAATTCTTAGCATGTGCAAGCTTGCTTCTCCATAGATCTGACCATTAACCTGTCTCCATTGTGATAACCAAATCCATACTGTTAAAAATAATCCAGGCAAAGCGGTAACATCTCCAAGGAGACAAGAAAAGGTTACAGAGTGCATCTTTCTTTCTATAAATAGTATTTGTTTACACCTATTTCAGTTTTAAACTCAAAGAAGGCTCCTTAACTTTTTCACCCCAATATTCCCATAGCAGACAGGCAATGCTCCCCACTCACCCACTCACATATTCACTCATTCACACACACAAACAATGGAAGGTGTCTGTAGCATGGCTCCAGTGCAGCGCTCTCCACAGGTCAGTGTTCATTGGGATACAGCGCCCCCGTCAGGTAGCCGTTGGTACCGTGGCTCTTGTTGGTGCCGTTGGTGGCGCTGCTGTGGTGCCTATGATTGGCCGACGGGGCGGGAAGGGGCGGGCTTTCGTCTTCATCCGAGCTGGACTCAATGTCGCTGCGGTCGTCTTTAGACACCTGGGCCAGACAGTCAGAGCAGATCAGTCAAATTAGATTTCCTCATTATCGTGTGTGGAGTGTGACGAATGGAGCCGGGATTGAAAAAGGAGGAACGATCAATCAGCAGAACTAAAAGGCACGACATATTCAGGAAACGGTCATAATTTAAAATATCCAAGTAATTTTAAAATTGATTAAACGTGTATCACAATAAACATATATTAATTAGACTCTAAAAATGTGAAAATTATTCAAAGGAACTGTATGCATGTAAGATTTAGATTTTTTATTTCGTGATAATAATTTCATAATTTCATCTGTGTTTCCAGATACATTTACTGAATAGAATAAATCAGCATTAGAATTGTTCATTACAAAAACATTTGACATGATGTCCCATTAATTTATGTTATAATTCTGTGTTACAATCAGATAGCAGAACAGGCTTCCGATGAGTCTCTTTTGGATTTTGGATTAAATCAATGAATTTTAGAATATTTACGGTGATTTTGAGTAGTTTTCTAGTAGATTTGGGTAGTAAAAAATGGTACATAGATACTACTAGCCAATTATTTTCTATCGAATCTAATGTATAAAGTGGTAAGATACGCAAAAAATAAACTAAATTTAACTTTTTTGGAAGTTGTGATTAGTTTTGAATGCTAGTTTCAGTGTTGAAATACAGTTAGTTTAACCTGAAATGCCTCTGTGATTTGAATGCTCACTACCTAACTCGGTGCTAGTGCAGCCTCTGCAGCTCAGTGAGAGAATTCTAGAGGTTCTGAGCTTCACACATGAAGCACGGCCCTTTCACATACTGAGATACATTTGTGTTTAGTCACTGGCAACCCAGGTTCAACTGTGACTGTAGTAAACATTAAACAGTAGAGGATAAAATAAAGTTGATCATCTAAATCTAATTTGCTGAGTCCCATGGTTTTTCACGTCTACTATTTGACAAAGTGATAAAGGCAACACAATGAGCAGCCTATATACCTCCTGTTTCCTTGGATACATGCTACGCTTCTGTTCTTCTCATTTTACGCAGGAATTTTGAGACCATCCATTCTGCACTCAACCCGGGTACATTTTCCTAGCGATACTGTAGCCTGTGATCTTGAAGTATTAGCTGTATTCTTTGATAATGAGATGCTGTAATTGTTAATGTACGCAGAGTTAAGGAGCCCCATGTCCAATGCGGCGTTTTACTTATTTACTCAAAATAACTGAATTAGAGCTGCAACAGAAGTGGATACACAATATTACTACAAGTCAGTTTTAAGTTGTACGAGTTAAGTATTGTGTTAGCCATAAACAAGCTATTAGGTTATATATTATACACGCTGGAAAAAATAAAAAAATACAAAATAAATCAGTTAAAGGGCCCATATTACGCTATTTTCTGATATAATTTATAATGTTGTTTCCTCATCAGAAACACACCCGCAGTTGTGTTTTGTTTCCTTCACGCATTTTTCTCTCAAACTGAAAACACTCTGTTCCACCTTGTGATGTCATGTGGTAGTACAGGAAGTGCTCCACTGTGTTTGTAAACTCCACACACCTTCACTAGAATCATTTGGATAATTTCAGGAATTTCTGGAATTGCCGATCTCTTCTGAAATAAAGGTAAACTGTAGTGGTTAACTTGAAAACTAACGCTTCATGACATCACAAAGTGGAACAGAGCATTTCGAGCTTTAGAGATGGAGACAGACTAATAATAAAGGATTACTCAAATTTAACAATGCAACTTCAGTTATGTTTTTGATTAAGTAACAGTTCATAACATTTAAACAAACTGGAACAGACCCTTTTATTTGTTTTCTGTCAATATGATAAGAAGTAGAGTTAAAATGAAATATTAGTTTTGGTGCAGCATTGATCATTATCAACATTTTAAAAGATGTCAAAGGTCTTTCCATTGTGTATTTTGGTTCTCGAGCAGATTATCCAATCAGAAAGCAGAATGACCTCCTCAAGTTGGGGTTGCCAGATCCTGTGACTAAAATCTAAAAGAGCTTTCTGTACAGTATGACAAGTTCAGATTCAGTCCGTATTGCAGTTTTAAAACCAGTTGTGCGTGTTGCTGCTATCGCCTTTAGTCAAATAAAATTCATATCACGTTTAATCATTGGCAAACTTGACCACATCCTCTTTAGAGATACGTGAATGACGTCAATTTCAGACCACACTGCACCCATTTTACAACATACAAGCTACAAATGAGTTTTTACCATCGATTACTCTTTTAATTTAAGCACAAAATACAACTGCACAATTTTAGTCCTAGAAAGTTCCTATATTATTGACTCCTGTGAGCTTTAAGACACGTAATAATGTTGTTACCTCATCAAAACACACACGGAGTTGTGTTTGTTTCATTCATAAATGTCTGAGTAACTGTTTATTATTAGTCTGTTTACATCTTCAAAGCTCAAAATGCTCCACCGTTTGGCTTTTGTTCAGCAGAGATTGGCAATTCCAGGTCTGAAACCATCCAAATGATTTGAGTTTTAAAAACACAGAAGAGCACTTTCTGTTTCACCACATGACATCACAAGGTGGAACAGTGTTTTTCTGTTTGAGAGAAGAAGAGCTGAGCCTAAATCTGCAGGGTTTGTGTGTTAAACATGTGTGAATGAAACAAAACTCAACTCCAGGTCTGTTTTAGATGAGGAAACAACATTATAACTGAAACAGAACAATACAGAACAGAAAATAATGTAAAATGAACCCGTTAATCCACAGATGATTCATGCAGAAGAGAAACTGAAAAATGGAAAAATATGGAAAAAACACACCCACTAGCTTTGTTTAGGTTCTACTTACATGTAGCGGATTCCATTTTCCCACCTTGGCGTTCGCATGGAGGACAAAGAGAAAAGTGGCTAAATGAGTCTAGTATTAATAGTATTATTTATTAATTGATAATGAATATGAATTAGGAACTAACAGTATATTGTGTCAGTATAAATTCTAATATTTTCGATTCACATGACATCACTGTAGAGAGTTTTAAAGCGAGGTGGAGGGCTGTTTACAATCTATGATAAAAATTAAAAGTCCCTATTACACAAAATGGACTCTTGTGAGCTTTAAACCATGTTATAATGCAGTGTCCTCCTCAAAACATGCCTGGAGTTTTGTTTTGTTTCATTCACACATGTTTGAGTAATCCTGGATCATTAGCCTTCATCCCCAAAACTCAAAATGCTCTGTTCCACCTTGTGATGTCATGTAGTGATAGTTTTCTAGTTAACAGCTACTTTTCACCTTCTGTTTAGTGGAGATTGGCAGTTCCAGGCCTGATTCTAGTGAAGGTGTATGGAGTTTAAAAACACAGTGGAGCACTTCCTGTATTACTACATGACATCACAAGGTGGAACAGAGTGTTTTCAGTTTGAGAGAAGAAGGCAGGGTTTGTGTTTTAAACATGTTTGAATGAAACAAAACACAGCTCCAGGTAAGTTTTTGATGAGGAAACAACATTATAACATAGATCTGAAAATAGTGTAATACAGCCCCTTTAAATGTGTGTAGAATCCATGGCAACTGGACAAAAGTTTATTTGGTCGAATACGTTTCGCAGCTCATCCAAGCTGCTTCTTCAGTTCTGGTCAGATGCTGGCGGACACTGGCTTATATCTGCCTGAAGGGGGCGCTAACTACAATGAAATTACTCTGAGACTACCACACATATTTGTTTACAGTTTCTGTTAGTCAGGTGGGTCTATTCAATATGGAGTGGGAGTGGGGTGTGGAGGTCTTGTTAGCAGAACCATTCAGGGCCATAATGTTTTCACACCTCTGGACCTGACCTTGCTAGCCCTATTGTTTTCTTTGTTTGTTTTAGGTTTGAGGATAGAGTTATAAATGGGGGAGAGATGATATCTGAGAGCTCCATTCCTGTTCAAGGAAGGATTCTCTTTCTTGACAAAAATAGCCTCTTTAACTCTCCTCTCAAACCAGTTCTTTTCTCTGGCTAATATCTGGACCTTGCTGTCCTCAAAGGAGTGGCCCGTGGCTTTTAGGTGGAGATGAACAGCAGACTGAGGTCCTGTGCTGCTCTCTCGTCTGTGTTGATACGTCCTCTTGTGAAGTCCTCCTCCTCCTAACTAGTTTATGGTTAAAGGCGCAGTACCTGATTTGCAGTGTTTCAAAGTTATTCCTCACTTGCATTACGTTATTCCGAGCATCCTAATTATTCAGAGCCAGTTTAATATCTCACTGTTTGTTTTTATATGTATGTGAATTGCTTACTTTGCACACTGGACCAGCTGCTTTCAGACTGCCCAGACTCAAAACTAGAGGAGATGGAGCTTTTTCTGAAGCAGGCCCTAAACCGTGGATCACCCTCCCGCTTCACAACAGACCTGCTATTTACTACTTCCCTGGAGAGTTTTAAATTGCTGCTGAAAATGCACTTTTTACCCGAACTTTTAACTCAAGTTGATTATAGTTTTATCTGTGTTCTTAACCTTGTTTTATTGTATTTACTAGTACTCGTGTTTTACTCATATTCTGTTTTTATCTATATCGTTAAGCACTTTGATGTCTGTTTTTACATGAGCTATATAACTTTTCACTTTTCACAACTTTAAGAAACCAGAGGGGAGTTTTGCAGTGACGGCGAAGCTAACAACAACTAGCATTCTAACAGTGCATTGTTCTGATTATCGGACAATAAAACACTTTGATGAAGATATAACGCAGCAGACTTATTTTGATGCTGGAGGTGGTGGAGAAAGATTAATTTTGCTCAAATACATGGAGAAAAACTTGGGTACAGGCCCTTTAATCTCTCACAGTTTTAGTTTCACGTAGATAGATCTAAATTACAAAGTTTAACATCTTTTCTGTCAGGAAAATTTAACAAAACTCAGATAATTTTCTCACTTTTGTATTATAAAGTAGTGCAATTATTCAGTTTTATTGGTTGAAAGGACTTTAAATCAATGCGTTTAATACATCAACTTTGCGTAGCCGTTCCCAAAGAGATAAATAACAATAACATAAATCAGCATCAGAATATGTGACTTTATACGACCGCAATTAAATCAAATTTAAATCAACATCAACATATAGTACTTTCTAACTAAACACAAACGATAAGCGGTTAGTTAGATTAGTTAGCAGTTAGTAAGTGGTTAGTTAGCGTTAGTTACCATCAGTTAGCAGTTAATTAGAGATTATTTAGCGGTTAGATAGTGGTTAGTTAGGTTAGTTAGCGGTTAGTTAGTTAGCAGTTAGTGGTTATTTAGTGTTCAGTTATAGGTTAGTTAGAGATTATTTAGCAGTTAGATAGTGGTTAGTTGGTATTTAATTAGAGGTTAGCTAGCAGATAGTTAGCGGCTAGTTAGAGGTTAGTAAGCAGTTAGTTATAGGTTAGTTAACAGTTAGTGGTCAGTGTTTAGTTAACGTTTAGTTAGCAATTAGAGCTAAGTAAGCGGTTAGTTAGAGGTTATTTAGCAGTTAGATAGTAGTTAGTTAGAGGTTAGTTAGAGGTTATTTAGCAGTTAGTTAGGGGTTAGTTAGCAATTAGATAGTGGTTAGTTAGAGGTTATTTAGCAGTTAGATAGGAGTTAGTTATTGGTTAGTTAGCGGTTAGTTAGCATAGCGTCCCTCACCTTCCCTTTGGAGATGGCTCTGCAGACTGTCCGTATAATGACGTAGGACCAGAAGGAGTGGAGCAGCTGCAGCAGGAGGAGCAGCAGGTTAAAGAGCCACCAGGACGGGTACGGCCCCACGATCTCCCAGCTCTCAAACAGAGTGGTGTTTAGAATCCTGGAAAAACAACATGGAAAAATACCCGTATGTTTCAACTGATACTTTGCAGCCGATGCCATTAACCTTCCTTGGGGTTGTGATGCTAACAGTAGACACTGCTTTGTCTGAGGCTTTGTTAGAACCCAATCTGACCAGAAGGAACTGATTAAACATGTCCTACACATCAAATTACAGTCACAAGTTAGCACTGAAGATGTTATTGCTTTGCCTGGAATGCTCCACAGTATTGCTTTAAACTATATCGCTATTGAGACAAGCAGGTGACACCATCAAGACAAGTTACAGGTCAGATCTGTGGAGAGAAGACACTGCTTACAGTAAGAAATTGAATTACTATTGTTGAATTACTGTTTCCAAGTCATTTATTCAATAATATTTGTCATACAAGACATTCAATCCACCTTGTATGAATATGTAAAGTGTAATATTTGAAAATTCAGTCAATCAAAACCTCTTATATTTTTGTCTTTCCACCAATCATTCTTCAAGCTATGATTATAGGCCTTCATACCACACTTTCTCTCTCTTTCCTCCAGCCACTGCAGCTTTGGGAATACCTGATAGCTTCCCTTTAGTTATAGTACAACATAAGATCTGTATTTATGCTTTCTGCCACTTTACTTATTAAATTTCATATATCTACTAGTTTAGTATATGTCCAGAGTTATATTTATCCTTGCAAATTTGTGCAAATGGCTATCCGTGAATCATCCTCGGGAAACTGACTCCATGGCAACGGCTTTACAGTAATGACAACTTTACTACTGCTGCGATGGGGGCTGCCGAAAATATGCGCTTCATATCTCGGTGTGGAGGCAGGGAGAGCTAGCTTAAGTGCTCCGATTCACAATGTTGTTTTGAAATAAGCTGAGACTACTAGTGTATGTCGAAAGGATTCATAGCAACTCAGCAAATGTGTTGACAGTTTTTAAATGTGTGGATGTAATAACTGCTTCTGGATTAGATGGAATTCACTATAATGGAGTTTTAGTGAATCATAACCAGCTCCAGGTTTTTGTTTTTTTGTTTAATAGGGATACGGCTGATTTTCTTTACTTTTTTTTTGAGCCAAATTTTTTGCCCTGCTGCTATACCCAATACCGATATGTGCCGATACCAATATTTAGTTTTTAAAATCCATGACAAGACCCACAAATTTATCTTAAAGAGGCACTGCGCCACTTTTCTGGTCTACTTGTCTCCATGGAGATGTTATTGCTTTGCCTGGAATGTTCCAATCTGGCACTTATTCATTATGGGTGTTTCTGTTCCTCAAAAATCCAACAATTCCTTATGTGAATAGGGGCGACTCTCCACAGATCTGACTTGTAATGTAGTGTTGTGCTGTAAACTGCTCATCTAGATAGCTTTAATCTATACTGTGGAAAATTCTAGACAAAGCAATCAAATTTCCATGAAGACAAGCAGATGGCAGACTCTCCACAAGAAATGTCACACAGTGCACCTTTAAATTAAAGCAACAGTCACAAACTAACTTTTTACATTTGTAAAAATAATAATTAAATGTGTTTAAATGGAATATAATATAATTTGTTGCTTATCTGTGAAAATATACAGCCATAAAACGCTCTTCTATTAGAATTTTGACTCATTAATTTGTTCCAAAAGGGCTTTCAGAGAATAGGACAGTGCCAAAAGAAATATCTGTATAGAATATCGATATCAATATTGACCGATACCGATACTGGAACTGATATATTACCCACAGTGTTGAAGAATGATATTTTAAAAGGTACACTATGTAACTTTTCTGGTAGAGGGCCTGCCACTTGCTTGTCTCCATGGAGATATTGCTGATCTGTCTGGAATGTTCGACAGTATGAAATAAAACTATGAACACAAACAGGTCACGCCACCAGACCAAATTACAGGTCAGATCTGTGGTGAGGTGACCTTAGTTATAGGATGTAAGAATATATGTTTTTCAAGGTATTTTTAGCTATAACAACACCTGCAACTGAATAAATGCAAGTTAGACAAGTTTGAGCCGACACTAGGCAAAGCAATAACATCACCATGGAAAACAGTTGACGGATCCAGCACCCGAAATGTTGCATAATGCACCTTTAAAATGTTCAGCCGCACAAAAACAACTACATTCTGTTTTCCCTCTAGATTATTTTCAGACATCAAATTATTTTACCATTATAACCTAGGCCTAAATATGCTTACACTATATTTAGTTGGATCAATTTGTACAGACACGGAAACTATTTATTCCCTCAGAATTCAGTTGTCACTTGTACCCGTGATGTCACACTTTCCCCACTGCATGTAGCAGGAGATGTGGGAAAACTGAAAATTCCACGATCGCTTGACAAAAACGCACTGACCACAATGCCTTGATTTTTATTAGCCAATTTGTTTGGTTTTCTCCCGTCGAGGTTAACGCTGCTGCCGTATCCATAGAAACTATTACTTAGCAACAAAATTCACGGCATGTGCCTCAACCCCTCACTGTAGAGAAAAAGTAGAACCAAAAAAAAACAAAAAAAATTTTGAAAAAACACTGGCTGGTGCAGACGTGGGAGCCCAAAAATAACTTGGTGCTTTGTGTAGAATGTTAATGTAAGGGTTTGGGAGAAGATGTTTGGGACGAAGAAGAGGAGGAGGTGGAGGTGGAGAAGAAGGAGGAGGAGGAAGAGGAAGGGGAGGTGGAAGAGGAAGAGGAGAAGCAGAAGGAGGAGGAGAAAGAGGTGGTGGAGGTGGAGAAAAAAGAGGAGGAGGAAGTAAATGGAACAGGAAGATGAGGTGGAGCTGGAGGTGGAGGAGGAGAGGGAGGATAAAGAAGAAGAGAGGGAGAAGAGCCACTCACCAGACGGGGTAAACTCCCAGTCTGGAGCTGATGAAGAGGATGGCGAACATGGCGAACAGGAGGTTGCACAAGATTTGGCACTTGGCGTAGCTGGCCATTTTGGCAGCCTGGAAGAGACGGAAAAGAAGAAGTGGTACTGGCAGGAGCTGTTTAGTTTGGAGGATCTACTGCAGTGATTCTGAAGCAGTTTTCAATCACATTTAACTACATACTCGGTTCGCTGAGTCCTGCTCTAGTTGGTTTGGTGTATTTTAAATTTTAATACGCCAAGTTCTTGTTAAGGCGTCGCTAAAATCTGCCTAGATATTTGGATTCCTGTGGTTCTGGTTTAGACTTTGCCCACTTTTGATGCAGTCAATTTGCTTTTAGTTTTACAGATTCTATAATACGCAAAACTGACTCTTGTGAGATTTAAGCCATGTTAGAATGGAGGTACCTCATCAAAAACAGACCTGGAGTTTTGTTTTGTTTCATTCACACGTTATTATCAGTCTGTCTACATCTCCAAAGTTCAAAATGCTCTGTTCCACCTTGTGATGTCAGGAAGCGGTAGATTTCACATTAACAGCTCCTTTTACCTTTAGTTCTGTAGAGATTGGAAATTCCAGGGCTTAAATTATCCAAATGATTCTAGTGAAGGTGCATGGAGTTGAAAAAACAGTGGAGCACTTCCTGTATTACCAGAACTCAGCCTAAATTTGCAGGGTTTGTGTGTTAAACATGTGTGAATTAAACAAAACAAAACTTCGGGCATGTTTTTGATGAGGAAACAACATTATAACATAGATCATAACATAGATCATAACATAGATCATAATATAAATCATAACATAAATCATAACATAGTGTAATATGAGCCCTTTAAGGTAGTATTCAGCATCTGACATTCCAAGTTGGTTTGCTAAAAAAAAAATAACCAAAACTGAAAAAACTAAACTGTCTTATCTTTTTTATTAACCACTAACCATTTTAATCATCAAAACTGTGAAAACAAAATTGTAGGGTTGTCAGAAAGTAATTTTGTAAAATACACAAAAAATACTCTTTGCAATATTTCAATACAGCAGCCCCCAAGATCGATACTAAGCCCGTCACGATAATTACGGCGCTGAATTTTTCAGGGTCAGTATTTATCATGTGCACATCTTCCTTTGTAGTAACGGGACATAATTTAATATTTTTCTGTATTATAATGAGATCTGAGCTGTAGACGGTTGATTTATGAACTTCTATCGCTCATTATAGACACTTAACTTCTTAAAGGTGCACTGTGTAACTTTTCTGGTGGTGGGTAGGGTCCGTCACCTGCTTGTTTCTATGGATACATCATTGCTTTGCCTGGAATGTTCCACAGTGTGACATTAAACAGCTCTACTTTACATTTATTCAATTACAGGTGGTTTTACAGCTCAAAAATACCTAGAAAAACAGACATTCTGATTGAGAGGGGGTTGCCTCTCCACAGACCTGACCTGTAACTTGGTCTGGTTTGGTCTCCATGAAGATAGAAAGGTTTAATGCCATACTGTGAAACATTCCAGACAACTCAATAGCTTCTCCATGTTATTGATTGAAAGCATTTGACGGACCCTCCACCAGAAAAGTTACACAATGAACCTTTAACTGTTATTTATTTATTGTAGCTTGTGTGTGTGTGTGTTTTACAATATTGTACATTTAGAATAGTTTTTGGGAATAATTCTGGTTTTGGTTTTCTTTCAGTATTACTGTATATAGTCTATATTTTCTTCAGCAGCTACCTTAAAGTTCCTGCTGTTAATTCCTTGTGAAGTGTTGTATATTTTTCTCTTTGTTATTATAATATATTGTGACGTGTGAGTTACTGTGTTCAAATAATTTCCTTTGTGGATCAATAAACTTTGCCTCAGTCTAAGTGTTGACCTGCTGTAAGAGAACCAGCCCCTCCTCCCAAAACATTCCACACCGTGTTATTTTCCGTACCAGTGTAGCGCTGCACTCTTACTGACCTCTATGAGCACGTCAGCGGCGTCGTGCAGACACATGACCAGCGTGCCCACCCTCGCCATGTTGTTGACGTAGGAGAAGGTGATGAGGGAGATGGTGGCCGCGTGGTGCACCAACATGATGGGGAAGTCCTGCCCGCAACAGTGGTCAAAGAAATACAAAGAGTCAATGCATTTAAAACAGTGGTATTTCAAAGCAGTTCGTTAAGTCACTGCTACATACACTTGTTAAAAAACTTGTTAATTTGGTTTTAATAATATTTTTAGTAGCTAGTGTTAGATTTTGATACTAAGGAGTAGACTCGAAACTCAATACCGAATTAGATACTATAATGATAATAAAAAAATAACTTTTAGACAACAGAATGCCATTTTTAACTTTAAATGGTAGTACTTTCTTTCTCATTACCATGTGGCCAGGTTCCATTGTGGTCCATGTGCGTTTACTAGTCTTAGTATCGATTAGTAACTGATTTTCTGTACTTTTGACAACCCAACCCTGTGAGCTGATAAAAACAAAACAAAAAGGGACAAAGAATGGGAGATATCTGTAAGTAAGTTATGTAAATAGTATAGTTGCGTGGGTTTGAATAAGAAATTGTGTTAATTTGATTTTAAAGTTGAACAAAGTCAAGTTTTTTTGCTACAGAACTGTGTATATGACGTTTTAACATTAATGTCTACTGGTCAATTTTGGCAACGTAAGCGCAAACCAGGTAAATTTGCAACTTTCTGGTCTAAAAAAACTTAAATTTCAGTATGTGCTGCCTTCAAGTAGTTGGTGACATCACGCAAGACTGTCCCGATTACAGTTTCTGGTTACAAATACCAGAAACGGCTGAAGGGGCGGAGTTTGAGGTGTGGATATCGGTTAGACCTTATACCCCCAGACTCCGCCCCTTCTTCTCCTTCACTCTTTTCCTTCGTCCTCCAGGTACTGCCCAGTTCAGCAGTTCTGTTTGAAATGTGGTTATGGGCGGAGTTTAGGTGTTTAGTCCCACTTTAATAATAATTTAAGTAGCACGTCTTTGTGAGCTGCTAAAAATTTAGTTAGAATCTCAAGTATCCACGGGTTTCAGAGTGACGCAACATTAGCAACGTTAGCATTACAATTAATATTTCAAGATCTTATTACTGCACACGCTTGGGGGCATTACCTGCTTGTCTCCCTAGAAATAAGCCGATATGTTTAATGCCATACGGTGGAATGTTCTAGACAAAGCAGTAACATCTCATTGGGGACAAGCAGGTGGCAGAAATGTTACATGGTGAACCTTTAAATAAGATGGGGTAAAATGACTGTTTTCAATGTCACAGTCCATCAAAATGTACTAAAAGTCTTCAATAGAGTGGTTTGATGAAGATTATGATGAGGAAGAGATGATTGCATGCTCCAAAGACGTATACACTGGTCTTCCGTGGAACACCTAGAGAAGCGCATGCATCTCACAAGTACCCAGAATGCACTGCAGCGTGATGACACAAGTCTATTTTTAGCAACCCAAAAAAAGCAGAGGTAAAGTGTGAGCATGTAGATGACAAAATGCAGTACAGTGCGTCAGAAAATAAAGGAAAACCTGACACTAAAACGAAGAGAGAAATTATACTTTGCAGCTGATGTCATCAACATTCCCTGGGGGTGTGACGCTAACTGTGGGCACTGCTCTGTCTGAAGCTCTGTTAGGGTTTATCTCAGCTTTGTTTTAACACAAATTTAGCTGGAACTACAATGGGATCTGATTTTGTGCAGTTAAACAAGCCCTTTTCAAGTAACATTACAGTTTTTTCAGTCGTCACTCTCGCCTTCAGCGGCCGACTGAGGCACCCTCAGTGCAAGAAGGAACGCTACCGCAGGTCCTTCATCCCCACTGCTGTCAGACTGTACAACTCCACTGTGTAACACATGCAATAACCTGTGCAATAACCTGTGCAATAGCCCGTGCAATAACCTGTAACCATGTCACCTCATCAGTAACCGCCTCCACTGTCCTCAGATTATATATTTATATATTTGTATATTTGTATTCTTTTACATATATATATATATTATATAAGAGATATGTTTTATTATATATTTACATTTCTTTCACTCCCTGTACATAAGAGCTACCTGATGTTGTAAATATGTTAATATTTATTGTGATTTTTATTTTTTATTTACTTATTGTTCTGAGTGTTTGCACAATTTTTCACAACTTTTTGCACTATACTGTCCCCTGACTGTGAGCTTCTGTCACGAGTGAATTTCTCTTCTGTGAGATCAATAAAGTCTTATCTTATCTTATCTTATCTTATTTTTTGTGTTCAGTCAAACTAAACAGGACCATGAACGCTTGTTTTGATCACAAACTCTTAAAAATGTGTTATTTAAATCCATTTTGTAAATCCATTTTAAATCTTAAAGGTGTACTACACAACTTTTCCAGTGGAGGGTCCGTCAGTCAAATGGTTTTCTCCATGGAGATGTTATTGCTTTGTCTGGAATGTTCCACAGTACGGCATTAAACCTTTCTATCTTCATGGAGACCAAAACAGACCAAATTACATGTCAGATCTGTGGCGAGGCAACCCCAATCACAGTCAGAATGCATGTTTTTCTAACTAGTTTTCAACTATAAAACCACCTGTAATTGAATAAATGTAAGATAGAGCTGTTTAATGCCATACTGTGGAACATTCCAGGCAGCGCAATGACATAGTATCTATAGAAACAAGCAGGAGACGGACCCCCGACCAAAAAGTTACATAGTGTACCTTTACAGCTCTTAATATCTGGCTGTATTTGCTAACGGCTGAACATTCCGCCATAGACATCCATGCAGAACCCCCCAGCGTGATGTCATTGCAAAGTATGAATAGAAGTTGAGTAGGTGCAGTGCGGGGAGGACATACAGTACTGGAGGATGCATGGGGAGCAGAGGACCTCATCAGAGTGGGGCTGTGCATGAGAAAACTGAAAGGAGAAACAAAACACACAACATGCCAACAGTCAACACACAGATGATAGAGCAATGCATTGTGGGAGAGCAGGAAGGCATGCGCATACACACACACACACACCCAGTGACCCCAAAGAAACAGAGACAGAGACATGTGAAGTGGGTAATAAAGAATGTAATGTAATGTGATGCAATTTAGTTTAAAAAGTCCTGTATTGCACAAAACGGACTCTGGTGAGCTTTAAGCCACGTTATAATGTTGTTACGTCCTCATAAACAAACCTGGAGTGGTGTTTTCTTTCATTCACACGTTTTTGGAATCATTTATTATTAGTCTGTCGACATCTCCAAAGCTCAAAATGCTCTGTTCCACTTAGTGATGTCATGTCCTGGTAGTTTTCAAGTTAACAGTTACATTTTACCTTTAATTCTGTAGAGAAAGGAAATTCAGAGGTGAAATCATCCAAATGATTCTAGTGTATAGAGTTTAAAAACACAGTGGAGCACACATGACATCACAAGGTTGAATGGAGTGTTTTCTGTTTGAGAGAAAAACTCAGCCTAAATATGCAGAGTTTGTGTGTTAAACATGTGAATGAAACAAAACACAACTCCAGGTTTGTTTGTGATGAGGAAACAACATTATAACAGATTAAAAAACAGCACAATATAGGCTTTAAACAACATTTTCTACTCATAAAAGTAAAAAGCATGAATGAAAAAACTATAAGTTGCTATTTAACACTTTTACCATTTTATATCAAACTTTTGTACCTGATACGGTTTAACGTTGTATTAAGTGGTTTGAAATTGGAATCTGCATATTGCAATTTGCAAAAATCTTGACTCATGGGATTTGTGTTTTGTTCCATAGTACCACCCCCAGCAATTAAAGACCGGAACAAACAGGTAATATTCATGTGGTGGGAAGAGAAAAAAAAAAAAAAAGAAGCAAAAATACAGGAATACTATGGTATAAAAACTTGTCATACACATTTTATATATATATGTATATAACCTCTCAAATTGTTTTTATCCCTTCTGCCCAGATATAATAATGTCAAAACAATGTGCTGCTGTCTGTTATGTTAAAAGTCGCTAAATAAAATAAAAACTTGAATTTCAGGAATTCTATGGCATAAATCCAAACAAAAAGTTGTAGAATTTTGATTAACTTAAAAGGTGCATTGTGTATTTTTTCCAGTGGAGGGTCCGTCAAATACTTTTCCCCATAGAGATATTATTCCTTTGTCTGGAATGTTTCACAGTATGGCATTAAACCTTTCTATCTTCATGGAGACCAAACCAGACCAAGTTACAGGTCAGATCTGTGGAGAGGCGACCCCGCTCACAGTCAGAATGCCAGAAAGTATTTTTGAGCTGTAAAACCACCTGTAATTGAATAAATGTAAGGTAAAGCTGTTTAAAGTCATACTGTGGAATATTCCAGGCAGATCAATGACATATCCATAGAAACAACAGGTGATGGACGCCTAACCAAAAAGTTACACAGTGAAACTTTAACTATTTTTTCCACAATAGCAAATGCCATAGGATTACATTGCACTAAACACAGTAACTTCAAAATGTATAGTTTTTTTTTTTGTTTTTTTTTTATCCCTCTATCCTATTTGGAAATGTATTTGAGAAGAAAAATGATGTTGACAATGAAAAAAAGTGCAAGCGTTTTCATTTTACTCATGACTGACTTGGAATAGAAAGTAAAACGGCGAAGAATCGAGGAAAACTAAAAATCCTCGCTCTATTTACAACAACGACCAGTTCTGAAAAGAAACAGAACTACTGAACGGCATTCTTGATATGATCCTAGTGCCCTGGAAATGCTTTGCTATTTCACACCTCGCTAACAATACTCAGGAAGTGATTGTGTGCAGGCGAAGAGACCACATATCATCCAGTTATTCTGAAAGTGACAAAGGCTTTAGAAAAATAAATAATATAAAAATAAAACACTAACTTACGAACTGAATCCTGGGCTTACCTTCCTCTTTATGTCTGTGAATTGAGAAAATAGTAGGGACAGGTAGAAGGACAACTCCAGAATGTAGTAGTAATGGATATCCACCGTCAATGGCTGAAATAGTAAAGCAAAATAAAAAATACACATAAGTATACAAATACAAATGTGCTTAAAGGTCTGTTATTACACAAAATTGACTCTCGTGAGCTTTAAGTCGTGTTAACTCCTCAAAAACACACCTGGAGATTGCATAATATGAGACCTTTAAAGTGCTTATGACAGGTTAGACTACTTCTGCATTTAGGATAGAATTTTCACTGTAGAAGTATTCGGTTTTAAAACTCAACTGCTACTTCCTGTATTTGTGTACTTCTCTTATTTTTCTTCTCCCACAAACTGCCACTTACCTTATGCATCAGGTAAGCGGCAGTTTGTGGGGAAAAAAAGTTAAAAGAAGTTCAAAAATACTACGCTTAGTTTCCTATCCGACCAAACCAAGAAATAATGAGAAAAACATGAAAACCTATCATACGTACTTTAAAAAATTGTCTTTATTTGAGTGTAGAATTACCTGGTAGGGATAGTTGTACCAGCATTCTTTAGTGTTCCAAAGCCACGGCGTCTGGGGAGAAAAGAGAAGACGAAGAGGACATAAATATAAAACCAAACTTTTCAAATTCAAACTGAATCTGAACACAATTTGACCGGATAGACTGGTTTTTGGACTGGATTTGTCCTGCCTGCTGTATTTAAAGATACACTGCGTAACATTTCTAGTGGAGGGTCGCCACCTGCTTGTCTCCGTGGAAATGTTATTGCTTTGTCTAGAATGTTCCACAGTTTAGAGAGTCGCCCCTTTTCCCAGGAGGAGCTACTGCATTTTTGAGCGATAGAAAAACTCATAATAATGAATAAATACTAGATGGATATGTTTTTTCTTTCCAGGCGAAGCAACAATATCTCCATGGAGACAAGTAGGTAGCAGATCCTCCACCAAAAAAGTTGCGCAGTGCATCTTTAAGAAGACATATTACGCTAAAACGCTGAAACAGTTTTTTGTAATCCAGTTTGGTCATTTCATGGTAATTTACTTCCATGAAATGATTTATTTTCCAGATGAAAATGTTGTAGAGTAAAATTTCTATGCAACATGTGTTCCTCCTCTTTGCAAAGTCCTGATTTGTGCGATCCTAAAAATATGAAAAACAGAAATGGATCATTTTGAATGGTTTGCAGTGGTCCAAACTTATTCCTCACTTAACTAAAGCATTCTGAGCATCCTAATTATTCACAGCGATGAGTTTTGAAGCGCTTTTCACAACTTTCAGAGGCCAGAGAGGAGTTCTGCGTCACAATAATGCCTACAACTAGCATGCTAATCGAGCTCTTCCTGATTGTAGCACAGTAAAAAGCTTTAGAATCAGATGCAGGTAGAACACAGCACTTATTTTGACCTCAAGAGCTGCTTACACAATATTTCTGTACTGTTTTGCTAAAATACATGAAAACGTGCTCTGTTCCACCTTGTGATGTCATGCAGTGGTAGTTTTCGAGTTATGTTACCTTTTACCTTTAGTTCAGAAGACATTTGACAATTCCAGGGTTGAAATTATCCAAACGATTCCAGTGAAGGTGTACGGAGTTCTTCCCGTATTACCACATGACATCACAAAGTGGAATGAGGTGGGAGGAGAAGCCCAAATATGCAAAGTTTGGTTTGTTAAACATGCGAGAATGAAACAAAACTCCAGGCATGTTTTTGATGAGGAAACAACCTTATAACATAGATGAGAAAGCAGCGTAATATGGGCCCTTTAAAGCTCGATTTTCCCTTTGTTCCTTTGCCGTTATTATTTATTCATTCATTCAAATCAACAAGTGAAGTGAGAGAGCTGTTTGAATATTCAGCCTCTAACGCCCAACACTGAGTCATGTTCCACCAGCACATCAGCTGTAACAGAGTATGATTTGATCTTTGTAATCAATATTATACAAAGTGTGCAAGGGCAGAATAGCTGGTATAGTAGCTACTTTTAACTGTGCATTGGAGTATTGATTTAACCAACAGAACGAAATGATTCTGAATTTTACAACTAATGGAGTATATATGATTGGAATACATTTATCTGCAAGCATTTTGAGGTGTCCAACTCCCAAATTTACACATAGTAATAGTCTAGGGATCCTTATGTTTAAAGCAGACCTATGCAAAATGGCCTTTTCAGAGCTTTTAAGCATATAAAAAGTTGTTTCTTCTTCTCATTTACCCTCTCGAAGCTGTTATCAGGAGTCTTTAATCTTTAATCACTCATTTTCAAGATGCCATAATACTGTTTACATCTCCAAAGCTCAAAACACTCTGTTCCACCTTGTGATGTCACGAAGCGAAATGTTTTCAAGTTAACAGCTACATTTTACCTTTTGTTTTGTAGAGATTGGCAATTCTAGGGTCTGAAATCATCCAAATGATTCTAGTGGAGGTGCATGGAGTTTAAAAACACAGTGGAGCACTTCCTGTATTACCACATGACATTAGAAGGTGGAACTGGAGTGTTTTCTGTTTGAGAGAAGAACTCAGTCTAAATCTGCAGGATTTGTGTGTTAAACATGAGTGAATGAAACAAAACAAAACAAAACTTCAAGTCTGTTTGTGATGAGGAAACAACATTATAACACAGATCAGAAAATACTGTAATATGGGCCCTTTAATCCTGGTTTAATCCTAGTTGAGAACTTGATACAGCGCTGGTTTAAGATCCTCTACACAGATATAACCTCTATTGTCTGTATATACACACAGTCCTGTCTACCACCTGCTCTAAGAATACCCCCAGAGACACCGCAGCAGAGCAGAGCAAAGGAGCCAAGTCTGAACACTCTGCAAACTGCTTCGTCATACTCCTCCTTTCACACTAAAAGATCTGTGCCGTCTGCTATCCAATATCTCTACTCTAATGTTATTTAATGTATTCTTAATGAGACCAATTATGTGAATGGGAATAGTCTCACAGGGAAACACACGACTGTATTTAGCCTCTCAAAGATGGTGGTTTTGGGTCAAGTTTTTAGACACTGCTTTGGTGGTTAGTGTAGCCAAAAACTGTACTAAAATATGAGTAATGTTACTTCAAAATAACATTACTCAAGTACAAGTACAAAGTAGCGTAGCTTGTGTTTGCTATACAGCTAAAATCTATGATACCTGAGGATGATTTTGTTATAATTTGCACATTTTAAATCGCAATATTCATCTAAAACGACCTAATAAAAAGAAAAAGTTCACTGACGCCGCCGTAAACGTCATCACAGTAAAGAGTCGAAATCTCCAATGGAAAGCTACAGATCACACTAGCGAGCAGCAGATTTTTTTCCGTTTGTACCAAAATGACTTCGAGATGCTGCCGCGTCCTAACCATATCACCAGTTAATAAAATAAAACTGGAAAGAGAAGTTAGTACAGAGAAGTGGTGGTAAAAACACGGGTTGACCGGCAATATGGCGATTCAAGATTGCTCAAACAGGCACGAATCACTGCAAATCCAACTTTGAGTGAGTAAACGGTGAGGGGGAATAGGGGAAACAACTACAACATGGATAAAAGCTCTAAAAAGTTGATTTTGCACAATAGAAAATCTGGTATTTTAGAAGAATCTACAAAAATCTGAAATTCTACATTGTATCTGAAGGAGCAGTTCAGGAAACACAAATGTTCAAATCATTTCATATTGAACTTTGAACTTTGAATATTGTCAACATAAAGCTTAAAAGAGTACTGTTACTTCAATAAAAATATTACTCAAGTAGGAGTACAAGTATGCTGCTAGCAAAGTACTCTGAAAAGTACAATTTCTTTAAAAGGTTACTCAAGTACATGTAACTGAGTACTACCCACCTCTGTGAATTCTTATATTGTTGTTTATTTATTATTTTGTTGAAATGTTCACATTTAGCTATATTTCCGTCACTTTTTCATTTCTTTTTCTTTCCGAGTAGTCAAATTGTTTCCACTGAACAATGAAATAACTGTATAATACCTGATTTAAACATAAATAAAAGGAAAGTTGAACTGAGTGTTAACAACAGCGAGAAAAACACTCCTAATAACATTTTCAAGAACCTGCCATCTGGCGCCTCTTACATTACATTAAATGAGGGTTATTTGGACGTGGATCAACAGACTGCGTCATTCTCGAGTATTTTTAGTTGTGAACTGCAGTTATTTATTTTGAGTACACAGTTTTCGTCAGTGTAACGTTTCGTTGAGGTACCAGCAAATATTGTACTTGAATAGATTCTTGTAGCATAGTCTAAGATAAGATAAACCTTTATTTATCTCCATAAACTGTATATTCAGACGGACATCGCTAACCCAATAGCTGCTGTGTTCCAAATAGGAAGTGTATATGGGCGCACTTCCGGCTCCATCGACTCTGGCTCCAATCGACTTTACATTGAAAATCGTCGCCACTCTCTCTGTAACTGCCATAGCGAGTCTCATTATTTTGGTCGTAAAATGTTTGTATTAACCCGCTCTACATGATCCTGGTGTTTTTATTTCGCTATTTTTGTCCATAAATAAATTCCTTTTACTAATACAGAACCGGCTCCAAATTCGCTCGTATAACTGCTAGCCTCGTGAGCTTCATTTGACTGGAGATGAACTCTTAGTCCACTTCTTTATACAGTCTATGGATGTCCCACAATTGAGAAATTACAGTGTTGCAACCAGTGTTGGGAGTAATGCATTACAAAAGTAACAAATTACTGTAATGCTTTGCTTTTTGCTGTAACGCAGTATTATAAGGCATTACAGAAAAAAAACTGTAATATTTTACTCGGTACAAATGTCAGTATAATGCATTTTTAATCTGGATTGAAGTGGTGGATTTTTTGTTTTTCTTGATGTAAATTCGCTAAAATCAGCAGCGGTGAAACGTCCGATCAGAACAGAACAGGTTCATAACGTCATTGTGAATCACGTTAAATGTTTTATTAAAGGCCGCCACACACTACAGGAGAATTTACCCGATTTTGGCTGCGATTTGCTTCTCCCCTGCGCTCCTCGTGTGTGTGTGTGTGTGTGTCAGTGTGACTCTGATCTGCTCTGTCAGATCGTAACCACCAAACATCAGCAACGCTACGATAACAGACAATAAAACAGAGCGAGTGACGGACACAGAGGCGCAACATACAAACTCAGTAAACAGCGAAAATAATTATTACTCCCGTCTTGAAACGCTGTAAATTTAAACTGCAGCATCTCATCCACATTATCCAAAGAATTTGTCCTCCGCAAATAATGACAAGTCCCCAAAACAGCGCTGTTAATCCAGTCTGCGGCGTTCTTTAAAAGTAAAAAGGCCAGAGTCGTTCCTCACGGGTGTCTGTTTAAATCCACACAGCGCGAGGATCGAGGTGAAGCTGTAGATTAGCGACAGAAACTCTTCCTGTTCAGTTCAGTCAGATACACATCGCCTTCCACTGAATGTGTGATGAGCCAATACATTTAGATGCCAAATCCATATTTCCTGTTATTTTGGTGAGAGTAACTTAAAATAATGCAGATGTAGTGTAATGCCTTACATTTTAAATACAGTAATATTGTAATGCAACATATTTGAAATGACAGTAACAAGTATTAAATAACCATTACAGTTTTTACGTAAAACTGGTTGCAACTCAAAGTTCAATAACAGTAGGAGAATAGGAAGCACGCAATAAGCTTTTTTTTGGTTTTAGCAAGTCAAGATGCAATCGTGGTCTGAAACTGCTGATAATATAAGAGAATTAGTGTGTATCTATCTTATAATTAATTTAAATTATTATCTAAATACAAATAAATTGTTGTATTACAGTACAGTTCTATAGGATGAAGCTGAATATTACGCAGTGTTGTTATTGCGTGTATTATATTTGTAGTAAATATATTTGATTTGTCAGTACTTGTAGAAATACTAAGCACAAGTGTTGTTTTTATGTGAAAGCAACAAACAGCAGCAAACTGTGCACTGGGGGTGGGAGCAAAACATGTTTACTTCTTTCCACTCCCTTTTGAGCTTTTTTTTTTTTTTTTAAAGTGTGTATAAGTGCATAAATAGTAAAAGGTTTTGTTATAGGACTTGTAATGTTACGTTGACTGCCATGAGAGTAATGAGCGAAAATGGAATTGAACAACCAAGCTTGAAATAAATCACTGATTGATTATTGGCTATAAAAACAATATTCTAATTTTGCATATCTCTAAAATACATTTTTCGATACTTCTCACATCATAAATATTCTAAAATGTTTGCTTATTTAATTCAAATTAGAAATAAGACCATGAAATTTAGAGTCAAAATTGTTTTAACTTAAAGATAATGTAATATTTATTTACTCTGGACATCCCTAACCAGTTTTTATAAACATAACACTTTGAAAATGCTTTGAGTAAAACAAAATTCAAACCTTTCATACCTTTTTAAGAAAGCGGACTCCATAGGTGAATATGTAAAGATAGAACGTGAACCTCCACCTGAAACACACAATAAGAAAATAACTGTCATATCAGTAATAGAACTTTTATTTTGTAAAGCAGGTCTATGGCACATCATTAGCTTAAAGGTTCCATATTACGCTATTTTCTGATCTATGTTAATATGCTAATGTTGTTTCCTCATCACAAACAGTCCTGGAGTTGTGTTTTGTTTCATTCACACATGTTTAACACACAAACCCTGCAAATTTAGGCTGAGTTCTTCTCTCAGACTGAAAACACTCTGCAGTACCACTTTGTGATGTCACGCAGTAATACGGGAAGTGTTCCATCGTGTTTTTGAACTCCATAAACCTTCACTAAAAATCATTTGGATGATTTCAGCAAATCTACTGAGCAGGTAAAAGCCGTTTAACTTGAAAAAAGTGCCGCTTCATGACATCACAGGGTGGAACAGCATTTTGAGCGTTGGGGATGTAAACACCCTAATAATAAAGCGTTACTCAAACATGTGTGAATGAAACAAAACACAACTTCGGGTGTGTTTTTGAGGAGGTAACCGCATTATAACACGCCTTAGAGCTCACAAGAGTCAATTTTGTGTAATACAGGACCTTTAATCTGCATTGTAATTCCCATTCTGGACATTTTTTCTCCTTTCTGAAGTAATTTTGGAACCGCAGTAGTATTCATTCAGACATGAGAGAGAGCGAGGGCCCAAATTTTAATCTTCTTACAATAATTAGTCCTGATTTATGGCTGATTTTCCGCAGTACATTTGGTCGTGTGGGCTCGGCTGGTGGGTTTACAACTGCAGAGAACAAACCGTCTCTTGACCAGTGCTAAACAAGAGTAGATGTTATGACATACTATGGCGTGCTTAGAGAGGTTATTATGGGATGTGGGCTTACATGCATAGCTGACAGTAATGAATGAGGGAGGTTTGTATGTAAATAGCAGTAGGCCATGTAAGCTAATGGGCAAGTTTTACATGTGGGAAGTAAAGAAGTGTTTATATCATGATTTAAAAGTCCCATATTTCACAAAATTGATTCTTACGAGCTTTAAGTCGTGTTATAATGTTTTTACCTCATCAAAAACATACCTGGAGTTGTGTTTTGTTTCATTCACACATGTTTTAGCAATCCCGGTTTACATCTCCAAAGCTTAAAATGCTGAAAAATGTTCCTCCTTGTGATGTGATGTAGTGGCAGTTTTTAAGTTAACAGCCCCTTTTACCTTTTGTTCAGTAGAGATTGGCAATTCCAGGGCTGAAACTAGATTAAAATAGTGCAATAGAAGCCCTTTTAGTTGCAAAATATCAAGTTTTGCTCTGTTCAATCTCTCTGTGAGCACTCTGCTGCATATACAGGAAGGAAACCAGAAAGATAGTATTTATTATTATTACATTTTTATTTGAAATTAAACAACATTTTTATTTGAAATTAAACTAAATCTGCTTTCTGTGTATATTGTTGGAAATATCACACCATAACAACACCAGACTGAGTTGCATTATAATTTGTTATTCACTCATCCGCTATAGCATATATATGGATACAGCTAGGCAATACTGGTGGGAATACAGTGGGAATTGAACCACCAACCTACAACTGAGTGAGCAATGCATTTGTTATTGTTGCCAGATCTGTGGAGAGGCGCGTCTGCTCTCTAGAATACAAGTTTTCAAGCTATTTCTGAGCAATAAAAGACCTGCAATTGAATCAGTGAAAGACGGATGGTTTAATGCTATACTGTGGAACATTCCAGGCAAAGTAATAACATCTCCATGGAGACAAGCAGGCGGCAGACTCTCCACCAGTAAAGCTGCATAGTGTACCTTTTGAATTTAAGTTTTAACTAATTTTGGACCTTAATAGAACCTTTTATTTTAATTTTAGCCCAATTTTAGCAACACATTTTTAATATTTTATGTAACACAAAACCAGTTGGTAGTAATGGGTCAGATTTTTATGCCAGATGCCCTCCCGTTCACTGCCAAATTAGACAAACTTTAAAAATAATCTTACAACAATACTATGTGCAATAGCATGAATCAAACGGGCTTAAACTTTCTCTTAGTAAAACTATTTAAGATGACTTTTAAAAGGTCCTATGTTGGCTTAAAGCTCACAGGATCTATGTTAAAAAGTTGTTTCCACATCAAAAACATACCTGGAGTTGTGTTTTGTTTCATTCACATGTTTGAGTAACCCTGCATTATTTGTCTGTTTAGATCTGAAAAGCTCAAAATGCTCCGTTCCACCTTGTGATGTCATGAAGTTTTCAAGTTAACAGCTCCTTTTTACCTTTTGTTCAGTAGAGATTTGCAATTCCGGGTTTGAAATCATCCAAATGACTCTAGCGAATGTGTATGGAGTTTAAAAACACAGTGGAGCCCTTCCTGTATTACCACATGACAGAGTGTTTTCAATTTGAGAGAAGAACTCAGCCTAAATGTGCAGGATTTATGTGTTAAACATGTGTGAATGAAACAAAACACAACTCCAGGTGTGTTTGTGACGAGGAAACAGCTCATCTAAAAACAGTGTAATATGGACTTTTTAAATAGCGTGTACATCCTGACTACTTGAATATAAACGCACAATAGAAATAGTCCGAAAGCACTTCAAAATCGAGCCGTGTTAAGCTGCTGACGGGCGTCTTTTTGTCCTGGATTATAGAGCATGTTGTGGAGCCAAATGAACTGGACAAGTCTACCTGGCACACGCAGCAAAGCCCGTCGCCTGGCAACCGCCTCATCAAACCTGCAAGAGTCTTTTTCAAGGGCCACTGAAAGGCTGCTATAAATGTACAATTACAATGACTCAACTGCTTTCCCTTCAATAGATTTTCTGAAATCAGACGCAGCTGTTTTTTTTGCTATTATAATGCCTCTGTGCCAGTGTTGATAAGAAGATGTGGTCGTTTAAAGAGGAGGCACGACTACAAGGAATTTTGACATGTTTTTGAGGTTTTCAGTCACTTTGATGCGTCTCTGAACTAGTGTTGTCACGATTGTCACGATGTCAAAGATTCAAACTTGATTTTTTTATAGGAACAGGCCACTTGATACCAATTCCAATGCCGTAATGATTTTTAATAATAGTCAGTTTTCAGCATAAAACTGTTTTATGCTACAATGTGATCCTATACTAGTTCTGACAGAGCCCAAATCATTCCAAAATCGTCAAATTATGTCTTGTTAATGTGTTTTTTTTAATCAGTATTTATTCCAGTGAGTCATGTTGTGGTAGTTTTGAAGTTAACAGCTCCTTTTACGTTTTGCTCAGTAGAAATAGGCAATTCCAGGGGTGAAATCAACCAAATGACTCTAGTGAACGTGTGTGCACTGCCAATTCCTCCGATCTGGCCAAGATTTTAAAACGTATATCAGGTTATTAATCTTGTTTTCAGATTTATTATCTACTTACTAGACCAGAGAGTGCTTAAATCTAGTCTAGAGGTAGTTTATTTTAAGATAACTTGCAGCATGGACAGATAATTTCACTACTTTTAAGTCATTTTCTGACAGATTTAAGTGTTTAAATCTTAAATTTTGGCCAAGCTTTTTGCAATGTGGAGTTTAAAAACAAATGAAGCACTTCCTGTATTACCATATGACATCAGAAGGTGGAACAGAGCTTTCTCGGCCTAAATATGCAGGGTTTGTGTGTTAAACATGTGTGAATGAAACAAAACACAACTCCAGATCTGTTTTTGATGAGGAAACAACATTATAACATAGATCAGAAAATAGCGTAATATGGGCCCTTTAAGCTCCATCATTCTGTGCTGTTAAACGCAACAAGCCAAACCCACTGTACACAGACTCCCTCCGTCCTGCCAGGAGGTTGTGGTCAGCAGAAAATTCACCCACAGCTCCACAGACGCCCTGTTCACCTTCTCAACTCACCGCTAATTTGCTTTGATTACACAGCGCGATTTTACTAGCCCCAAATTAACAAGCCTAGAAACTGTGCCTTATTTCAACACGCTGCCAGAAGGGAAAAACGCTCGAATGGATTAGATATTTTTTTTTAAACGTGCACTAGCTCATCTTTGGCACAACACCACTTTTGTTGTCAGCTTGGCTTCCCTTCAGTATGTACAGGGGGTATGAAAATAACAGACTGCACCCGCTACGTAGAGAACAGCAGTAATGAAGATATTAGCAAATCTGCTGCGTTTCAATAAAGACGAGATTCACATTGTGGACTGCAAACTGTCTTTAAGGGTCCATATTACACACCTGGAGTTGTGTTTTGTTTCGTTTTTACAAGTTTAACACACAAACATCCTGCATATTTAGGCTGAGTTCTTCTCTCACACAGAAAACACTCAGACACAGACAAAAAGGGAACTAAAAGAATATTTATTTGCTTATTTATTCACCCAAGTAGGCTAAATTGTAGTCTGTATTATAAGAAATTTCAAGGGGCAAAAACATTGATCATTTTACTTTAATTGAAACCAAAACTGCTCACATAATTGTCACATAAAATATTAAAAACATGTTGTTAAGATAGGGCTAAAATTAAAATAAAAGGTTCTGTTAAGATCCAAAATTAGGTCTGGTTGAAAATTATAATTATCAAGGGCAAAGTGAAGTTAAAAATGAAGTTAGAACCAAAAGGTGCACTAAAAAAGGTGTCTGCCATCTGCTTGTCTCCATGGAGATGTCATTACTTTGCCTGGAATGTTGCAAAATACAGCATTAAACTATCCGTCTTTCATTTATTCAATATTTACAGCTCAAAAATACGCTCGAAACATGCATTCTTCTTGAGAGCAGACGCACCTCTCCGTAGATCTGACCTGTAACTTGTTTCATACAGCGGAATATTGTAAGCAAAGCAGTAACATCTCCATGGAGACAAGCTAAAAAAGTTACATAGTGCACTTTTAAGTTGAATCTATGGTTAAATATTCAAATTAAGATCTTGCCTTCTTTATTTGAATTGAATTAAACCACACAATTTAATGTTTGTTTAAAGGTCCTATATTACACAAGATTATTTAAACCATGTTATAATGTTGTTACCTCATCAAAAACATCCCTGTATATCGCCTGTATCACCACATGACATCACAAGGTGGAGGAGGGTGTTTTCAGAGAGAAGATAACCAGATAATAGAGAAGCACTCAGCCTAAATATGCAGGATTTGTGCGTTAAACGTGTGTGAATGGAACAAAACACAACTCCAGGTGCGTTTGTGATGAGGAAAACATGGACCCTTTAACATTTTTTCCAACATAAACTGTTATTGACCCAAATTCTAGATCAGACTGAAGCTTTAATTTGTGCCTGTGCTCCCTACTGTCCACTGTGTAATTGAAGTACATTGGTGTGATTAGACAGTGGTCTCGTTCTGTGCACCAGGGGCCCTTCTCTCAGCTCCTCACAGCGCAGACGTGCTCCAGTCTGACAGATACACTCACCCACTACTGCAGTTTAACCATGAAACACTAACACAGCCTTTTGTACTACAGTGTACGTACAGCAGAGAATACGCAATGTATATACCTGTGATTTTATAGTCTATTACTTATATTTCTGTTTTATTTTGACTTGTACATATACATTTATTTTCGTCTCTTGCTCTTTTTTGCTATTCCATCTATTTTTGTTACTCTCTGTTATTATATTATATTGTGATGTTTGAGCTGCTGTATCCAAATAATTTCCCTTGTAGATCAATAAAGTTTTTCTAAGTCTAACATGTTTGACAATGACAAAACACATTCTACTATGTAACTTTTTTGGTTGGGGGTCCGTCACCTTCTTGTTTCCATGGATATGTCATTGCTCTGCCTGGAATGTTCCACAGTATGACATTAAACAGCTCTACTTTACATTTATTCAATTACAGGTGGTTTTAATGATGAAAAATACCTAGAAAAACAGGCGTTCTGACTGTGAGCGGGGTCGCCTCTCCACAGATCTGACCTGTAACTTGGTCTGGTTTGGTCTCCATGAAGATAGAAAAGTTTAATGCCACACTGTGAAACATTCCAGACAAAGCAATAACATCTCCATGAAGAAAAGTATTTGACGGACCTTCCAGCAGAAAAGTTACACAATGCAGCTTGAAGTACATTCTAGCTCCTCAGACCAGCGCTTTTAGATTGAAAATGATTTCTGAATGGCATTTCAGAAAAATGTCCTGCTTTTAAAAAATTTGTCCCCATTACAGCACTACGTTTGAAACCTTTTCTACCCTTCATCAGTAAGCATGTTTTTAGTAATTCAAAAACATACCTGGAGTTGTGTTTTGTTTCATTCACACATGTCTGAGTAACTCTTTATTATTAGTCTGTCTACATCTCCAAAGCTCAAAATGTTCTGTTCCACCTTGTGATGTCATGAAGCGATAGTTTTCATGTTAACAGCTGCATTTTACCTTTTGTTCAGTAGAGATTGGCAACTCCAGGGCTGAAATTATCCAAATGATTCTAGTGAAGGTGTGTGGAGTTTAAAAACACAGTGAAGCACTTCCTGTATTACCACATGACATCACAAAGTGGAACAGAGAGTTTTCTGTTTGAGAGATTTATTATCTACTTACTAGACCAGAGAGTGCTTAATTCTAGTCTAGAGGTAGTTTATTTTAAGATAACTTGCAGCATGGACAGATAATTTCACTACTTTTAAGTCATTTTCTGATAGATTTAAGTGTTTAAATCTTAAATTTTGGCCAAGCTTTTTGCAATGTGGAGTTTAAAAACAAATGAAGCACTTCCTGTATTACCATATGACATCAGAAGGTGGAACAGAGCTTTCTCGGCCTAAATATGCAGGGTTTGTGTGTTAAACATGTGCGAATGAAACAAAAATCCAGGTTTGTGATGAGGAAACAACATTATAACATAGATCAGAAAATACTGTAATATGGGCCCTTTAACTGAATTATAACATAAAATTATAAACAGTATCCTATTTCACCTTATATACTGTAGTAAAACTTTCTTCAATGCAACACAGCCTTTTATTGGACTCATAATATGCAAATCAATATTTAATATGTAATGAATAACAACTTAATGGCTCTATTTTGACGTATGTATAATTAAAAAGTTTTCTTCCTCTATGCAGTTTTATCATAGAAATTGTATTGTATTTATACAGAGTAGATAAAACTTTCTCAGTGTATTTGAACCACTATTGATTTGAAATGACTGAACCAAAAAAAGAAAATGAAAAACTGCTTTAGCCAGTCAGTATCAAAATGAAAAAACAGATAAAAAAGACTAAATTGGACGTTTACTGAGTGGTTTTGATCTTTATCAGTCACATCTAGTATAAGAACAACATATTACTAGAGAAACTACTATTATCTGAGTTGAAAATTACTCTTATGTTTTTTTCAAATCATTGGGGTATCAAAACCTGTATCAACTTTCAAAGTTTTCGTTGCATCAAAATCGAAATTGAAATTTTAGCCAAGAATATACTAGTACAGACAGAATATGTACAGCCAGAAATTCTCAAGCAAGATGAATGTTACTTCAGAATTATACGATTACTGTAGAAGTACAAAGTGGTCCAAGAAAGAGGAAGAAGAAAAAAGTATTTGGGTAAACTACTATTCAAGTAATCATGTGTGACTGGACTGGACTTCTGATTAATCCAAAAATAAACTATACAAGAAAAGCAATTTTTTTTTAAAGTTACTTGAGTAAATGAATGGGTCCATATTACGCTATTTCTGATCTTTGGTATAATTTTGTTTCGTCATCACAAACATACCTGGAGTTGTGCACATTTCTCAAACAGAAAACACTCTGTTCCACCTTGTGATGTCATGTTGTAATACAGGAAGTGCTCCTCTGCGTTTTTAAACTCCACACACCTTCACCAGAATCATTTGGATCATTTCAGCCCTGGAATTTCCAATCTCTGCTAAACAGAAGGTAAAAAGGCGGCTCTTAACATGAAAACTACCGCTTCATGACATCACAAGGTGGAACTGAGCATTTTGAGCTTTGGTCAGACTAAAAATAAAGGATTACGCAAACATGTGTGAATGAAACAAAAACACAGGTATGTTTTTGATGAGGTAACAGCGTTCTAACATCTCACAAGACACATTTTTCCGCAATATAGAACCTTTAAATCTAACAGAGCGCTCCCCACGTCTGTATTTTTGCATTGTAACATCACTAAAACACCTAAAATCAAACTTATTTGTTGATACTTCTGCCTGTATCTTCTGCCTGCCTCTATCTCTTGTCTTGCACCATGTATTAACCAGTCTGCGTAGCATGTGACAGCGCCCACAGTAGTAAACTTCATTTCCATATTGTTTTTATAATAGGTAATCCATCAAACAGACTGTCATGCCTGGTTTGAAAATAGTCAAATTGGCAGTACAGGGCTGGCGTATTAAAAGTACTTACATGCTTTCACAGAACCGGGTCAAAGTACTGGGCTTTTCCTGGTTACGGCGTTGTCTGAACCAGCGCTGGATCGTCCGTACGTCCCAGTCCAGCTGCTTGGACAGGCCCTCCAGTCTCTTCTCATCGGGGTGCTAAAAATACAGGGAATAATTAAAGTTTTCCATTATGAATGAAAAGGGACTGAATTAGGATATGAGATGTGAACAGACCTTGGTGATGGCAGTGAAGACCTTCTCCAGGATGGCGTTGGGTTGAGCTTTCTGAGGTCCGTTTGCTTGGATCTTCAGTCCCATCGCACATGGTCTGGCAATAAACCTGGAAAAATTAAAAAAACATTATATTTAGTAGTCTAATAATGGCAATGGCAATAATGTGAAAGAACTGATATGTATTGTCACTCTCTTCTTCAATGGTTTCCACAGTTTTACTGAAATGCAAAACCTGTTTATAATATCTCTTATAACCTTTACAGCAGCCCTCATGATGAAGTCTCCACATGTCCCATCTCAGGACGAGGTAATGACAGACACATCTTTTGTAGAGGCTGGTAAATCCTCACACATGGATGCGGTCTGACCTTGCTGTATTATTTACAGGTTGACTGTGTTTGCTGTGATATAAATATTGAAGGCGATGGAGAGTTTAGAGGAATATTAAGAACTGTGTGTCCCAGAGGAGTCCTGACCCACATATGCACGCTGCTCTGACCATCACCTCGCTGTATCAGTGAAAGTGCAGCGTGCTGGGCTCCAGCAGCACTATCTGTATTCTGTCTAAGCACACCGGGCCATAGGAGGTCCTCTCGGCGTGAGGATGGGCCGGGGTCCCGGTGCGGGCACGGTACAGGCTGCACACTGCACAGACAGCGCAGACAGCGCTGCTGCTGCGGGCCTGCAGATGAGCAGGATCAGGCTGATGTGAGAGAGAAGGGGCTAACCAGATAAGATGCCATTGTTTAGGTACCAGACTGCCACACGCAGGACAGCGGCGCGTGCCAGATCACTCTCCACATCCCCGCAGCTCACGGCGGTAGTTTCTAGTGAAATTGTGGCACGGTTAATGCACCCACCGTTCGAACACGAGCCGGATCATAAAGATGCAGAAAGCTAAAGGACACGCCAGATACAAGTCCTCGGCTTGCGGGAAGGTTGCCTCCTCTGTGTTCTTTAAGTCAGCCCAGGTTACGTTATGAGGCAGCCAGAACCTCTCGTTCCAAAACCAGGCCAGAACCCCGGACATGTCTCCGCAGCGGTGCCTGTCGCAGCGGGCAGAAGAGAAGAGGAGGACGGTCTCTCTGATGGGAGCGTGCCGCTCGGCAGTACCGTGGACACTACTGTGGGCTGTACCGAGACTGTGATGAGCAGATATCCGCGGAGATCCGTCCGCTTCCCCTCACCGCGGAGGAAGGGCCGCTCTGTCCGCGTCTGCGTTCCTGATTGGTGCTGGGAAATGTCACACAGCGCCACCGGAGCAACCAGGAGAGCCGGCTCTGATCATGGGGTCTGCACGCTCTGCTGCGCGCTGGAGGACACATTATTTCATTTCTTATAAATTAAGATAATTATAATAATCCTTAAAATCCAAATGAGACATATTTGGTGTAGCCAAATTCAATAGTCTAAAGAGTTCCCACCATTTTGTCCCGATTGGCTCAAATCACCAAACTCATTTTGTCTAGGCCCCCTAGAGTCTGTGACTAAAAATAGACCGAAGGGTCATCCCCAGAAAAAAACGAAACAAAACAAATAAATAAACAAACAAACAAACAAACAAACAAACAAACAAACAAACAAACAAACAAAAACAACTCTGAACTGTTTCTATTTCTCCAAGTATTTCCTTCCTGTGATATGGGCCTAGAGCATCAGCAGCTCTGTGGAGTTATTTTTATTTTTAGGCTTCGGATCTGCCTGAAATGGCATTAGTTTATTTTGACACATGGCCTTATGTTTCATCTTTCAAATTTTGTTTAAAACTAATGATTTTGTCAGTGTAAGTTTCATACACATTCTTTAAAAAAGTGTCTCTGTAGCGTTTTGGCTGAGCTCGTGTCCCGGGCAGTTTGAAGCCTAATGGCGCCATCTACTGGTCAATATGAATCCCTGCACGTGCTCACTTTCGTGCTTCTAAACTGTTAAAAACACACGTGAACATTTGATCATCTGAGTGGAGTGGGGGACTGTCAGAAAAGTATTCAGGCTGTTCTTTAGGTGTGGAGAAAGAGAATAGAGCAATGAATTATTTTTATTTGGCTTGTCCGGCTGCAAATAGTTTACAGGAACTGAAGTCATAGAAATCAAAGAAAAAAAGTTTTAGCTCGCAATTTTGGCAAGTATTCTGGTCATGGTGGTTTAAATTGTAAAAAAGATTTGCAACAATAGGCCACAAACTACTACTAAGGCTACTACTACTACTACTACTACTACTACTACTACTACTACTACTACCACCACTACTACGACTACTACCACTACTACTAGGGCCTAGTACTACTACAAGTACTAGGCTACAATTACTGGAGGTTGAACTTAACAGTGGTAAAATATTTTCAGTTGAATGATTCAAAATCTACCCAAAAGTAAATTAGACAAAGTTTGTTTTATTTCCCTCCCTCTGCAGACTGAGCTTGGCTGTAACAATCATCAAAATATAAAATTATCCATTGTGCAAAAGCGCAGTCTGATTCTGAGCCCAGCAGAGCGCACTAAATCATAATCCGGAGTAGTGGATCCTCCGGGTCCTTTAAGCGCATGAGTGACTGTGCAGAGCGGAGGTGCGTGCGCTGCGTGTGCGCCGTTATTTTCCGGGTTGTTCTGGCGGACAGCGGCAGAGCTGTGCGCCAGTGCTGTGCGCCAGCTGACACTTGTGCTCGGGACACGGGAGGAGGAGAGGTCACACCGGACAGACTCTCCGCGCCTCCGGCCGCCTCAGGCTGCTTCACGCCCCGCAGCATCCCACCATCATGGCGGATCAAGTCGAATCTCCGGCCGCTGTCCCCCCGCTGACAACCGCCTGGCCCATCACCAGGGAGTCGTACGAGCTGCAGGAAGTCATAGGTCAGTATTACAGACCGTGTCCACGGATCCACGGTGTGTCAGAGCGGCTCTGACGGCCGGGGCCTACCGGCTTTTTCACCTCGCGGAGCGGATGTGACAAGCACATTTCCTCAGTACTGGAGCCGGAGCAGATGTGGGGGGCACCGGTGACGAAGCAACCCGGGGCTCTGATGTCCTTTACCCCCTGAGTGAGGCGGGGATGGCTCAGATAATCGCCCCGCCGCTTCTCTGTGTCTCACCCGGAGGACTCGGGCTCTGCGCCCGTTCACAGAGCCGTGCGCCGGGCACGTGTGAGACCGGGACAATTAGCCCAGTTCACGTTAGTGACATTTTAGTTACATCTGTTACGGTTTCATTATGATGTTACACAGCTGTATATAGGCCTAACAGGTAAATGTCTTTAGTAACGCTCAGTTTCTGAATTGTTTTGGTAGAATAGCCTTTAATGTTGGCCTACTCCTCTTTGGAGAAGCAAGTAACAAATATGGGAACTAAAATATGTAAAACTCCTCATGTGGTCAGCCATTTCAGGAGGCAAGAGTAAAGTACAAAGTTCTCACAAACTGAAGAAAGCAGAGGGGCCTTCTATTACTGTCACACATCTGCCAGTAGCAGACTGAACAGTCATAGTGCGCCTCCACAGACATGTTCTTACAGTATTTCTGACAGGGCCGTACACTGAGCAGATGAGCTGCTCTGATAACACCTACAGCTGTTTGCCTCTGGAGGAGATAATCACACATGGCCCTGCTGCTGCCTTTGTGTTTTTAGTTTCTTTTATCTGTTATTGACACTTCTTCTCTGAGGTGCAAACTGGGCTATTCCATTATGGTAGACTTTTAGTTTGGCAGGTAACACTCGCACTAGCCTCTTTACACAGTTGTGGTTTAACATTTCATTTCTGTCTTTCTGTTTTTCTTTAGTGTCGTTGCATTTAAGGTTTCACTTTTCTCAGTGAAATTATATGACAGTTACAGCTTGGCTACTAAACATGTATCTAGCTTAACTCTTTTATATTTTATCTCATGTTAATATGATGGTTCCTTTTTACCCTAACTTGAACTTTGAAGACCAAGCAAATCTATTGTCAACACTTAATTCATTACGAACTAATTATTAAAGGTCACATGTTACGCAAGATTTACTCTTGTGAGCTTTAAGCCATGTTATAATGTTGTTACCTCTTCAGAAACATACCTGGAGTTGTGTTTTGTTTAATTTTAACAGCTCCTTTTACCTTTAGTTCAGCAGAGATTGTCAGTTCCAGGGCTGAAATGATCCAGAATCATTCTAGTGAAAGTGCATGGAGTTTAAAAACACAGTGGAGCACGTTCCTGTATTACCACATTACCACTCAGCCTAAATATGCAGGGTTTGTGTGTTAAATCTGCATCTCCGGACAGTAAAAAGTTGAATTATGTGTACAATCTCCTGTTGTTTTAGTTTATTTTTTCACTTTTTGGTTGTGTTTTTGCCTTGCAGGGAGCGGGGCTACAGCTGTGGTGCAGGCTGCCCTCTGTACACCCAGACAGGAGAGAGTGGCCATCAAGAGGATCAACCTGGAGAAGTGCCAGACCAGCATGGACGAGCTGCTGGTGAGACAAATAACTAAATAACAAGAAATACGGGCTGTTTTTTCAACCTCTGCTGCTACTAAAGGGGCTGTACTGAAGCGTTACCCAAACCTGTTCACCTACCACCCAACTCTCCCTTTTACTGTGCTGAAACTACAGTGTGGAGGGTCAATACAGAGTAGATTATTCTTATTTTTGTATTTATATATAAAAAAAACCCCTCAGATTCGCTACCAGCTAAGAAAATTTAAAGGTGCACTATGGAATCTGGTAGCGCAGGGGTGGAAAGTTATTTTTTCCAAGGGGCCACATGAAAAACAGAAAATACTGTGGAGGGCCTGGGCCAAAATGTTGTATTTCTTTATAAAAAACAGTAAATATCATTCTTTTGACGCGCTGGTAACTGGTAAGAGTGTATATTATGACTAAGCAAAGAAAAAGTGAGGTTGTCTTACAAAAATGTCATTAAAAACACCTCTAAAATAAAAGCAATGCAGCTTTAGTCCGTACATGAGGTAAAATTATAAAATATGTTTATTTTCTAATTCCAAATGAGCTTAAACAATGACTTCATGTAGATGTTATTGTTTTTCCCTGGAATGTTCTACTATATGGCGTTTAATTTTACTATCTCCATGGACACCATTACCAGGCCAAGTTAGAGGTCAGATCTGTGGAGAAGTGGACCTAACGCGCGTCTTTGCGGTAGTTACAAGAAATAAAAACACCTGTAAATGAATAAATACAAGATGCCATATTGTGGAAAGCAATGACATCGCCATGAGACAAGCAGACGGCAGACCCTCCTCCAGAAATGTTACGCAGTGCAGCTTTAAAATTTTTTCACTGCGTACGAGACAATGCATTTCTTTGAACCGTTGAATCTTATCGCTCTTTTGTTGTACTCTGGAAACATTTTATTACGAAACAGTTTGTCATATTCTTCTTCGCGTTCTTACTCGCTTGCTTCTCTTGACAAAATACTGTGACCTATTCTAAAAAGGATAAAACAGTCACTGATTATTAAAAAATACACAGTAATATAGTAATAGGATACAAACTGAATGTGTAATTATAGATATTGCAGTTTCTTCTTGGTAAAATAATCAATTCTAACAGTGTATGAAGTTATGTAGGAGTATGGTTAGTATTTTCTTGCTAAAAATATCCCTGTAGTACGATGCTTTTATTTTTGCTATACTAAAACTATTACTGTAAAGTGTTTATTGAGTCAGAATGAAAATACACATTGCAAAGTTACTGGGAGCCTCCTTTATGAAGTATATTAGCCAAGTCCCGAGGTAAAAAGTCCAGAAAGGTTTGCCATATTTTATAAAAAAGTGTTTTAAAGAAAGTGTTTTTGTTGGTAGCTATTTTATAAAGAACAAAACTTTTAATTTTATACCATATATGATCAGTTATAGCCACAAGATAGCGTTTAAAATCGTCAGATTAAAAATAAAATGAAATAAAAAGCTTCATACTGCATAGGCCTCGCATTGTTCGTGTCTTACCCCCTTGTGTTACATTGACAGTAGACAGACAGGAAGTGCAAAAGACAGGAGCAATGATTCAAGTGAGGAATCGAAATACTGGGGCCTCCAACACGTATTATTATGGATTATGGAGAATGTATGTTTGGGAATGTCCATTGTATTCCTCTGCACGGATATTACAAATGAGGGTCAAAGAGCAGAGCATTGATTTTAGCTTCAGCGCAATGTACAGCTCAATAAACATCTGTTTTTGCACAAATTCTCAAGCAGATATCGGTTCCGTGGTGATTCTCTGCAGATATGAGCGCCTATTCCTGGTTTTTGTAGTAGTACTAGCAATAAAGTTATCTGACCGGCCAGAAATGCACGCTTTGACAACATTTTGCAAAGGCATATCCTGTTTCTACCACTTCAGAGGGCGTGATTGACAAGTGGGTTAACCAATCAGAAAGAAGCATGCTCAGTTTGTGTAAAAAGGGGGAAAAAGGACTGAGAAACAATGTGGATTTTTACAGAATCAGCAATCGAAGCAGCAAACTATTATTACATGGATCATCTCAAGTTAGGATGGAGGTTTTTCACCCTTTATGGTCCGTTTCCAGTGTAGAAGGAACTGCAAGCAATAAAGCACATATAAAACACACATTTGTATTCTAAGTACTATTGCGTGTTGATTCTTGGTTCAGAATATGTGTACGTGCTGTCAGTATTTTGTGTATACTTGCTCTAATTGTAAAATGTGTGTTTTTTTGTTTTCCACAGAAAGAAATCCAAGCTATGACCCAATGCAATCACCGTAATATAGTCACGTATTACACCTCATTTGTCGTGAAGGATGAACTTTGGTTAGTTATGAAACTAATGAGTGGAGGTGAGTACTGATAAATATATATTAAAGGGCCATATTACGCTATTTTCTGGTCTGTGTTTTAATAGTGTTTCCTCATCACAAACATACCTGGAGTTGTGTTTTGTTTCATTCACAACTTGAGAACTACTGCGACATGACATCACAAGGTGGAACAGAGCATTTGGAGCTTTGGGGATACAGATATCTTAATAATCCAGGATTACTCAAACATTTGAAGAAACAAAACACAACTCCAGGTCTGTTTTTGAGGAGGTAACAACATTTTAACAGGGCTTAAATCTCACAAGAGTCCATTTTGTGTAATGTAGTAGTACAATGCTCCCTGATATTGCATTACAAATGGATACCCTACCTATATATACCATTACATATATACGTACGTGTCATATTGCATCTAATCATATTTTATTTATCTTTTTAAATGGAGACTTGTAATACAAAATGGACTTTTAAATGCGCTGTACCTGATTTTTACTGTCTTAAAAACATGAAAAACAGAATTAGTTCGTTTTAAACTGTTTGCAGCAGTTATTCCTCACGTACCTTATGCATTTGTTTATTTTTATTTATTAATTTTGTATATTTATGTGCACAATCTACATTAACCTTCACAGGAGAGATGCATTGTGCAGGTTGTAGCACTAGAGCTAATATCTAATTTCCGCCTGTCGTCCCTGGTGCATGTTTTTAGGTTTAGGTTCATTCCGAGCATCCTCTTCTCAGAAACCAGGGCAGTTACCGTCATGCTAACACCAGCTAGCATGCTAACCACACACTTCAGTTTTATCATACAATAAAACGCTTTAATATTACAGACACAGCAACTTATTTTGACCTCAAGCAGTTTATACAAAATATTATTAGACTAATTTTGCGCAACTACATCTGTAAGATTTATTTGAGAGTTCAGAGCACGCCGTAATTGTTTCCCGTTCTCATTTCCCCTTCCAGTTTTATAGTTAGATCAATTCATGCATGTTTGTTTTATCTTTATTCTCCTGTATTCAAGGCGTCATTGCTCCATAAATTCCTGTTTTCCCCAGTGGACTTGTTTCTTTTCGTTTTCGATCAATACTGCAGTTTAAAATGTCTAAAACGTACAAAATAACGAGTGAAGCATACTATATAGCAGACAAAAGTGGAATATGTTGTATTTAATGTGTATTGGTCCTTCTATTATATGCTAGTTTCTAAAATATAACAATACCATAATACTTTTAATGCCTGCAAGAAAAGTACATCTTCTTTTCAGTCTGTTGCCATTGCACTGCACTGTTTTTATACATAACAGAATAATATAAAATATGAACAGTTTTATTTACAATGAATCTGTATTTTTGTGTGTTTTTTCTGCTCGTTTACCAGGATCCATGTTGGACATAATCAAGCACATTAACAAAAACGAAGAAGGCCCAAACCGATCTTTAGACGAGCCCATTATTGCCACAATATTAAAAGAAATTCTTGAAGCCCTGGATTACTTGCACAGAAATGGACAGATCCACAGGTACACAGCTCTAAAAAAAATATTATTTTTACATTTTCATTGCTTTTTCAATCTGTAGCGACAAGTTAGAATTGGCTCTACTTCCTTTCGAATTGTGTAGCTAAGGGTTTTTCCTGAGTCATGCTAAAATACATAAATATTTAAAGATAAACCACTGGACAGCGAGTTTTGAGTGGATATGGCTGACAACATGTTAAAAAGTGCACAAATAAAATAAATTCTTCAGCAGGGGACACTTCTGTTTTTAGCAAGAGAGATGTTTGCGCATTTTGAGGCATAATAAATATTAAAACAACACCACAAACTCAAAGGTGCAGTGTGTAACTCGTCTGCTGGAGGGTCTGCTTGTCTCCGTGGAGATGTGCCTAGAATGTTACACAGTATGTCCATAAACTTACGAATCTCCGTGGAAACTTGCAAGACAAATTACAAGTTAGATTTGCGGAGAGGCGACCCCACTCACAGTAAGAATGGATGTTTTTAAAGATATTTTTGAGCAATAAATAACACTTAGAGTTAGATAAACGCGAGGCAGATACTGTGGACAATTTAAACCGACGTATTATCATCTCCATGGAAACAAACAAGTTGCGGACCCCCTCCAGTAAAGTTACACCGTGCACCTTTAAGTATTTTCCACATAAAAACAGCCAGTCTTGACTTTAATTAATTTGAATTTTAGCACGTTGTTTATTATATATTTTACGATTTTAATAAAAGTGAGTGTTAGCGTTGAGACAGCGAGGTGCAGAGCGCGATTGGCGATTGCAGTAATTGATGTGTAGTGCCTGTATGAAGGTCAGTGAGCCGGGCCAAAGTGGAACGCGCCCCCCTGGGCACAGCTCCAGCTTGTAGTGGGCGGAAGAATCAATCCCCGCCACATGTTTTCTGACCATGTGTGCCGTCTGTCTTTATTTCACAGAGATGTCAAAGCAGGAAACATTCTGCTTGGAGAGGACGGCTCTGTTCAGATCGCAGGTGTGGAGAATAACTGCATTTTCTATTCTCTTGTTGTCTGTTGTCATGCTGTTGAAAGTTTACGACATTGCAACAACCGGGTTTCATGCCAGCATACACGCAGGTTGTTAAAATATAAATAAATGTCAACTCCTTTTGACATTTATGAAGCCTCCGTGAATGTTACACAACTTTAGAGAAGGGCAATAAAATGTTGTTAATGATCCCAAACAAAACGTGATATTAATAATATTTTGTCTAGAATACAAAAAAATATCATTGACTGTTTTGATAATTGTTAATCTGGACCGTAACAGTCTCTAAAACACATGCCAAACAACAATTTACAACAAAAGCAGTGTTGTTTGGATTTTGCCTGAATTGTCGCGTCACAGGTAAAAATCCTATGCAGTTTTTGAGCCCATAAACCATCTCTGGACTCATTCTGCAGTCAAATTGTGCCCAAACAAACTCATGACGATATTAGCATAGCATTAAACTTACTTCATTTGTTTATTTCTGATGGTTCATTCCCGTTGTTGACAGCAGGGGGAGCTCCAACGCCTAAACGCCAATATGGAAATGGAGTTGTAGTCTGTTTTCCAACTATAGACATTATTTTAAGTTAGAAAATGTGAAATACTTATACAATGTGAACAAAAGCATGAGATTTTTTTTTTTTTTTTACTTAATTAGCTCATTAAGAAATCTAATTTGTATAGTTTTTATTGAGCTGTTGAATACATATTTTTGTTTGTTGCCTCATGGTTAAGTTAGTTTAATATTAATATCATATAATACACTATTAATCACTTACAGCTGTAAAAATGTTTCCCAATAAGGTGAACTAAAGCATGAGAAATTTAATTAAAGCCACAAGAATGCGTAATATGAATCCTTCTCAATATACTACAGAAGTAATAGTTTGAATAGTCATAAAAAATACCACTGACTTCACAGTTACTAAAATAATTGTTAGTTGCAGCTTTATAATGTATGTATCTTGTTGTTTTGTTTTAGATTTTGGTGTCAGTGCATTCTTAGCTGCAGGGGGAGACATGACAAGACATAAAGTAAGAAAGACATTTGTGGGCACGCCGTGTTGGATGGCACCTGAGGTCATGGAGCAGGTATATGCAAAGTTATGTCGTTTATAGTCAAGATAACAACTTTATAAACAATATATTCTGTTATTTTGTATATGCAGGTACGAGGCTATGATTTTAAAGCTGATATTTGGAGTTTTGGAATCACAGCCATAGAGTTAGCGACAGGTTCTGCGCCCTATCACCGCTACCCTCCCATGAAGGTAAGTGTGTTGAATACAACTTCCACTGGCCTAACCTGGTTCATGTCCATAAACTGTGTAAAGAACTGGACAAAGGAAATGTGTCGTCACGCATGTAGGAATTTATTTACGGATAAAAAAGTAAAATAAAAACACCAGGATCATGTAGAGCGGGTTAATGCCAGATTGATTTGAGTTCCAGACATGTACAATCTCGGATGGCTCCAGGTGAAAACAATAAACCCAGTATCACCTCGGACTCTCGCATTCTGCCTTCTGTCCTGTTCTGTCCTTGGTTTTGCCCAAGGACACAACGGCAGCAATAGGTGGTGGTTGTGCTGAAATAATTATTAAGTCCATCTCATTTAAGTTCTAGAAATTCATATAAAAAATCATTAAAAAATAATAATATTGATACTTTGCTGTGACTTTGCATTGGTACTGTGTATTTCTGTGGTGGAATATCCAGAAGTTACCATGGTGACACAATGCACAATGCAAAAACGTTTTAAGATAAGTCTGAAAACTCAAGAAAAAAAATACAAAATGGATTTAAACAATGCATTTTCAGGTGTCTGTGATCAATACGAGCGTTCATGGTCCTGTTTAGGTGTTTGATTTTCAAAAAAAAAAAAAAAAAAGTCTAACTGGAATAACAGCGCTTCAGACAGAGCAGTGCCCTCGGATAGCATCACACCCCAGAGAATGTTGACGACATCAGCTGCAGCGTATCAATAAAATCAAATCAATCTGAGGAAAATATAGTCGACTTTTTGTAGCGTTGTTTACCCCGTTTAAATCTCAAATTGTATTCCAGGTTCTAATGCTGACGCTCCAGAACGACCCTCCCTCTCTGGAGACCGGGATGGAGGACAAAGAGCTGGTGAAGAAGTACGGCAAATCCTTTAGGAAACTTATCTCCATGTGCCTTCAGAAGGATCCTGCCAAAAGGTGAGGGATCATGTGGCCAGCTCTGTTCAGATCAATACAAAAGCTTCACTTAATATTCACCGTGCGCTGTGCTCCTCTGTGTGCAGGCCCACATCTGCAGAGCTTCTCAAGTGTAAATTCTTCCAAAAGGCCAAGGTATTTCTCTCATCTCGCTCACACTGCATTTAAATGTGTTTGTAGAGCTGTGTTAGGGCAAACTGTGATATTGATTGTGATTATTAGACAAAACGGTGACAAAAATGGCGTAAATCTAATTGTATTCCACGCTTTTACAGTGAGTTAATTCCTGGTTTGAGCTTTCAATATGTTTACCTTTCGTGGTAGAGATGTTTTCTACTTTATTTTCTTTATTTTTACGCTTTCTGATGCATCTTGTCGTCTGTCTGCAAAATTTAGATTTTCAGTTATGACAAAATTTATCATTATTTACTTGTTTAGATCATTGAGTGCCACTATACTGTATGTTAAAGGTATCAGTCTTTGACATAAAAATCATTGTTTGAGCGGTCAGATCCAGTGACCTACGGGTTATTGGTGCGATTCCAGCTCCTACAGATGAATCCTTCTGTCGCTGTGTCCTTGGGCAAGACATTGAACCACCACCATGTGTGAGTGGCTCTATGATGTAAAGCGTTTTGAGTGTCTTGAAGGTGGAAAAGCGCGATATAAAAACCATTCTCCTATTATTATTTTTCTCTCAGTTACTCTAAATGGAGCGTCACATCTATCCATTTTGAACTGTCATACAGCCGGCCCTATACTTTGCAGCTCAACCACCACTTCAAACTTAAACTATTATTAAGAAGCAGAATGAAGCCGCGCTGAAATCTTATTGTCAACAGTCCCGCAATAAGTCATTAATGTCAGGCCTGCTTCACGTAACATGATTTGCCCGACTTCCTCTAACCTTGATTCAATATTCCGGTGTTTTTAAACCCTCTGACTTGCGTTTTTCTCTCCCACAGAACAAAGAATATCTGGTGGAGAAGCTTTTGAATCGTGCACCAAAGATTTCGCAGAGGTCTAAGAAGGTACGTGTGTGTCCTCGGCCGTAAAACCACCCTCCTATTGACTAAACATGACCAGAATGTTGCATTTACTGTCAACACGGACATTTGGCTTTCACCACCTCAAACACACTGTGGTAGAGACATAGGGGCCACAATAGCCACATAGTTACAGTAATGATAAAGGTGTTATATTACGCACAAATGGACTCTTGTGAGATTTAAGACATGTTATAATGCTGTTACCTCCTCAAAAATGCTCAGCTCCACCTTGTGATGTCACGAAGTGCTAGTTTTCAAGTTAGCTGCTACTTTTTACCTCTTGTTTAGAAGATATTGGAAATACCAGGGCTGAAATGATCCAAATGATTCTAGTGAAGGTGTGTGGAGTTTAAAAACACAGTGGAGCACTTCCTGTACTACCATATGACATCACGAGGTGGAACAGCGTGTTTTTTATGTTTGAGGGAAGAACTCAGCTTAAACATCTAACCCTAACCCTAAACTCCAGTTATGTGATGAGGAAACGTTATAACATAAACCACAAAATTGCGTAATATATAAGTCCTTTAAAGTGCTTATGATACACTAGACAACACATCTCACTAAAAACGTATTTAACATGATTATATTTACAATTTTACTAAAGATTTTTACCAAGTTTCCCCTTTTTTTAAATAATTTTACTTCCTGGTTGGACACGGGGAGCAGATTAGACATTTGCAGAGGTAATCCCATAACTGTTACCTAGCAACCGTAACGTTAACAAGGGCCAAAACTAAATTACACGTTAAATATGATTTGACTAGGCTACTAAAAATAGATGACAGCCCTTTTATCACCTTTTTTTAAACTCACCACAGCTTCCTGTATTTTTTGTACGTTTCTTCTCGACTTTTTCCACAAACTCACACGTACCTGACCTGTAAAACTATGATAAATATTTACCAAACCAAGTAATAATTAGAAAAACACAAAAAGCTGTCATATGCACTTTAACTATTCAGTTTTCTGCTTATGTTTTGGTCACATTTAAAGGTGCATTGTGTAACTTTTCTGCCACCAGCTTGTCTCCATGGTGATGTTTTTGCTTTTCCGTGAATGTTCTCCAGTATGATTTCATTTATTCCCATGTATTTGAGCAAAGTTTGTCTTTTCCCAGCACAGATTTATTGTATAAGCAGCTCTTGAGTTCAAAATAGGTCATCTGAATGTTGTCTGCATCTGTTTCATTGTCCCATAATCAGGAAGTGCAGGTTAGCATGCTAGTTGTAGTCAGCTTTACCGTCACAGCAAAACTTGTGTTGTGAAAAAGTGCTTATAAACTCATCTCGGTGAATAATTAGGATGCTCTGAATGCATAAGGAATAACTTTGCAAACATTTAAAAAAGAATTAGTTCGGTTTTTCACATTTTTAAGACAGTAAAAATCAGGCACAGCTCCTTTAAATGTAGCTGTTTTGCATTTATTTATTTATTTAATTATTTTTATGTGTTTTATTTATTTATGTACACATTTAATTATTTTATTTATTTATGTACAAGTTTTATTGTTTTATTTATTTCTGTAATTTTTTATTTTATTTATTTATTTACGCATTTTATTATTTTATTTATTTATGTAATTTTTAATTGTTTTATTTATTTCTGTACACATTTTATAGTTTTATTTATTTATGTAATTTTTTTATTGTTTTATTTATTTATGTACACATTTTATTATTTTATTTATTTATGTAATTTTTTATTGTTTTATTTATTTATGTACACATTTTATTATTTTATTTATTTATGTAATTTTTTTGTTTTATTTATTTATTTACACATTTTACTGTTTTATTTATTTCTGTACACATTTTATAGTTTTATTTATTTATGTAATTTTTTATTGTTTTATTTATTTATGTACACATTTTATTATTTTATTTATTTATGTAATTTTTTTTGTTTTATTTATTTATTTACACATTTTACTGTTTTATTTATTTATGTACACATTTTATTATTTTATTTATTTATTCATATTGTGATCGGGTTCTCCTTTCCCAGTCCACAGATCTGACTCATAACTTGGCCTGGTAATTAGTATCTGCGTTGTAATCGATAAGTTAAACGCCATACTTTGAAACACTCGTGGCAAAGCAACAATATCTCCATGGAAACAAGCTCAACTCAACCAGAAAAGTTACACAGTACCAATTTACCACTGAATGCCAATAGTTTTGGTTGATAATATTGTGCAGCTGAGCGGAGTAGTGGAAATTTCCGGACATAGAGGCAGAGAGTAGGGAGGGTACAGTGTGTGACGTTAAAATTACGCACAGACAGCAGCATGTCAATACAGAGAAATGTAAAACGAGAAGCAATTGATTTGTCAGTGGGGGTTTTGTTATGTATGCAGTGTGTTGAGGCGCATTTGGGCTTAGATTTCACACTGCTATGTTCAAATTACAGTATGTTAATAGAAAATAGAAATTATTTAGGCAGAAAATTATGTTAAAATGATTGTGTACAGTAAATGAAGTCATGTCAGTGCACATAGAGACAAGTTTAGTTTAATCTTTATTTGAAAAAACAATGTACAGAGGCATTAAGCTCATAAAAAACTGAGATGTTAGTTTCCATCTGCAGTCTGTAATTTACAGAAATAAATCATACAACGCACAACAATAAGAACAATTCACACTGTCCACTCTTAGACACACACATATCACACATTAACAGAGCAAAACATTTGGTATTTACAGCGTCACAAGTTTCATCTTAAAAACAGTAGTACAAGTAGACAACTAAATGCAAGTCCAGCTTTCTTTTTAATATAAAAAATGAAGTACAAGAGAGCTCCACCTAGAGGAGCCTACCATTTTCATTAGTTTACTCTCAATAAGGAAATTAAGTGTCATTTTTATCAGTTTTTGGCTTAGATAAAATGTTATTAAAAGCTAATATCAATGCACTTGTTTTTTTGATCCACAAGGGAAATTACTTGGGCACAGTAGCTCACACATCACAATATAGTATAATATATTATAATATATATAATAATATAGTGTAATATAAATAAATAGCAAAAAAGATAGCAAGAGAAACGTGTCAAATAAGGCATAATTATATAAATGTGTGTGTACAAGTCCAAATAAAATAGAAAATAAGTCATAAAAATATCTCGGCTATATGCAAGAGGTCGTATATTGATGTTATTATGATGTTTTGTTTTGTTTTTGCCTTTCATTTTTAACTGTATGCATTTATACTTGTTTAGTTATCTTGTTACATGCAACCAGACTCCAGTACCTGAGTTTCCATCACCTTATTTCTAATACGTGTTATGAGAGCAGATTAAAGCAGATTTTGAAAGACGGAAACCCATAGCAACCACATAGCAACCACATAATAACCAAAACAGCATGTGTAACTTTTAATATTGATTTCAGTACTCAGGAAAAGGTCAGATACTCTACACCAATTAAAAATGTTGCTATAACCTTGGACAAACATATTAGTTCTTTGTGTAGGTCAGTGTTTTTCTGTGCATTGTCCCTGAATTAAATACTAAGTTTTCTTGTGGTTTTATACCAATTCTAAGGCTTTTCTAAAACTCCAAGGTCCAACTTTGTCCTGTTTTGTGATTACTTTCCCCAGTATCTATACCTGCTCAATCGATTTTCTGACAAACTCACACACAGAGAACAAAATATACAATGTGAGTACACAAAGAGGTCCAAAGCTACACTATTAAAGCGCCCATAATGTTGTTTCCTCATCAAAAACAGACCTGCAGTTGTGTTTTGTTTCATTCACACATGTTTAACACACAAATCCTGCATATTTAGGCTGAGTTCTTCTCTCAAACTGACAAGACTGGTATTGCCACTCTCCATCTCTACTGAATTTAAGTTAAAAGGTGGTTGTTAACTTGAAAACTATCATGACATCACAAGGTGGAATAGAGCGTTTTGAGCGTTGAAATGTAGACCGATTAATAACGCAAGATTACTCATGAAACGAAACACAATTCCAGGCATGTTTTTGATGAGGTTACAACATTATAACATGACTTAAAACTCACAAGAATCCTTTTTGTGTAATATAAGACCTTTAAAATAACCACACATTTAAATGCCTGTCTTTCTTTACTGTAATCAGACCCTGTGTCCTTGTCATTTTGTGCTGATTCTCGCTCGCGGCGCTGTCTGTATCCTGCACTCAGCAAATGCACCACAGAGGGCCTGAGCCGGACAGCGGCAGCATTTCATCTCCACAGGCTCTGACCTTTTCTCAGTGAGGGAGGGGAGGCTCACTTTGAGAATATATGGGCCAGTCCTTCTCGCCTCTTTTGTAGTGTGCCTCGTGTGCCCTCTCCTCCGCTCTCACCCGCTCCTGTTGGCGAGGTTTAGCTGCCAGCCTTGCACTTATGTAACGCCACTGCTGCTGAAGGGGAAAAGAGAGGAAATGTACAGGTTCAAATGTGCTTTTTTAAGTTATTTTACAGAATTTGGGATTAGGGTTGGACTATGTTAGGAAAGAAAGTCCTTGCCTCAAGTGGAGGAGTTCAAGTATCTCGGGGACTTGTTCACAAGAGAGGGGAGAATGGAGCGTGAGATTGACAGGCGGATTGGTGCAGTGTCGGCAGTGATGTGGTCGCTGTATCGGACCGTTGTGGTGAAGAGGGAGCTGAGCCAAAAGGCAAAGCTCTCGATTTACCGTCAGTCTACGTTCCTCCCCTCACCTATGGTCATGAGCTTTGGGTAATGACCGAAAGGAAAAGATCGCAGATACAAGCGGCCGAAATGAGTTTCACCCACAGAGTGGCTGGGCGCTCCCTTAGAGAGAGGGTGAGGAGCTCCGTCACACGGGAGGGGCTTGGAGTAGAGCCGCTGCTCCTCCACAGGTGGCTCGGGCATCTGTTCTGGATGCCTCCTGGACGCTTCCCTCGGGAGGTGTTCCGGGCATGTCCCACCGGGAGGAGGCCCTGGGGAAGACCCAGGACACACTGGAGGGACTATGTCTCTCGGCTGGCCTGGGAACGCCTTGGGGTCTCCCCGGAGGAGCTGTAGGAAGTGTCTGGGGTGAAGGAAGTCTGGGAGTCTCTGTTTAGACTGTTGCATTTCAGGTAAAGCAGTAATATCTCCATGGAGACAAGCTACTGGTGGGTCCTCTACTAGAAAAGTTACACAATGCTCCTTTAACAATACTATACCCAAAAAACCCAAGAAGCTAATACTATACACACAATTTAATCTGCTCTTTCATACAGCAAGTTAATGATGCATTTGTTTGTCTCCATAAAAATGTTATTTCTTTGGCTGAAAAGTTCCACAATATGACATTAAACTCCTTTAAAAACAGCGAGTAGGCTCACTTTTGCACAGATCTGACCTTTAACTTGGCCTCATGGGCAGGGAGATAAACATATTTAGTTCATTTTTATATTTAAACACAATCTTATTACTTTTTTTCAGTAAAAGCAGAGACTAAACCAGGACTAAAAAAACATGAAATTACAACTGAAATCTGACTTTTTAATTTCAAGTCACAACACATAAAAAATGTGATGAAAGGATGAGAATAATTGTGTAGAATTTTAACTAAATCTTATCCTAACATTCAGTAGTTTCAAGTGCTGCTCAGTGGTTGCTATGAAGAGAAGTATTTGTAGTCTTTAAAATGTCCAATAGAGGGCACTGTAACACACTAGAATTCAAAGTCAAACCAAGAAGACGTCAGTAGATGCAGTGGATCCAGTGGAGGACATTGAACTATTACATTATAAGAGACAGAAAGGACCAGAGTCACACACTGAAGCTCAGTGACTGGACTGAAAATGCACTGTGATCCACTTTGTTTTTACAACCACACCAAATACAAAAGTGTCATGGGCTGTGATGAATTCATGTCCCTTCATAGAGAATTACACAGAGTCCGCAACGTGCTTGTCTCCATGGAGATGTTTATGCTTTGTCGGGAATGTTCCACAGTATGGCATTGCATCTCCCAGAAGAGATGAGCAGGTATTTTTTTTAGCAATGCAAACATTTGTAATTGAATAAATCGGAAATACAAGTTTAATGCCAGACTCTGGAGCATTCCACGCCAAGCAACAGAAATAATCAATTATAGGGGTTCTTAATATTTATCATATGTACAGTTTTACGGCTATAGTGCGGAGATTTTGAGTATTTTTGCTGGAATAGAATACAACAAAAATACCTTTTATGGCTAAATATTGGTACATTGTGCTATTTATAAAAATTATTTATTTTAAAATGGTTTACTGGGATTATCCTGTTTTATTTAAATCTTAATGAATTGGCATTAATTAATATTTCTCTGTAGCAATATATCATGCTTCACAATTTGACAGGTCTACTACTGGACAACATTTTAAGATAAAATACTGCCTCATTACCCTGAAGTGTACAAACTGAACATATTTTTAAAACAATATATAACTTTTATTATCTGTAATTGTTAGACCTACAAGATACATACAGAAAATTCTATAGGCTTTACTGTTATTGGTCTAATCGCTCTCAATAATTTTGTTTTGTACAGTAATTACAACATTTCTATTTAAAGGTGCGTTGTGTAACTTTTCTGCAGGAGGGTCCGTCACCTGCTCGCTTCTATGGATACGTCATTGCTCTGCCTGGAATGTTCCACAGTATGACATTAAACAGCTCTACTTTACATTTATCATACATTTATTAAATTACAGCTCAAAAATACCTAGAAAAACAGACATTCCGACTGTGAGGTTTGGTCTCCATGAGGCTAGAAAGGTTTAATGCCATACTGTGGAACATTCCAGACAAATAACAATAGGCCATGGAGAAAAGCATTTGACAAACTCTCCACCAAAATGTTACACAATGTACTTTAAAGTCTAAAAAGTGTTATTGTGCGTTACGAGTGAGTGTCCCTGTGTGTTTAAGGAGCAGAGCCGTGGTTCTGGTCCGGGTTTGGGCACTTATCCTCACCTCACTGGAAGGGTAGAGTTATGTTCAAAGTATACAGCTGTAGTAGTAGTAGTAGTAGTAGTAATATCATAGTACCATCGTAGTAACGTGTGCTTTGTGTGTGCTCACTGTGCTGTTGTCATTACACTCAAATAATGGCTCAAATAGTCCTGCCACTATTTTGCCATAAAGCTTTAACGTACTAAAGCTGATATCCTAGTTAGGCTATCAGCGGCTTTCTCTAGTGTGTTTAAATGCATTGATGTGAGGTACAGAAGTTTTTTAGAAATACATTTTGTTTTGTTTTATTTTTAAGGTCCTATATTATGCTAAATGTACTTTTGAGAGCTTTAAGTCATGTTATAATGCTGTTACCTCCTCAAAACGTACCTGGAGCTGTGTTTTGTTTTATTCACACATGTTTGAGTAACCCTGCATTATAATTCTGTCTACATCTCCAAAACTCAAAATACTGTTCCACCTTGTGATGACCACGTGCTCCACTGTGTTTTTAAACTCCATACACCTTCACTAGAATCATCAGGATTATTTCAGGCCTGGAATTAAACCAAAGATGTTCATTTTGTCTTCTTATGTACTTGAACTTCTTGGGTTCTTTTTTAAAGACAATACAGTAATGTGTATTTCTCTTGTTGACATGTTCCACCTCGATCTAGCGGCCGAAACATGTCGACAAGGTAAACACATGTTACTGTATTGTCTTTAAAAATTAACGCAAGAAGTTAAAGGCCTGGAACTGCCAATATCTACTGAACTAAAACTAAAAAGGAACTGTTAACTTCAAAACTACTGCTTCATCTAATAATGCAGGATTACTCAAAGTGGCAGCCCCGCTCAGAATACCTGTTTTTCTAGGTGTTTTTGAGCAATAAAACCACCTGTAATTAAATAAATGTAAGGCAGAGCTGTTTAATGTCATACTGTGGAACATTCTAAGCCAGGCATGCCCAAACTATGGCCCGTGGGCCAAATGCGGCCCTCAGACAAATTTTTCTTGGCCCTCAGGCTTCCAGGTGAATTGGCCCAAATTACCTTGAGCAGTTTTGGCCTTGATAAGACAATATTTATTATTTACTGTGTGGTTTTGTGGATCTTAGCATTAATAAAGGACTGATAGCTCATTCTGACGTGTTAAACATGCATATTTTAATTATTCACTGTACTGAGCACCAGTCTGTGGCCCTCGATCGGCCCTCTGCTTCGTCTGCGTTTAGATATGTGGCCCTTGATGAAAAAAGTTTGGACACCCCTGTTTTAAGCAGAGCAATAACATCTCCATAGAAACAAAAAGGTGACCCCCTACCAAAATGTTACATATTTCATGTGAATGAAACAAAACACAACTCCAGATGTGTTTTTGATGAGTTAATAACATTATAACATGGTTTAAAGGTCACACATATGATATAGGACCTTTAACATGCTATTATTGCTAAACTAGCGAACATGTGAAGTGAAATCGCTTGTGTTAGCTGAATAAAACACAATGAATGACACTGATATATAGAGTTTAATGTTGTTTTGTTTTCAGGTGAGGAGGGTCCCTGGCTCCAGTGGACACCTGCACAAGACGGAGGACGGGGACTGGGAGTGGAGCGATGACGAGCTGGACGAGCGCAGCGAGGAGGGGAAGGCCGCTGTGAACCAGGGACGAGTGAGTACAACTGATCCAACAACAGTCTGATCATTTATACACGACCAGTCAAAGTTTGGACAGTTTTTCATGGACGTTTCTTCTTTATTTCCATGATTATTACATTGGAGGTGCTCACAGAAGGAATAGACATGTAACCTGCCAAACAAAAATGAAACTCAAAATAACTTGTTTTACATTTAAATATTTAAAATAGCCACCTTTTGTTTTGATCACTTTGCAATTTTGGTATTTCTGGACCCTAACAAAGCACATCTGTGGAGTGGAAACCATTTCAAGAAGCTCAATGAGAGAAGGCCAAGGGTTTTTGCAAAGAAAAGGGATTTGAATATAAAACAAAAACAAAATATTTAGTTGAGTTTAGTTTTTTCTTTGCTATATAATTCCATATATCTTCCATCTTTAGTTTGACTTGTTCTGTGTGTATATAAAATGTAGAACGTAGCAAACATAATGAAAAAATACATTGAAACATAAGGTCTGTCCAAACTTTTGACTGGTGGTGTATATTTTGTCTATCCTCCTCTTCTACCCAAGCCAATCCATCCCTCCGTTTAAATATAGATGGTAGAAGGAAATAATCACTGATCTATGAAATTAACAATGAAATACTGAAGCATATTGAACTACACTATAGTTACCAATGTAAAAGTCTTATATTGCGCAAAATTGACTCTTGTGAGCTTTAAGCCGTGTTAAAATGTTGTTTCCTCCTCAAAAACAAACCTGGAGTTGTGTTTGTTTCATTCACATGTTTGAGAAACACTTTATTATTATTCTGTCTACATCTCCAAAGCTCAAAACGCTCTGTTCCACCTTGTGATGTCATGAAGCTGTAGTTTTCAAGTTAACAGCTACGTTTTACCTTTAGTTCAGTAGAGATTGGCAAATCCAGGGCTGAAATTATATAAATGATTCTAGTGAAGGTGTGTGGAGTTTAAAAACACAGTGGAGCACTTCCTGTATTACCACATGACATCACAAGGTGGGAGTGTTTTCAGTTTGACAGAAGAACTCAGCCTAAATATGCAGAGTTTGTGTGAATGAAACAAAACACAACGCCAGGTCTGTTTTTAATGAGGAAATAACATTATAACAGAGCAAAAAAAAGCAAAATATGGAGATAATAAATGTTTTTTTGTAATCGACCTGTTTGTGTACAGTTATGTAAATTTGATCGCTAAGTCTAGGACTATCAATAAAATCACGCTGACTATAATAATGTTGCCACAAAGAAACAATTATGCTAACAAATCCAAAAATATCATACCCGTGAATACAATACGAAACAAAATCACACAACTGTTCAAATAAGCCACTTTGTAATGACAACGACATTTAGTATTGTAATAAAAAACATGCCAAATGAGAGGAACGGAAAATATCTTTAGTTAAAGTTTTCTGTTTGTGGTGAATTATAGTGAATTTGATAAAAAAAAAAACAGGTGTAGAATGAGATGAGTAACAGATTCTGCTATAGCGTCATACTAAAAGATTCAATATTTAAACATTTTTTGACATTTAATTTGATAAAACAGTAGTGATGACAGCTTAATCGATACGAAGCTATGAATATTATTTAAAGGTGCACTGCGTAACATTTCTAGGGTCGGCCACTTGTTTGTCTCCATGGAAATATTATTGCTTTGTCTAGAATGTTCCACAGTACAGCTCAAACCAGGCTATCACAAGGGAGACGAGCAGGTTACAGCACCACGCTACATTACAGGTCAGATCTGTGGAGAGTCGCCCCGATTCACAGGAGAAATTATTGTATTTTTGAGCAGTGGAAGAAAAGAATAGATGGATATGTTTAATGCGAGTGGGATTAAATAAGTTTTCTTCTTTCCACTCTTTTTTGGGCAATTTTTTTGTTGTTGTTTTGTTTTTGTTATGATGCACTAATGTCAATATGGATAATACTCTGTTCCATTGTGAAAGAACTTAAAATACTAATAAATAAATACATACTTAAATGTCATACAATAAATACTTAAATGTCTTACAATAAATACTTAAATGTCTTACAATAAATACATACATTTCATACAATAAATACATAAAAGTTATACAATAAATACATAAATGTCATACAATAAATATATAAAAGTTATACAATAAATACTTAAATGTCATACAATAAATACATAAATGTCTTACAATAAATACATAAAAGTTATACAATAAATACATAAATGTCATACAATAAATACATAAAAGTTATACAATAAATACATAAATGTCATACAATAAATATATAAAAGTTATACAATAAATACATAAATGTCATACAATAAATACATAAAAGTTATACAATAAATACATAAATGTCTTACAATAAATACTTAAATGTCTTACAATAAATACATAAAAGTTATACAATAAATACTTAAATGTCTTACAATAAATACATAAAAGTTATACAATAAATACATAAATGTCTTACAATAAATACTTAAATGTCTTACAATAAATACATACATTTCATACAATAAATACATAAAAGTTATACAATAAATACATAAATGTCTTACAATAAATACTTAAATGTCTTACAATAAATACATAAAAGTTATACAATAAATACATAAATGTCTTACAATAAATACTTAAATGTCTTACAATAAATACATACATTTCATACAATAAATACATAAAAGTTATACAATAAATACATAAATGTCATACAATAAATATATAAAAGTTATACAATAAATACTTAAATGTCATACAATAAATACATAAATGTCTTACAATAAATACATAAAAGTTATACAATAAATACATAAATGTCATACAATAAATACATAAAAGTTATACAATAAATACATAAATGTCATACAATAAATATATAAAAGTTATACAATAAATACATAAATGTCATACAATAAATACATAAAAGTTATACAATAAATACATAAATGTCTTACAATAAATACTTAAATGTCTTACAATAAATACATAAAAGTTATACAATAAATACATAAATGTCTTACAATAAATACTTAAATGTCTTACAATAAATACATACATTTCATACAATAAATACATAAAAGTTATACAATAAATACATAAATGTCTTACAATGGAACATTTCAGGCAAAGCAATCTCCATGGAGACAAGTAGGTTAGCGAAGACTCCACCAGAAACGTTAATTTTAAGGTGCACTGTGTAACTTTTCTGGAGGGAATCCACAACCGGTTTGTTTCCATGGAGATGTTAATGTTTTGGCTTAAATTGTCCGCAGTATGGCATTAAACTAATCTGTCTACAGGTGTTATTTACTGCTCAAAAATATCTTACTGTGAGTGGGGTCGCCTCTCCACAAATCTAACCTGTAATTTGGAGATTCCTAAGTTTATGGGCATACTGTGGAACATTATAAGCACATCTCCATGACGAGTTACATAGTGCACCTTTAAGGGAAATGCTGCATCTTAGATCTATTTCCTTTTCTGGTTTATTCTCGATCTTCTAAAGTTACTTGTGTTGTGATTTCCCTCTAGTCACGAAGGGTCAGAGAGGAAGCCAAAGACGTAAGTTTAGCCAAATCTCTCGAGTACCAATCAATCCTCAATTTCACTCTCATTTCATTCTAATTTTTCAATCTTTTTTTCGCGACGCAACCGTTTTATCACTCCCTCGAATTTTCTTCCACATATTATTTTCACTTCGCTTCCTTTTCTATCCATCCATTTGTAATCACTGAAGATATATGACCTGGAAATTATCACATTTGCTCAGTTACACCTGTCATTTTGTCCCACCAGAATGAGGAGAACGCAAACAATGTTCCCATCGAAGGCTTGTCTCTGCAGCATCCCCAGGTGAGACACGCATTTGGGGGGTAACTCTGGACTTTGATGGCGCTTTAATTACCTTGTTCCTGTGCCGTTGAGCGTCTGGTCCCGCTCGGTCGTTCGTGTCTTTGGGGCTGTTCTGCTCGGCTGTCCGTCTCCTCAGCAGTAATAAGTCAAAGCAAACAGCCATCAGTGTTAGTTCAGTTGTTATCTTGCTCTGTTGCATCTCCCATTTTCCCAGACTGTTGCCGTCTTGAATTGGAGCCAGTGTTAAAGGCTCTGTACCCGATTTTTACCAAGTATTTGAGATAAATTTATCCCAGGACTAGACTAGGACTAAACCAGGACTAGAAGTGCACTATACCAGGACCAAACCAGGACTAGAAGTGCACTAGACCAGGACCAAACCAGGACTAGAAGTGCACTAGACCAGGACCAAACCAGGACTAGAAGTGGACTAAACCAGGACCAAGTGAATTTAACGATGACTAAACCAGGATTAGAAGTGGACTAGACCAGGACAAAACCAGGACTAGAATTGGACTAAACCAGGACCATGTTAATTTAACGATGACTTAACCAGGACTAGAAGTGGACTAAACCAGAACTAAACCAGGACTAGACGTGGACTAGACCAGGACTAAACCAGGACTAGAAGTGGGCTAAACCAGGACCTAGTTAATTTAACAATGACTAAACCAGGATTAGAAGTGGACTAAACCAGGACTAGAATGGACTAAACCAAGACTAGAAGTGGACTAAACTAGGACCAAGTTAATTTAACGATGACTAAACCAGAACAAGAAGTGGACTAGACCAGGACCAAACCAGGACTAGAAGTGGACTAAACCAGGACCAAGTGAATTTAACAATGACTAAACCAGGACTAGAAGTGGACTAAATCAGGACTAGAATGGACTAAACCAGGACCAAGTTAATTTAACGATGACTAAACCAGAACTAGAAGTGGACTAAACCAGGACTAGATGTGGACTAAACCAGGACTAAACCAGGACTAGATGTGAACTAAACCAGGACCAAGTGAATTTAACGATGACTAAACCAGGACTAGAAGTGGACCAACCCAGGACCAAGTGAATTTAACGATGACTAAATCAGGACCAGAAATGGACTAAACCAGGACTAGAAGTGGACTAAACCAGGACCAAGTTAATTTAACAATGACTAAACCAGTATTAGAAGTGGACTAAACCAGGACTAGAAGTAGACTAAACCAGGACTAGAAGTGGACTAAACCAGGACCATGTGAATTTAGCGATGACTAAACCAGGACCAGAAGTGAACTAAACCCGGACTAAACAAGAACTAGAAGTGGTACATGTAGCACACCCCCAGCATGATGTCCCTGCAAAGTATCAGTAGTCAGGAAGTATGTGTTAGCATGCTAGTTGTTGTTAGCTTGTTAACAGTAACGGCAAACCGTTTCAAATGAGCTAAAACATGAGCTAAAATCAGGAACAGCGCCTTTAATTTGCCAAGTCTTGTAGTTCCTGTCAAAAAATGAAATATGTTACACAATCAAGGTTATTTGTAAGTGCTAAAAGTAATTTGTTGTCATTTAAAAAGTTAATTTGTTTTAGTGTATTAATAGTCGTTATAAATCTTATAAATCTTGTGTTCTCGTCTATTGCCCTGTTCATTCCCATCATCATTTTGTTTTGACACTTAAAGATGCACTGGCCAAAGACTCGGGAACCTGATCAGCTCCAACAAATAATACAGACGAAATGGGATTATGGAACTAGACCAGGACTAAACCAGGACTAAACCAGGAGTAAACCAGGACTAGACCAGGACTAAACCAGGACTAGACCAGGACTAAACCAGGACTAGACCAGGACTAAACCAGGACTAGACCAGGACTAAACCAGGACTAGACCAGGACTAGACCAGGACTAGACCAGGACTAGACCAGCACTAGACCAGGACTAGACCAGGACTAAACCAGGACTAGACCAGGACTAGACCAGGACTAGACCAGCACTAGACCAGGACTAAACCAGGACTAAATCAGGACTAAACCAGGACTAAACCGGGACTAGACCGGGACTAAACCGGGACTAGACCAGGACTAGACCAGGACTAGACCAGCACTAGACCAGGACTAAACCAGGACTAAACCAGGACTAAACCAGGACTAGACCAGGACTAAACCGGGACTAAACCGGGACTAGACCAGGACTAGACCAGGACTAGACCAGCACTAGACCGGGACTAAACCAGGACTAAACCAGGACTAAACCAGGACTAGACCAGGACTAAACCAGGACTAAACCAGGACTAAACCAGGACTAAACCAGGAGTAAACCAGGACTAGACCAGGACTAAACCAGGACTAGACCAGGACTAGACCAGGACTAAACCAGGACTAAACCAGGAGTAAACCAGGACTAGACCAGGACTAAACCAGGACTAAACCAGGACTAGACCAGGACTAGACCACAACTAGACAAGGACTAGACCAGAACTAGACCAGGACTAGACTACAACTAGACCAGGACTAGACCAAGACTAGACCAGGACTAAACCAGGACTAAACCAGGACTAGACCAGGAATAAACCAGGACTAAACCACGACTAAACCGGGACTAGACCATGACTAAACCAGGACTAGACCACGACTGGACCACAACTAAACCAGGACTAGACCACGACTAGACCAGGACTAAACCAGGACTAGACCACGACTAAACCAGGACTAAACCAGGACTAGATCAGGACTAGACCAGGACTAGACCAGGACTAAACCAGGACTAGACCAGGACTAGACCAGAACTAAACCAGGACTAAACCACGACTAAACGGACTAGATCAGGACTAGACCAGGACTAGGCCAGGACTAGACCAGGACTAGACCACGACTAGACCAGGACTAAACAAGGACTAAACCAGGACTAGAAGTGGAAGAACCAGGACCAAGTGAACTTAGCGATGACTAAAGCAGGACTCAAAGTGGACTAAGCCAGAACTAGACCAGGACTAAACCAGGACTACGTAGAAGTGGATTAAACCAGGACCAAGTCAATACAGCGATGACTAAACCAGGACTAGAAGTGGACTAAACCAGGACTAGAAGTGGACTAAACCAGGACTAGAAGTGGATTAAACCAGGACCAAGGGAACATAGCAATAGTTATTGTAAATTGACCATAAACGTCTATCCGTGAGTTCAGCATTAGCCCATTCAAATCCAACTATGTAATTATCCCTCGTTGAACATTACAAATGAATTTCTAAAATAGTTTTTGTCTTTCACATGTTTTCTCTGTCCAGCTGGAGCAGATACTGAGAATTTTGGCTTTGGTTTTTCATTGTTTACAAGCCAAAAAGACCAATGGAAATTCATCTGAGGCAGAATACGGAGATATCGTCTATGGCCAAAGCTTGAAAAAAATCTTAATTTTCTCCGACGAGGTGTTACTGCTTTATCTGGAATGTTTCACAGTATGGTATTAAACCTTTCTATCTCCATGGAGACCAAACCAGAATAAGTTACAGGTCAGATCTGTGGAGAAACAACCTCGCTCATAGTCAAAATACCTGTTTTCTGGGTATTTTTTGAGCTACCTTTAAAGTTATTAGTCCATTCTACATACAATACATATGAACAAAAATAAAATTGCATGTATTACAGATTAGGAAAAACAAGCCCACGTTATTGAGACAGTCTCGAACGCTTTCAGTTTAGATTTAAAAGCGTTTAAGAACAAGAGCTTAGTCAGTTTTCAGTGTTTCTACATCATGTTCCAAGCAGAAGGAGCTGAGTGGACAAAGTCTCTCTTCCCGAGCTCTGTGCGGCCATAAGGAACAGAAAGCAACAGCTGATTATTAGATCGCTGGGAGTACGAGTCAACACTTCTCCGTGTGATTAGAGTAGAAATGTAGGGACGCAGTAGCCCGAGCAGAACCTTGTAAATAAACCCAATGCCCCTGCCTCCTAGTGGACAGAGAAGGCCATTGCACTCCTGACGTCATAGCTCTACAGTTAGAAATGAACTTGAGTTTGACTTTTTAGCCGAGTTTTAATGTTACCTCTGCAAAAACATACCCAGAACTGTGTTGTGTCGCATTCACACATGTTTGAGTAATCCTTTATTATTAGACTGTTTATATCTCCGGAGCTCAAAATGCTCTGTTCCACCTTGTGATGTCATATAGAGGTAGATTTCAAGTTACCTTTAACCTTTTGTTCAGTACAGATTGATATTTCCAGGGCTGAAATTGTCCAGCGAAAGGAATTCTAGTGAAGGTGTGTGGAGTTTAAAAACACAGTGGAGCACTTCCTGTATTACCACATGACATCACAAGGTGGAACAGCGTGTTTTCATTCTGAGAGAAGAACTCAGCCTAAATATGGAGGGTTTGTACGTTAAACATGTGTGAATGAAACAAAACACTACTCCAGTTTTTGTTTGTGATGAGGAAACAGTGTTATAACATGGATCAGAAAATAGTGTCATATGGGCCCTTTAAGTTGTTGCTAAGGTAAAACAACTTTGAGAGGCTGGCATATTAGCTAGCCTGTATCATGAAGCATATTTTGGTCTACTTTTTTTAGGGTATAAACACAAAAAGAGCTGTTTTGTCTGAACAATCAGAGGTCAGCGGGTGCACAAACTTTGGCCAGTGCAGCTTTACCAGCATCATTCCTGCTTATCTGCACACTGGCAAAGCAAAGTGCAGAGCCTGTACGAACCAAGGTCAGTAATCTATTCTCTCCTCTCCTACGCCCCCTATCTGTCACAGGTAGAACCGTACGACAACGCAGCCAACAGCCAAGGAGCTCTCAACATGGTCCTCCGGCTAAGGTAAAACGCTTGCACATCTTTACTACTTCATGGGCCCATTCACAGCACGTCGCAAGCTCAAATATTGATTGATGGCTCCCTCTGCTGCCAGTTGTCCTTAACTAGAATAAAACACTGTCGCTTTGACACACAGTAAAAAGATAGAAGGATAATGGTTGTGAGGTAGACACTGTATTTGTTCTGATTGTCAGTCGAAATTCAGATACTAAGACCACATGAAAGTACTAAAATTGAATGTTGAAAATCACATTCTATTGTCTAAAGAAAGATTATTATCATGGTATCAGAATCGGTATTGAGGATCGAGTATATTCCTTAGTATAAAGTTTGAAATTTTAGTTTCAGGACAGCACTACAGTAGATTTATCCTAAAAGAAGTCTGATTTTGAGCTAATTTAGTGTGAGATGCCTGGATTATACTGTACAGATATAAGACCACGTGGTAAAAAGAAAGGAAGTACTATGATTTAATGCTGAAAATCACATTCTACTGTCTAAAAAGAGAGTGTTTTTTTAATTATCATTATGAAATCAGAATAAGTATTTAGTATCGAGCTAATTTTGTGTGAGATGCCTGGATTACACAGATATAATATAATGGTAATATAAAAGAAGTAGTACTGTTTTTGTTAGCTTCATGGTATCAGAATTGGTATCGAGTATCTAGTATCTTAATTTTGAATCTGAAATTTTAGTATCAGGACAATACTACAGTAGATTTATCCTAAAAGAAGTCTGATTTTGAACTAATTTAGTGTGAGATGCCTGGATTATACTGTACAGATATAAGACCACATGGTAATATAAAAGAAAGTACTACGATTTAATGCTGAAAATCACATTCTACTGTCTAAAGAAAGTGTTTTCATTATCCTTGTGGTATAAGACTCTGTATTGGGTTTTAGGATAGACAATACTGCAGTAGATTTATCTACAAGAAGTATATGATTTTGAAGTTGGAGCTAATTTGGTGTGAGATGCCTGGGGAGATATTTGGCATCTCTTTCCTCTTCTCGCTCTGTGTCTGTGAGCTGGGGTCCTCCAGGAGCCTGTTACGCTGCATTAGTTTTCTGGCTGCAGGCCCTACATACCTTTCATAACAGTTTATTCTGCTTTGGACATTACGGGATTAATACAGTAGTGTATAGTAGTAGAAGTAGTATAGTAGTGAAGATATAGGGGTTTGGAAAAATATGTAATTTGTCATTTTCCTAATTAGCATTGCAGTTACATTTGCGTTTATTATTTATGTTTTATTTCTATGATTCTGTTCAAAGTTCAGCTGGAGTTTATTGGACCCCAGAAAAGTTGCTCCTTTAGATCATTTTTTGAGTATTTCTGGCCTTGTTCAGTTTGGCCAGGTTCAATTCCAACTCAGCCTTAGCGTACTGTTGTCTTGTCCTTGAGCAAGACACTTCACCCATTTTGCGTAAGTATGGAGATTGAACTGTGAACTGACAAAAGAATCATTTCAGAACGTGTTTGTACAGATCTAAACTACAGGGTTTGCAGTTTTTATGCAGAATAAATCAGCGTATGTGTTTGTTTGTGGAGGAAATTGTCTTACTTCAGAAATTGCAGTGTTTGTGATTTGCTAATTGTGTTTATTCAAATTGTGATTTTGATTTGCTTGCAGCCTCAGAAAATACTGTAATTTCCAGCTCCTTTTTGATACAAAGTAGAGTTGGGGCAATATGACAGAAAAAAATTATAATTATCATGATTTTTTTTCTTATATTGATCGATCGGAATAGCAGATTCAATTTGATTCAATTCAAAGTTTTATAAAGACCTTGTTTTGGTGATTGGGCATTCACAGTTTTATGAATGTCTAGTAAGATTCACTAAGAACAAGAACAAGAACAAGATCAAATTCTGATCCAGACTACTACTACTACTACTACTGCTACTACAGCTATAACAGCTACTACTATCACTTAAGTTACTACTACTACTACTACCACTACTACTACTATTAGTTACTACATTAGTGCTTAGTTAACTTTTGCCACATTTTTAGGTCTTAAAGGTGTTCTTGTTTCACCATTTTAAAGTCTTTATCAAGGCCACTTCAGATACTGCTACTACTACTACTACTACTACTACTACTACTACTATATTAGTACTTACTTCACTTCCGCCACATTTAAAAGCTGTAGTGTCTTAAAGGTGGTTTTTCTTCACTATTTTAAGGTCTTTATTTAGGCCACTTCAAATACCGCTACTGCTACTACTACAACTACTATTACTACTGCTACTGCTACTACTACTACTACTGCTATTACTACTACTACTACTACTACATTAGTGCTTAGGTCACTTCTGCCACATTTAAAAGCTGTAGTGTCTTAAAGGTGGTTTTACTTCACCATTTTAAGGTCTTTATTTAGGCCACTTCAGATACTGCTACTACTACTACTGCTACTGCTACTGCTACTACTACTACTACTACTACTACTACTACTACTACTACTTCCAGCACTCCTACTTTAGTGCTTCATTCACTTTAACCACATTTAAAACCTATTATGTCTTAAAAGTGGTTTTGTTTCACCATTTCAAGGTCTTTATCAAGGTCACTTCAGATACTACTACTTCTGCCACTACTTCTACTATTACTACTACTGCACAAGTGCTGTTTTCTCCTTTGCCACATTTGCCAAAGCTGTAATGTCTTGAAGATGGTTTTGTCTCACCATTTTAAGGTCTTTCAATGTCCTTGCATTAGTCAGGAGGGATTACTGTGACTTTCTCGTACCTCATCAATTGTACTCTACACTTTCCTCTTTGTCTGGAGGTCTTTATACCCTTTGGTCTTTGGAAGTGTGATCTATTCTCTATAATTACACGGTTTCATAGATGGGGGATAGCTGAATAATATAACACATAATTTGAGATGGCTTTCATTTGTATTTTTTAGTTTTAAATTTTTAGAACTCTACCTTAGCTCCACAGATATGATCTATAACTTGGCCTGGTGGCGTCATCTGCTTATTTGCATGGAGTTTAATGGACACTTTTGAACTTTTCCGATGGAGCGCCGGCCTTTTACTTGTCTCCATGGAGATAATACTGTTTTGCCATGATTATTCCACAGTATGGAAATAAACTTGGTAATCACAGTGGAGACAGGTTAAGGGTCAGATCTACGGAGAAACAAGCCTGTCAAAAAGGTCAAAAACCGATGTCTTGAATTGGATAATTGTAATTGTAACTGTAATTGAACCAATACAAGGGAGATATGTTTAATGCCCTACTACGGGACATTCCAGGCAATGAAATAACATCCCCATGGAGACAAGCAAGTAGCAGACCTCCACCTTAGAAGTTACACAGTGCGCCTTTAAATACATTTTGAGTATTAAAATTGATTTTTAGTTTGGTTCATTTCAATCTCGTGACAGTGGCTCAGGCGGTAGAGTCGTAGTCTGATAACTGAAGGATTTGTGGTTCAGTTCCAGCTTGATCTAGTGAGTACTGTTGTCTTGTCCTTGAGCAAGACACTTTGGCTGGAGAAGATGCTACATTTTTGCAACCACAGCGGCTGCCGTATTCAGTAACCACCACCGACTGTGAGGAGTGAATGGAAATTACAATGCGATTTTGAGGGCTTTATTTATAATGCATTATTAATATTTCCAGTTTTTGTTGTCATATTTTAAGCAAATGTTCTCAAACAATAATAATTTGCCTCATGAAATCCCTCTTGGTGTTTCTGTCTGGTACAAAGATTTCAAATTAGATTGGAGAGTGCAAAATAGCAACAGCAAGTTTGTCTCCTCTGTTAATTAATGAGGGAATTAGCTCCGATCTGCATGTGTTATGATAATGGAAGCCTCCTCGGTATTCTGGACGAGATTTGTGCTATGATTGGATCTTGGTCAACATTTTTCTTTTGCTCACAATGTCACTGAGGTCTCTGAGGGTGGCAGTGTCAGCAGTTTTAAGGGGGAACTTCAGACTTTTATATTAACACGGCCAACTGTTGGTGCGTCACAGCTGATTCGACGGGCGAAGAGGGACCGATGTAAATGAGATTGATTCATTGAGCTGTGGAGAGGAGAGGTCACTTTTGATGGGCTTTTCTGTGTTCAAATCAAAGTGTTCAAATCAGAGGTGTGTGGGTTGCATGCATAAGCGACTCTGGTGAGAAAGATTAGTGTAGAACGGGGTTGGCCAGTAGGTGTCACCAGTGAGACAAGATCGTGCATATGTAATAATTAGGGACGTAACGATATCCAAATCTCACAGTACGATATTATTACGATATTTTGGAAAGGCTAGAGTAGAAATAGAATTGTAAATAGGATACTTTTTGCTTTTAAGCTCCTTGACAAGATTTTGAAGAAGAATTACAGTAAAAAACATATGTCTTCTTGTTATCTCCACTGAAATGAATCATGGGATATGTAGTTCCCTATGTTTATTAACTGTTGCTACTATAAAACAATTCATTTAAGCAAAGGAACAGCTCTCGAGACTTTCGATGATACGATATTTTAGTTATTTTTACATCCCTAGTCGAAGAAAAGGGAAAAAAAGTGTTTGTTGTTGCTTATTGAGTGAATAGGAATCATTGGCCAAACCTTGTGAAACCCTGATGTCCACTGATCTGAAGGTTGTTGGTTAGAATCCCGCTTTCGAAATAAACATCACTGGTAGAGCGGTCAGATCCACTAACCCAGAGGCTGGCAATGCTGTTGTTGTGTCCTTGGGCAAGACACTTAACCCAACTCGCCCCCTGCGTACACTGGTGTGTGAATGGATGAGCGGTTTCTTGATGCCTAGAAAGTGGAAAAGCGCTATATAAGTGTGATCATTTACCATTTATTTTACCGTTAACTACATTTAAATGAACACAGAAGGGGGTGGGGGACACTTCACTGTTAAAAGGCTCTAAATTAACATGTTTACTGTGCACCCCCATTGAAAACCTTAGCACCGCCTTAGCTACTCCAACCAAAAATGGCAAGACACTTCATCCACATTTATAGTATGAATGCGGTGTGTGTTTTTGTGTATGTGTGTGTGTGTTGGTGGTGGTCGGAGGGGCCGATGGCAGAGATTAGTAGCCTTCATACCGTTGCGTTGTCCCAGGGCAGCTGTGGCTAATCTGGCAACGATAGTATCTTAAAACCACCGTGTGTGGAGTGAATGAATAATGCACAAAATTATAAATCAATTTTGAGCTTAAGGAACATCACTATTCAGTACATTATTAAGTACTCTTTACTGGAAATAAGGGATTTAACACTATATAAAATTAACATTAGGATTTATCATTATCTGCACCTCACAATATATTTAGGGGTTGTGTACCATTGCCAGTTTTCTCCTCCATGCTACTACAACTACATTTGGGCTTAAATATGTTTTAACCAAGGCTTTGTAACTTTCAATTTCTATCCTACCAAAGCCTAAACAAAACCTGGTAGCCTCTTTTGACCACCATTACCTTCAGTCATAAAACAGAATAACATGCTTTTAAAGTCCTCAAAGACTAATTCTGACCCAATAACTAAAAAAAAAATACCTGAAGTACCTTTCAACAGTACACAAGCCTAGTTCTGTTATAGAGTATTCTTGGCATTTGACAAATACACAGTTACAGAGGGATGCAACAGTACAGCTTTTTCAATATGCGTTTGAACACATGGATCACAATATTGATTTTGGCCTTGAGAACAAAACAAATATTTCTTGTTATTTGTATGGTCTGTAAACATTGCATTTTCTTCCATTACGGCGTCTTTTCTGTGTTCAAATAGCAGAGTTAGCAGTGGATCATTTATTCTGCTTCAGTTAAGGACACAGAAGAAGTGTTTTTTAATGAAGTCTGCTCCGCTCACTTCACCTGACAGGAATAAAAAGCCTAGTCACTTTCACAATAATAGTTTGAGCTTTCATAGTATCAGTCTCATTTAAAGTGTGTGTCTTTTGTGAGACAATTCCTAAAGGTGGATCATTATTAGTCCACCACCTCTCCATAGTGATGCAATATGTATTAAAGCAAACTTATTGACTTTTCAGACCTTTTAACCATGTAATAGTTGTTTCCTCTCACTATTTACACACTCAAAGTTGTATTTGGGGTGATTTGTGCATGTTTGAGTCATCTTTAATCACTCATTTTCAAGAAGCCATATTGCCAATCAACTCTCATTTTCCCTGCCACCGACATATGCCCACCGCTCTGTACTAACTTCATCTCCAGTCAAATTTTCTTAATCAGTGATACACGTAGGATTCAGCGGTGGTGCATACTCATTTTGGTGCAAATTAAAACAAAATCTGCTGCTTGCTAGTGTGATGTGGGGCCGAGTCTTTGTTGTGATGACATTTACAGTGACGTCAGCTCCAATTAGGCACTGCAGTTAATGGACTTGTTTGTTTTATTAGTCGTTTTAGATGAATATTGCGATTTAAAATGTCCAAATTATAACATAATGATCCACGGGTGTCAGATTATAACTATATAGCAAACACAAGCTCATTTCGTCTTCTTTAAACTTATCTCCAGGGGGTCGCAACCGCACCAAGTTACAAGTCAAATCTGTGGACAAGCTGCACCTTTAATAATTCAGATAATATTCACCAAGTCAATATTAGGGTTTTGATAGAGCTACCCAACTCTTTAGCTTCCCAATAGTATCTGACATGAGCACATTTCACATTCACATTCCCTTACCTATTTTTATTGCAGAGAGATGCAGTTTTTTTGCCTTATATTTTTCCATATTTGATCAGAACGCCTGGAGCACACTTGTATGCATTTTCAAGCTCTCATACTTGCACTGCAAAACGCAAACCACCTATATTCCATACGCCACCGCAATAACTATATATGTGTCTAAGCTACGCGCCAGATAAGACTGCAGAACTCACCCTCTCATTCAGAGTGTTTTCTCTATGTTTACTACTTTCTACATTTGATACACAAACAGAAGACATCAAATATAAGAAGCAGGATATATGGAATTATTTAGTAAAGGAAAAAAAGTTAAATGAGTACTAAATATTTTTCGACAAAGCAAAGCGTGGCTCATCTGAGGATTTGGTTAAGCAATATAATAATAATTGTAGAGTTATTTACCTTTTTTTTTTACTCTTTGCTACATACTTCCATACTTCATATATCTGATGTCCTCTGTTTGTATATCGCATGTAGAAAATAGTAAATATATAGAAACAAAACACTGAATAAGAGGGTGAGAGTACAGAGAGTGCGATTTTGAAGTGTTCGTACAGGATGCCCTCCCGGTGGTGAGTACAGAGCAGGCAGACTTTAGGCTTGTATCTTTTGGACAGGGTTTTATGATCCATGTTTCGTCTTTGGCACCGACTCCAGGCTCTCCTCCTCCTCCTCCTCTTTCTTCTCCTCCGCCTCTCCCCTCTTCCTCCCCCTTCTTCTCCTGCCTCTGGGATCAGACGTTTTTAGATCCATCTGCCACTCTCGAATCCTCAAACCAGTTCATGTACTGATGAATAATTTGATTCTAGTAAACAAATTGAAATTCATGTTGCACTTGAAAATAACTTACAACTAATTTTTGCAATATTGGCAAATAATGAACCGACTGAAGACTAAAATTCAGTTGACTTGATACTTGATACAGATTCTGTACCATAATGATAATAAAAATCAGTCTTTTTTTAGCGCGGGGGTCTCAAACTCAGTTGGTGCAGGGGCCGAAGTCATAAAATCACTGTTGGTCGGGGGCTTTATATTATATAACGTATTATATATGACCACGAAACTGTCACGCAGCCTTATACAGAATAAACTTGAATGCAATGTGTTCTGATACATTTTAAGGGCTGCATGATATGACATAAAGATATTTGATAACTATATGTTGCATTCTAAACTATATCATAACAATATTTACATTTTTTGACACAATAAATTAAGCAAAATTAAAACTTATACCAAGACCAAACTGGGTTAAAGAAGTACACAATAAGGAAATTGTGAGTAAAATCTGGCATTTTTGCATCTACTTTCAAAAAACTAATTTCTTTTCATATGGAGAACTTTGTATTGTATTTTTATTTTTGTGATTACTGATTATTTGCAATATTAAAATGTTTAATATTATTCAGCCCTACTGCGCTCTCTTGCTCTCTCTCTCATTATATTTGATTTCAACAGGCAATAAATCATAGTTTAGAGGGGAAAAAAACAAACATTCACATTGCCATTTTAATCTTTTGCTTTCTTTTATGATGTATTATATTATTTTTTGTACATTCACTTCCACATTTCTGCATAAATAACAAGCCACCGCAGTATGCTATGTGGCTGGCATGTGAATTAAACCATGTGAAAAAAGGCCAAAGCACACATTTAAAATATTTTTGGAGAAATGAGAAGAGTTCAGAAGACAGCTCCTGCACCTCGTTTTCTTTGTTGGGTAGATCTTCACCAACGTCATTAGTGGTTTGAGTCTCTATTGTAGGGACTTTTAAGTTTTTATTTCAACTTCTCATGGGCTTTACTGGTGTGGGCTCTTGTTTGAGCTGGACATTGTCTCTCACTGTATTGTTATACAGATATTTTATCTCCTTGTACGCACTAATTTGGTTTTCCAGCTCTTTCTCTTTTTTCAGGAGGTTAGCTTTGAGCTCTTTCAACTCCAAGTCTCTTTTGTTCATCCTTTCCCTGACTCTTTTGGAGTTGGCAAGCTCTTGTTTTAGTTGCACATTTTCCAGTACTTTAGAATTATACAGTCACTGGACCTCCTTATGTGCGTTAACATGTGTTTTAATGTGATCATAATTATTATAATATGTTATAAGCATCATATAGTATAAGAGTAATATTCATGATTTATTACAGGCTTTTAAGCAGTATTCTAAATCCTAAAGTGTCTGTGTTGTTTTCAGTTCAGACATATTTTCAACCAGAACACCATGTGGGCCAGTAGAAATGATCTGGGGTGCCTCATTTGGCCCGTGGGCCACAAGTTTGAGTTTGCCTATAGACAATAGAATGTGTTTTTCAGCATTAAATTGTAGTACTTTCTTTTGTATTACCATGTTGTGTATGTTCCATAGTGGTCCATGGGCGTGTACTAGTCCATGTGCTCTTATACTTGTTCTGAAACAGCTCAAGATCATTATAAAGTGTATGTGACTTTTTAGTATCGATACTCAAATGAGTATCTAGTTTTAATACTAGTTTTATTATCGATTATTATCTTGAATTTCGATCTTTTGACAACTTCCCTTCTGAACTACATCCAAACTGAGACGGAACTAAGACTAAACATGGAGCTAAACCTGGACAAGACCAGTGTTAATCCAGGATTAGAAGAGGTCTTAACAAAGTCCACATTAGGACTGAACCGGGATCAGGACGAGTGTGAAGTAAATATAGCCTATATATGGGGTAACAATGGTTCTGTTGTTGTGTCCTTAGGCAAGACACTTCACCCACATTGCCTTGTATGAACCTGGTGATGGGCCATTTCACAGATTGGCAGTTCCATTATTCTATCCTTCTATCTATGAACAATGACTAGAGTATAGGACTTTGAGAGGCTATTATTAATATTTTATGTGATGTCAGTGCCTAGGTTGATAATTTTAGCAAGTATCTTTTATTTGAACCTGTTTTTGTGTCCTTGGGCAAGACATTTAACCTGTCTTGCCTGTTGTACTGATGTAAAATCATGATCATGGTTCCTTGGTGTAAAGCACTTTCACTTTCAGTTGTGGAGTTTCTAAACAGAATGTGAAAATGCATTGTTTTTTATAATATGATATGAAAAAATGTGATAATCGGCTTATGGGTTAAAGGTTCTATATTCACAAAATTGACTCTTGTGAGCTTTAAGTGATGTTAGAATATTTTTACCTTCTCAAAAGATTAAATCGATCAGAGAATAGCGTAATATGGGCCCTTTAACTTGCTTGCCATAGTAAATACACCTGGTTTAGACTGTTTTTGTTCCAGTGTTGTTGTTGCGTGTGGTAGAAACTTATCAATGAAAACCAGTGTGCGTGTGTGTGCGTGTGTGTGTGTGTGTGTGTGTATGAGCTAGTTAAACCTCCAATGAGCCTAAGTGAATTCAAATTCCCACCATTGATTATACTGCTTTTGTGTTCTCCGTCTATATTCCTGCTTCTACTGGGCCCACAGTTACTACAGGCTACACATATAGCGCATTACATTTATTTATATATGAGTCAGTTGAATTATTTAAAGAGTCTATAATAAACCTATACGGTATTCACACCAGGGCGCAGACTGCTGTGCATGCATCATTATGTAAATAGCCTATAAATTGTGTTCCTCATAGCGATGGCATATGAGATTTTGAGCTGTAATGTAATACCAGTGTGAGCATGAATGGAAACTTTGAATCTAAGCTCTACGATACTACGGTCTTAAGCGTATACAAAAAAAACTATGTCATCATCTCCTGTTCACATTCTTATAGAGAGCTGCATGCGCCTATAGTTAGTAAGGACATTCTATATACATTCTATATAGGTTAAAGGGCCCATATTACACTATTTTATGCTCTATTATAGTGTTTTAATGTTGTTTCTTCATCAAAAACTACCCGGAGTTGTGTTTTGTTTCATTCACGCATGTTTAACACACAAACCCTGAGTATATAGGCGGAGTTCTTCTCTCAAAACACTGGAAAACACTCCAGTGATGTCATGTGGTAATACAGGAAGTGCTCCACTGTGTTTTTAAACTCCACACACCTTCACTGGAATCATTTGGATCATTTCAATCCTGGAATTGTCCATCTCTACTGAACAAAAGGTAGAAGGTAGCTGTTAAATTGAAAACTAAAACTACATGACATCACAAGGTGGAACAGAGCGTTCTGAGCTTTGGGGATTACTCAAACATGTGTGAATGAAACGAAACACAACTCCAGGTCTGTTTTTAATGAGGTAAAAACATTATAACATGTCTTAAAGCTCACAAGAGTCAATTTAGCGTAATCTAGGACCTTTAAAAGTGCTGCAATGTCAGAAACTTCCAACTGAGCTATTTTTCATCCTTATAATCTGTCCATATGGTTTCACTTTGCGCAGAGCTACAATTTATAAACTTTTTGCACTTACGCTTCAGACTCATACATTTTTCTGCCTGATTTTCCTGTCAGACAAGTTGTGAAAGCACAATTGGACACAGCAGACCAATCTCCCAAAGGCCATGCTCCAAAGTTTTTCCCCATGTATTTGAGCTAAATTTGTCCTGTCCCAGTTCTGATATATTGTATAAGCAGCTCTTGAGGTCAAAAAAATAAATCAGCTGTGTTCTGTCTGCATCTAAATATAAAGAACAAACATTAGCATACTAGTTGTTTTTAGCTTTCCCGTGAATAATAAAGATGTTTTGAATGCGTAAGGTAATTCACTAGCAGGGACCACGCGACGACAGTGGAATACAGCGAACGTGTTTATTGACGATGGATAGATGTGAAGGCGCGGAGGAGACGCAGGAGGAGGGCTCTGTCTCAGGTGGTCAGCCCGGCCGATTCAGGCAGAGCTGTCGAGAGAGCGGAGACAGAGGGCGTTGTCAGTGTGTAAAGAGGGCTTCTGGGTAATGGAAGGCGTTGTTGAGCTGAGCTGTGGTTGGCTGAGGAGCAGGAGGTTGTGGTTCTGCTCCTGAATCTCAGTCGATCGTGTTAACTCCACATGAGGAATAACGAGACAGTAAAAAAAAATCAAGTACAGCGCCTTTAAAGTAGCCCAGACAGCTCCGCCCACAACCACTAGGGGCAACGGGGCTCAGTTGGTATTAAATGTTTGTCCACTGATCCGAAGGTTGCCAGTGCAAATCCCGCTCTCGACATCAACGACATTGGTTCACACACTCGTTGGCGATTCCAGCTCCCCACAGACGAATGCTGTTGTTGTGTCCTTGCGCAAGACACTTAACCCACCTTGGGAGCTGCCATGATGGATTTTTGGCATCAAACTCCGACTTTCCGAGTAGAAATTTCAAGATCACGGAGCGAACATGGAACTTTGAACTATCCCACCACACCAATAAGTAATTAGAAAAACATGAAACCTGCCAGTTGTTTGAGTGTTTGTCCACTGATGCGAAGGTTGGTGGTTCAAATCCCGCTCTCGACGCAAACATCATTAGTAGAGCGGTCGTCGTTGTGTCCTTGGGCAAGACACTTTCTCCCAGTGTGTGCGTATACTGGTGTATGAATGTGTGTGTGAATGGGTGAGTGAAGTGTAGTCCTTTGAGTGCCTTGAAAGTGGAAAAAGCACTACATAAAAATGAGTGACCATGTACCATTTACCACAAAAACATTTCAAATAGAGCTGCCAAAGTGGACATTACCTGGGCCACGTCTCATTTCTCTTTCCTCGCTTCCTTCTCCTCGATTCCTCTCCACGATCCTCCATTTTTCAGCTGTCAGTCAAATGTGTCATATTCGGTGGTGTCCTCAGGAAAACGACGGAATGAAGGAGTAAACATGAGGGAGGCTTCAGGAGGCAGACATCAGATTAAAGAATCAAACTTTATTGGTCTGTGAGGAGTTTATATCCTCTCTCCTCTCTGTGTCTCCTCTGTGGGTGGGACTTCCTCACCCATTTCCTGCAGAATCGAGGAGAGGAATGAAGGAGAAGAAAGCGAGGAAAGAGGGAAAGAGGAGAGTGAGGGCTGGAGGAATAAGGAACAGTGTGAACAGGTATTCACACTTTAAACTCCGCCCCTGCAGCCAGGCGTTTGTATCAGAAACACCTGGCTCTGATCAGGGCAGTCCTGTGTGATGTCATGCAGTACTTGAAATTGCAGAGGCCATTGAAGGCAGCACACACTTACACTTCAGGCATTTTTGAGCAGAAAGCTGCTGATTTTCCTAGTTTGCACTAACTGAATGTATTTAGTGTTTATTCAGACACCAGAATGTGATTTTCAACATTAAATCATAGTAATTTCTTTTATATTACCATCTGGTTATATATCTGTTTAATGTTTAGTTCTATTTTTCTCTAATTGTTGTTTTTTTTTTTCAGGAACTCCAAAAAGGAACTGAATGACATCCGTTTTGAGTTCACTCCCGGGCGAGGTAAGCGCGTGTGTCCCTGAATGATCTGATTATATGTTTCGTTTCGTGATAGGGTCCGGCTCTTTTGCGTGTAATGGGTAGAGACATGCAGAGTATCTGATCCAATATCTTAACACAATTACAGGCTGAGTGAACACAGCCAGCCAATATCTGCCATGTTTTTTCCCCCATCAGACACAGCAGAGGGCGTTTCACAGGAGCTGGTGTCTGCGGGCCTGGTCAATGGGCAAGACGTGTTAGTAGGTGAGTACAGTAAAAATTCGTGAAATTTCGTATTATTTCTTAGACATTTGTGTTTTTATTATGTTTTAAGTGTTATTTTTAAAGGTCCCATATTGCGCAAATTTGAATCAGCCATGTTATAATATTGTTATCTCATCAAAAACATACCTGGAGTTGTGTTTTGTCTCATTCAGACGTGTTTGAATAACCTTTATTATTATTCTGTCTACATCTCCAAAGCTCAAAATTCCCTTTTCCACCTTGTGATGTCATGAAGCAGATGTTTTCAAGTTAACAGCTTCTTTTACCTTTAGTTCAATAGAAACTGGCAATTCCAGGGCTAAAATTATCCAAATGATTCTAGTGAAGGTGTATGAAGTTTAAAAACACAGTGGAGCACTTCCTGTATTACCACATGGCAGATAAGTTTAATGCCATAGTGTGGAACATACCAGGAGCAGGATCCCACAGCAGAATAGTTACATGATGGGCCTTTGAATAAATAATCTTCCGTATTTAAATTATAAAGGTAAAAAAACACTGACAACAAGTTTCAAAGCTGCTAAGATGCACAGAGGTGATCTTTCGAGCTCTGAAATAATCAATAAATCAATTCAGCTCTGAGTAATTGATTAGTGGTAAGTTTTCCTTGTGGATCAATAAAGTCTTGTCTAAGAAGGATTTAAAACAGGAGCTTCTCAGATTACAGCTGCTGACACACATTAGTGGAAGCTAAAACTGACTTAATACGCAAAATTATTGAAAAGTAAAAGAATGTAACAAAACACAACTCCAGCTATGTTTTCGTAAAACTTTGGTAACTGTTTATTTGAATAAAGATGAAGATTCAGTCATTTCTAATTGCCAATGATCAGCTTGGATGTTTTTAATGGAGAAGTCCTCAGCCAATCCTCTGTCACTAAAAACAAGTGGTTTGGAGCTGAGTTTAGATTGAAGAGGAAGAAATTTGACTTGATTTTTGTTAAATTGACATGATTTTTATAATTTATGTTTTGGAAATTAATTTTGAAATTTGACAGATAAGTCAAAACAATTTAAAAATTAAGAGAAGAAGATTAGTGTGATCAGTTAGCCCTAGTTTCAGATGAGAATACAATTCATATGGGACCTTAATTTAACAGAAACTACTTTTTAGTCATTACATAGTTTACCCCAAGGAATTAGTGACAAATTTCCAGAAATTGATAAGGAATTTCATTTAGTTATCATGTTTTTGACCACAAGTTTTCCTGTAGAACCAATAGGGAAACTCTTAAAAAATATATAAATAAAATACATAAATATATAAATAGTTTTTGATCATGTATTTTTCTGATCTCTGAAGTCTAAAACCTCAAATAGGACATAGTCATACTGAATACAGTTTACCAGTACTTCCCCCTCACCTCCATGTGACCCCTGACCCCTCTCTAACCCCTCTCTGACCCCTCTCTGACCCCTCTCTGACCCCTCTCCGACCCCTCTCCGCTGTTTGTGGAAAACAGACTCGTGACGATAGTGACATTATGTTTTCATCCTTCTCCAGTTGCTTCTAACCTTCAGAGGATTGTGGACGACCCGGCCACCTACAAAGTGTTGACCTTTAAACTGGTGAGTACCTGGCTGACAGAGAGTGCCCCCTGGAGGAACGCCGGGGTGACAATGTCGTACCATAAACAGCGGCGGTGAGAGGTGGGGAATGAGAGAGGAATGACTTGTTTAAAGCCATGGAGACAGACAGGAGCTTAGGCACGAGCACGCACCTGCCTCTGCAACCGTGACGACAGTTTTATTCTGGGATGTCATGTATGTAACGAGTGTGTGTGTGTGTGTGTGTGACAGGTTAGACTACACAATTCACTAAAACACCATTAAATGACATTAAACAGCTCTATCTTACATTTATTCAATTACAGGTGGTTTTATAGCTCAAAAATACCCAAAAAACAGGCATTCTGACTGTGAGCGGGGTCGCCTCTCCACAGATCTGACTGATCTGTAACTTGACCTGGTTTGGTCTTCATGAAGATAGAAAGATACAAAGATTTAATGCCATACTGTGAAACATTCCAGACAAAGCAATAACATCTCCATGGAGAAAAGTATTTGACAAACCCTCCACTAGAAACGTTACACAATCCACCTTTAAGATAAGTAAATTTAAGATTTAAGCACGCTTGTTTTCCTAATTGGGTAATTTTTTTTAGGGTTTAGGGTAGAAAAACTCCCTTAATGTATACAGAAATTATTACCTGACATACAAATTACTGTAAAGTAATAAAGACTAGAAAAGTGACTCAATTATCCAAAAAGGGAGACCCGTTTAAGTGAATTTCTTAACATTTTCCTACATTAACAGTTAATAAACCAGTATTTGAGAGTTACTTTCAGCTTTTGACATTTGTCCACAGTACGATCAATATTTTAACTGTCAGATTTTTAATTCTCATCACACGCAGGGAGAAGCCTTGTTGGATTTTTAACTAGTTTTCTCCAACTTTCCGAGTAAAAATTCCAAGATCACGAGGCGTTCCAGTTGTCAGGCACAAGTTGGAACATGGAACGATCCCACCACACCAATAAGTAATTAGAAAAACGTGGAAAAACTGTCACTTGAGTGTTTGTCCACTGAAAAGCATTGAGTGCCGTATAAAAAAATAACCTTTTACCATATAAAAAACACAGTATAAATGTAAATGTTTGAAGCCTACACAGACATATTTTTCAAACATATATTTCTTGTGGATTGCAGCAAACCAGTATTGACAATAACTTGCTATTCTTGGTTGAGGAAATTCGATCTCTTGGTTGTTTCCAGCGGAGTGAGCAGATCATTCACTTGAGTTAATATTGACAACATCATTCTCAGACTGCGCCACAGAACATTCGCTGGAACTTTAAGCAGAAATACTGGGTTTTAGTTTGTTCAAAATGTAGTCTTTATTATTATATTTACGAGTAGTCTCTTAAAGGAAACTTGACCTCAGCTTTAAGCCATGTTATAAAACTGGTACCTCATCAGTTTTCATGTATAAACGAAACAAAACACAACTCCAGGTGTGTTTTAGATGAGGAAACAACATTATAAGATCAGAAAATAGCGTAATATGAGTCCTTTAATTGTTTTATGGTCACTGGGAGCCGAGGATCGTAGGAGGAATATTTAAAATTTTAGTTATAGGTTCCTGGCTTTGAGGTTTGTTTGATGTTTCTATCTAGTTTTCTCATTACAAAGTTATAAACAGAATATATTTCCAGATCAGCGGCTCTGTTTACGTGCTCACCAAAATCTGATCATGATGTGAGTAATCTGATTTCTTTCTGATTTTCACACCCGTGCAGGTGTTGACAAGGAAAATGATGTAGTGTTGAAGATTGTTATTTTAAAACACGTTGTACTCTGCCAGTTACTCTAAGAAAAATCCATCGATTTACTGACACTTGCTGTATCACCATCTGTTTTTGATAATCAGATTTATTTTGTGTGTGTGTATGTAAACACACGAAAATTATATGTAAATAGGAATGCACCAATCCAGTTTTTTCAGTTCTGGTACCGATTTTGATACATCTGCCGATACTGGATATCAACCAGTACCAGTGCAGAGACTGAGAACAGCATTTTTTTCTGTTAAAACAAAAATAAAATAAGACAAAACTGATCCAAATGTGTTGTGTAGCTGTTGTTTATCTCTCAAATAACAACAGAACAACTTTGAATCAATAAAAGCTCAAACATTATGAGACTTTCTGGGCAACTACGACCTGTAAATAGTCTTATTACATCAATTCACACGATGATACTGGTATCAGATATCGATACCAATACTGAAAGATTTGTTGGATCGGGTATCGGCTTCCAAATATCGCTTCAGCTGATATCCTTGTCTGGAATGTAAATTGATGTAATAAGACTATTTTCAAGTCGTAATTGGCCCAGAAAGTCTCATAATGTTTGAGCTTTTATTGATACAAAGCTGGTTACGTGAGAGATAAACAACAGCTACAAATTTGGATCAGTTTTTTTCTTTTTTTCTTTTATTGTTTTCTTTTTCTTTTATTTATTTTAATTAGGACAGTGCATATAAATCAACATGTCAACAAACAACATCAATGTAAATATGCCGGAATTAGCACAATAGCTACTTTACATCCGTTGTCCTAAGGCAGGTCAGAAATGGAGAACATTTAGAGAAACACACAGACGAGACAAAAATGCACAAACTACAATAGACCATAATCTGAGTTTAAGAGGCCCCAAGAAGAAGATAATCTACCCGTGTGAGCATGTTTGATTATTTTAAACCAATGTTTCAGAGTGTTCTTGAAGGTTGAGAAGGACCCACAGTTCCTCCCAGTGTTTCAGAGTGTTCTTGAAGGTTGAGAAGGACCCACAGTTCCTCCCAGTGTTTCAGAGTGTTCTTGAAGGTTGAGAAGGACTCACAGTTCCTCCCAGTGTTTCAGAGTGTTCTTGAAGGTTGAGAAGGACCCACAGTTCCTCCCAGTGTTTCAGAGTGTTCTTGAAGGTTGAGAAGGACTCACAGTTCCTCCCAGTGTTTCAGAGTGTTCTTGAAGGTTGAGAAGGACCCACAGTTCCTCCCAGTGTTTCAGAGTGTTCTTGAAGGTTGAGAAGGACTCACAGTTCCTCCCAGTGTTTCAGAGTGTTCTTGAAGGTTGAGAATGATCCACAGTTCCTCCCAATGTTTCAGAGTGTTCTTGAAGGTTGAGAAGGACCCACAGTTCCTGACATCGGCAGGTCATGTGTTCCATGACTGTGATCCTCTGATAGACGTCACCATTTGGACAAATTTGGTCCTGCGTCTCATCTATTTGTGTTTTTATTTTTGTGTTTGCTCAGTTGACATCGGGTATTGGCAGAATTGGAAACTTTTAAAGCTATAGTACTGCTGAAATCAGTATTGGAACTGAAAAAGCTGAATTGGTGCATCCCTGTATCTAAGAATTGTGGGTTTTTTTTAACCGAGCAATGCGATTTTTCCTTCATAAGTTCATAAAACTGTCATAACCAGCCCTAGTTAACAGTTTTTCTTATACACGTTATTCATCTACATCATACTCCACTTTCTATTTGAAAAATGTCTATATTAGCAGTTGGCGCTGAGCTCTGTATAAACACCATATGTGCTCCGGAGCATGGGTCATCTCCCTGCCTCCTCAGCACCTCGCGGACGCTCGGGGTTAGCTCGCGGGGATAGCGAGGACATATTCATTTCCATATGTTAGCGTGTTAGCTCGGCAGGTGCTATATAATACTCCCCGCGTGTTTAAAGACTTATGAGAACGCGCTGAATAATTACGCCTGTCAGGGAAGCGTTTATTATGATTTCATGCAGGAGTTTTATGGGTGGGGGTGGCGGGTGCAGCGGGAGGACTACATTGATCAGGTCGGCGTAGAATCGGCGAGTTTATAGAACAGATTTTTAGATGTGATGTCTATATCTAGTGAAGCGCACGGGTTTGGTTAGTAATTAAGTGTTTATGAATAGTTTATATCAGCTCCTCTGTATTCTCTTGGAGGACTGTGTGTGCTTGGGGTGCAGAGAGTGAAATACAAAAACTCGTCAAATTAGCAGTATATTTTGTAGTTATTGGGGCTTTAGAAGTTCAATCTAGTTTTTGTGATTTATGATTCAAATCAAGTTTTTATGATTGTAATTTTATGATGGTATAATCCATAATATAAAGGAGTTTCAGATTCTTGTTATAGGTGATGTTTTGAGGACTTTTCACCATTCAAAAGATATTACGTTTTTGATTGTTTATTCATCTTTTTGGTCATCTTTTTTCTTGTTTCTGTGGATACGTCACTGCTCTGCTTAGAATGTTCCACAGTGTGACATTAAACAGTTTTACTTTACGTTTATTAAATTACAGGTGGTTTTATAGCTCAAAAATACCTCGAAAAACAACATTCTGACTGTGAGCGGGGTCGCCTCTACACAGATCTGACCTGTAACTTTGTCTGGTTTGGTCTTTATGAAGATAGAAAGGTTTAATGCCGTACTGTGAAACATTCCAGACGAAGCAATAACATCTTCATGGGGAAAAGTATTTGACGAACACTCCACCTGAAAAGTTACACAATGCACCTTTAACCATTTCCCAAACTCTAACCTTAATCATAAACTGTTTCCTAAATTTAAAAAAAAACAAAAACCTGTACCTAAACTTCATTACTTTGAATTTTAGGTACATTCTAGCGTTAACCATATAAAGTAACCCCATTCTGGACACTGAAGGTTTGAGGACTTGACCTGGTTTGGTCCTGGTTTGAGCCTAGTTTAGTCCTTTTTGTTCTAGTCCAGGATTAATCCAGGTTTCCTTCTGGGTTTCGTTCCAGCTTTATCCTAATTTTGATGTTCTACGTGTTGAAGTGTGAATGCCGCCCCCCGTCACACAAAAGAAATGAAAGAAATCGTAGCTAGGATCAAACTACCAACCTCACAGTTACAAGAACACCTCTTCACCTCAGCCGCAGTAATAATTTTGCAGAAGTAGTGAATAGTTTTGGGTATCTCTTTAGCCGTCATTAAAAACAAACTGAATATTTCCACACCTTTTTAACATTTCGCGGTGAGCCAGAGGAGGTTTGAAACGAGGACCTATAATTATATTTGACATTTTGATTCTTTGAACTCATATTTGTCACACTGTTAAACTTGGACCACATTCACTTGAAAAACCATAGGAGCTCTTCAGTTTTCCATTAGCTGCTGCTGGCGATAGAGTAGCTAACTGAAAGCACTACTCTGTCTACTCAAATTAGCGTTTAATCTGATTTTTATTTTAACACAATCTGAGCAGAAAGAAATGACTTAGTTGTCACAAATTTAGTTTGTCGCTCTGACCTTTTTGTCGAAAATCAAACACCTAAACTGGACCATGAACGTTTGTATTGATCACAGGCTCCTGAAAATGTGTCGTTTAAGTTTATTTTGTGTTTTTTTTCTTGAGTTTAGCCTCGTGTCTTTGTGCTGTAGATTCAAAACAAGATGATTTACTGATTTCACAAAGTCTCTGTCTGTGTGTGGATGTGCTCTGATTGGACTGAGGATGAAATGAATCTGAAGAGACGTGTGGTGCCCTGTTGACCCTGTCACTCTGTCTCTTTCTCTTTCTGTCTCTCACCTGTCTCTCCTTCTCTCTCTTTCTCATCTGTTTCTCTCTATCCCTTGTCTCTGTCACCTGTGTCTCTATCTATCTATCTATGTATCTCACATATCTCTTTCTCCCATCTCTCTCCTCTCCCTCTCTTTCACCCCTGTCTCTCTCTCTCCCCCTCTCTCACACACACCTGTTTCATCTCATCTTTCTTTCTTACCCATCTCTCTCTCTTTCTCTCATCTGTCTCTCCATCCCCCTCTCTCTCACACCTACCCCGCCCCCCCACACTCATCTCCACCCCTCTCTCTCCCTCTCTTACACCCGTCTTCCCTCTCTCTCTCTCTCTCACACCCGTCTTCCCTCTCTCTCTCTCCCTCTCTCACACTCGTCTTCCCCCTCTCTCTCTCCCTCTCTCACACTCGTCTTCCCTCTCTCTCCCTCTCTCACACTCGTCTTCCCCCCTCTCTCTCTCCCTCTCTCACACTCATCTTCCCCCCTCTCTCTCCCTCTCTTACACCCGTCTTCCCCCCTCTCTCTCTCCCTCTCTCACACTTGTCTTCCCTCTCTCTCACACTCGTCTTCCCCCCTCTCTCTCCCTCTCTTACACCCGTCTTCCCCCCTCTCTCTCTCCCTCTCTTACACCCGTCTTCCCCCCTCTCTCTCTCCCTCTCTCACACTTGTCTTCCCTCTCTCTCACACTCGTCTTCCCCCCTCTCTCTCTCCCTCTCTCACACTCGTCTTCCCCCTCTCTCTCCCTCTCTCACACTCGTCTTCCCCCCTCTCTCTCTCCCTCTCTCACACTCGTCTTCCCTCTCTCTCTCCCTCTCTCACACTCGTCTTCCCTCTCTCTCTCCCTCTCTCACACCCGTCTTCCCTCTCTCTCTCCCTCTCTCACACCTGTCTTCCCTCTCTCTCTCCCTCTCTCACACTTGTCTTCCCTCTCTCTCTCCCTCTCTCACACTCGTCTTCCCTCTCTCTCTCCCTCTCTCACACTCGTCTTCCCTCTCTCTCTCCCTCTCTCACACCCGTCTTCCCTCTCTCTCTCCCTCTCTCACACCTGTCTTCCCCCTCTCTCTCCCTCTCTCACACTCGTCTTCCCTCTCTTTCTCCCTCTCTCACACCCGTCTTCCCCCCTCTCTCTCTCCCTCTCTCACACCCGTCTTCCCCCCTCTCTCTCTCCCTCTCTCACACTTGTCTTCCCTCTCTCTCACACCCGTCTTCCCCCCTCTCTCTCTCCCTCTCTCACACCCGTCTTCCCTCTCTCTCTCCCTCTCTCACACCCGTCTTCCCTCTCTCTCTCCCTCTCTCACACCTGTCTTCCCTCTCTCTCTCCCTCTCTCACACTCGTCTTCCCCCCTTCCCTCTCTCTCTCTCTCTTCTTTCCCAGGCGTCGGGCTGTGACGACACGGAGACTCCAGACGAGGTCAAACTGATTGGCTTTGCCCAGCTCAGTGTTAGCTGATGGCTGCTGGACGCTCGGAGCAGGTGGGACCCAGAGACCAGAGCGATCAGGGCAGAGGGGCGTTCCACCACTGCACCTCCTCCTCAGCTTTAGTCACTCCACATTTCAGTCATTCTAGCAACACGAGCGGGAGAGTTGTGTATCTGCACTAGTGTTGTCACGATACAAAAATGTCTCAAATTCGAAACTCATATCCGACACTAAGGAAAACACTTGATATTCAATACGGATTCCAAAACCACAATCATAATGAAAAACTCTCCTTCTTTAGACAACAGAATGTGATTTTCAGCATTAGACCATACTACTTTCTTTTACCATCTGGTTTTATATCGGTGTAATCCTCAGTGGTCCTGTAGGTTCCACAGTGGTCCATGGGCGTATACTAGTCTATTTGCTCTTATACTTGTTCTGATGCAGCTCAAAATCTTTCTAAAGCTTCAGGAAAGGTTCATTTCTGTCCTGTGAATGTGACTTTTTTAGTATCGATACCTGCTCAAATGAGTATCTAGTTTCGATACTAGTTTTAGTATAGACTAGTATGTGATTTTCAATACTGATCTGTACAAAGAAAATACAATCAGACATAAATGACATGACGATATATTAGATACAGTTACGAAGTCTGCCCTTGAAAATCTCTATAAACAAGAAATACACAAATATACGTGACATAAAATAGCAATTCCCTAATGGATATTGGCTTGGAGCTTCCTGGAAGAGTACTCAGGCCTGGGACTACATAGTTGTTTTTGTTGAACATTTCTTTGAGCTAATGTCAGCACTGCGAGCAAAGTCTTGCCTTTAGTGTATAATAAAACAATTAAAAATGTTAAATGACCTCCCCTGGGCTTTGGGCTGAATTCACATTCAGTTATTCCACACGGCTCATGAAAAGTCTCTGTGAGGGAACTATGAAAAGACATTCTGAATGTATTTTGTATTTTATACTGTGTCCACGAAACAAGCACAACTCAGAACCAAGCTCAAGGCAAATGTCCGATTAGTCACTGCTGAGAATGTCAGAATTCTGAGAAATTTGGTTTTTCAGATTTTATAAAGCAGAGGTGGGTAGTACTGAGTTACATTTTCTATATATTTACTTGACTTTGTTTTACTCCTACTTGAGTAATATTTTTATTAAAGTAAGAGTTTTGGTGACTCTTCCCACTGTGAGTCTAAAAAGTCTAAAAATGACAAAAGCTTTATGTTGACAATAGGAAATTATTTGAACATTTATGTTTCTTGCTTGATTTAGATTTTCTCATTTTTGTATTTAGCCTTTGAAAATACCAGATTTTGTGTGTTATTTAATGTTTAATTCTTCAATTTAGATTAATTTCAAATTATAAAACAGATGTTATGTTATGACTCTTTAAGTTACTTTTACTAGTAGTAGTTTATCCCAAAATCTTTTTTCTCCTACTTTTCTTGGACCACTTTAACCTTATTTTGAACTAACAGTACTCTCACTTGAGTACTGTTTGGCTTTAAAAAAGTATATGCAAAAGAACTAGAAACATAGAACAAAAATACATACATTTTAAACAGGCTGTACTGATGTGCAGTTAAAAGCCAAGGTGTTGTAATATTTTAAAAACCCTTAAAACATTTGAAATCTGATTTTGCTAAAACTTAATCTAAGAAAACAAAAGAAAAAGAGGGAGAGTTTACTCATAATGATAAAGTAGATTATATATATTTATAAATACAACATAAATACACAGCTCTTATTCCTAAACGTTTTGCTAGAATGACACAATAATCTTCCACTTGCCCCAAAGGCTGCGCTGCACCAAACCGTCTCCCCACGCACCGCTCCTAAATAACCCTTGACCCTTGACCTTTTCCAACATTCCACCGCCAGCACACGCCGCGGATCAGGAGGACCCCCCGGAGAACTCAGGTGTGACGCGCCACCGTCCACTCGTAGCTCTTTGAATGTTGTACCATTGGATTTTTGTTACCTCTTCGTAAAACTTCATTATTTATTTAAAAGAGACACAATTTTCATTTTATTTTACTAATTTGGTTTCCCATTTTGAATTTGCTTTGACACACATCTCATCGAACCCATTTACTCGAGACGTTTCCCCTGAGGTCACAACGTAATCTCCGGTAATTAGAAACAAAAGCACATTATTACACAAAGAATGTCTTGTAAAATATGAAATTCTAGCCAAATTTTTTCAAAAGAAGGGAATTATTTATTATTATTAGTTTGAATGTGCAGTCAAATTGAGACCTGGAAGCTACTGTGTATAATTTGCTGCCGTGGACAGTGTTAAAAATGCTAGAGGTGCCTTGTTCATTTTTCTGTGCCTAAGAAAGTAGCTTGTGACAATGTATGAAAAAAGCCTATTGAAATCCATGTTAGAAATATATTACCACAGCACTGACACCGTTCAAGTAATGTAAACCAAGCTACAATGCACTTTTGAGTTGACGAGCTAATGCCTTTAGCCGTTAGCGCAGGTTAGCGTGTTTGCTAATGTCTTCAGATGAGTTAAAGTGCGTATTACAGGTTTTGATGATTGTCTAATTTTGACTTAATTTGACTGGATAAAAGAAGAAGAAATTTGTGGGGGAAAAAAAGTTGAAAAATATAATAGGGACAATTATATCCAAAAAACAATTTTTTCTGATATTTTAAACATTATTTGAAAAAAATATAATTGTTTTCTTATTATTTTTATTTGTCAAATTATATTTTCTGTGTACATTAGAGGCCTTTTGTGTGTGTGATATCATGATTTCTAACCAGGAAATAAAATTTTAAATGTAAAGAAATGGCAAACTGGGAAAGGATTTTTCATTGATTTTTTTTTTAATAGTAAAATTAATAGTCTAACCTGTCATAGGCACTTTAAGATAATACTCCATTTAGGTTGCCCGCAGCACACAAAGAACATATATTACTACTATCCTGGATAAATAAAGGTCAAATAAAATAAAAATGAATACTCCTCTGATATAACTATTACTCAACAAACTGTACTGTGCGCCAATGCATCTGAAGACACCAAAGGCAACTATTAAAGAAGTGTGTCATTGAGCCATTTTGTTTGTCCCAGAACAATTTCCGTAGCTCAAGTTTGTTTTATTGAAGTAATATATAATAACTTCTGCTAAATTGTTTATTTTATGAAATAATTTATTGTGTTTTCTATGTACAGTATGTGTATCATTTCAGCGTATTATTACCTCTGTCCTCTGTAATCAGCTGATGTCAAATTTCCAGCAAAGAGCAACATATAAAGAATTGCTATTTCAAACTGTTTCATTTACTTTTTTTTAGATTTCTTGATGGTGTTTTTTTCTTGAGAGGATCTAACCCAACTAACTTGCAGAAATTTCACTACACAGTACAATACTAGATAAAATGGGCAAATTCCAAAATGTGTTTTTGAAAAAAACTAGACAAAAAATATATATATGTACTGTTGAGACCTTAACTAGGGAGTCCCTCAAGGCACTTTTCTAGGACCTTTACTTTTTATTTCAGTCAGTGTTCTCTAAGATGCAGTTGTTTTCTATGCTGATGATCCAGTGCTCTAAAGCAGTGCTAAAACAGCATTTAGTCACAACTCTATGTGCAGATGTGTTGTTATTCAGTATCCAACAAAACATTAGCCCAGTAAAAGCAGATGTTTAACTTTAATTATTCAAGTATTCTTTAATATAAAAAACATACAATATACAGTGACAACCCTATGTGGGATAGATGCTTTCACAGTAAATGTCACATTAGCTTTAACGTTAAAACAAAACTACAAAATCCATGTAACAAAAGAACAAATACTGCCACATCTGTGAATAACTCAAATGTTCACCATGTTGTCAGCAGCGCTTATGCTAGAAACATGTGAGGATACATCCAGATATATTAAATATTATGGACAGACATTATAGTGAGACATACATACCTAAACCTCACTGCAGCTGTAAAAAATAAGAAGTACCCCAAAGCAAACAGAAAAAAGGCATTTAATGATGTGTAAAAACACAGGCATATTCATGATGCAACTTTTGTAATCAAACTGAAGCTTGTTCTCACTGAGGGCAGGAGGTTAAATGCAAGAAAGTAATGACAGAGAAGTTGTGATATTTTAATTGGTAAAAATATCTGATACCAACTGATCAGCGCAGAGACATTCTGTATATATAAAAGTGAACAGATCATCAAAGTGATTCTCATATGCTATTGTTTTACTCTGCAATGGAATTGTATTAACATAAATTACTAACATGACAAAGGACAGTAAATATCCCCATAATAAATAACTTAATTGTCTTAGGTGTCGAAACTAATTAACTTGAACAGACATCCAACTGATTTTAATTTTTTCTGGATTGAACCAGACACATGATTCTGGTGTGTCTCTATTCGTGGGGTACATAATCTTATTATTAATAATTTATCAATTTATCCAAGTCAGCGATTACTATCTCTGTGTTGTCTCTTGTTGGCCTTGAAATTAAAAGTTATACTGCACAAGCTAAAAGTATAATTCTTAAAGAAGAGCTTTCAGACCCATCAGATGCTGAGGTCAGAGGCTGACCACATGAGACACTACTTCTTTTGTGCTTTTGACTAGTTGTTTGTGAGCTAAATAGCACTAGTGTAAAGCACTTCAGAAAATCTTGCTGGGGTGAGCTTGAGATTCCTACATCCATAGCCTTATACTGCGTCCTTGACAAAGTAAATAAAATGTTCATGTGTACATATAGTACTCCATATTGTCTGTACAACACAGGAAGTTGATGGAATCAGCGACTGCAGAGCTGTGGGTTTGGTGTCTGGCTCAAGGGCACTTCAATAGGCAACACAAATCAGAAGGCAGGATTGGAATGAAAACATCATGTGGTCTGCATGGCCTCACATGTTTTAACAATCATAAAGCATCACATTTAACAGAATGAATGTGGACAACACCTGTGTCCTGGAGACACAGCAGCAGCCCTCTGTACAGTGTTCAGTGACTAAACAAAAGGCAAAGGGGCACCAGTCTTAGCAGCGCAGGTGCTTCTTGCTGGACATGTCGTTCCAGATACGGTGCATCTCCTCTGGGGAGATCTGGTGCACGGTGATGACACGGCGGTAGCGGCACAGGCTGTAGGCCATCTTCCAGTGGTTGAAGCCACTGTTCTGATACGGGTGGATGTTGAGTTTGCGCAGACACAGGCCCACATACACGTCCTCCAGGTGCAGCAGTCTGGTGTGGAGGGAGGTCTTATAGATGAGCTCAGCCACATCTGCAGAGAATACATACCCAGTGCCCGAGCAGAAGGGCGGGTACCGACTGTCCGGGTACAGGTCCCGGGGCATGTACCACTTACTGCGCATGTCCCGGATGGGACCCCCGTTTATCACGTACCCTGTGAAGTACCTCCTGCGGGGCTTAGTGTTGGGCTTGAGCAGTTTGTGGATGAGGTTGTCCATATTCACAAAGATGTCACTGTCCGTCTTCATCACATACTGGGCCTTGGGGCAGAAGGTGGCCACCCAGCGCATGCCCATGATGGTCTTCAGAGTCAGGTTGTGATACGAGTCGATGAAGTTCTCCACCACTATGTCATGGAAGATCTGGCTCTCCTGCTCCACCATCTGGTTGAGCACGTCGTCGGTGTTCCTGCCCAGGAGGAAGATGGTGAGGATGTGGATGTCTCCATAGATGCTCTCATCGCCCCAGGTCTCCCTGATGGCCTGACGCGCATCAAACTCTTTATGAGTGGTGCTGATGAGGATGACCAGGAAGGGGCTCACGCTCTCACATTTCTTGGGCTCATTAATGACAAACTCAAAGGAGTGCGGGTTGAGAGAGCGTGAGCGGATGTTGGTGAAGGTAAAGTTTTTAGGAGTTTTGACAGTCTTGCGTATAGGTATGGACATGTGTCCTTCATAGGAGGACGTAGGCCGAGAGATACTGAGGTACCACAGTGCACTGGCCCAGCACACCACTGTCAGCAGGTACAAGCATGACACTTTGGAAGGCATTATGCTTCATTTGGGACGGTGGAGAGGGGAACAATCTTCTCTTCCATCAGAGCAGCTCCTCTGAGCCCTGCAGCCTGGAGCTGCTTCTGCACACGCCCAAACATGAACTGTCAGCGACGGAGGGCTGAGGAAGAAGTGAGGCTGTTTGGACATCAAACTCCTCCTGATGACACTCACTGCTCCATTTACATCTGAAAGAAATACACAAGAGGAAATAGCAAATTAATATTATATATATTATATTTCATAGACCTGTGACTGGATTTAATGGTGAATAAATCCAAATGAGCATCACACAATTTAAAATGTTACTGCCTCAAACGGCACTTAGAGCATAACAAAATGTCTTACAAATCAAGATAGATTTAGCTTACACTGAGACACTTGATCAAGCGCCCCACAGTCATGTATGTTATAATCTCATGTCCGTAATGTCTCCTCCATTCGTCCGACTTAGACCACAGAGCAGTGTGTGCCCAAAAACACTTGACTTGATTATGCTCAACAAATGCAGCTGTAATCAAATTATATTAGCACCATAAATATCCCACCGCCTCTGCAGGACTCATTTGTGCAGAGAAAGTCACCAGTCATCAGATTTCAGACACATCTGCAGGTTCAAACTGTGGAACATTCAGCTCCAGGGGGGGACAGTTTGTGTTCGAGAAGGTGTATGGAGTATGGAGTTTAGAAACACAGTGGAGCACAGTGGAGCACCTCCTGTGTTACCACATGACATCACAAGGTGGAACAGAGTGTTTCAGTTTGAGAGAGCCTAAATACGCAGGGTTTGTGTGTTAAACATGTGTGAATGAAACAAAATACAGCCCCGGGTGTGTTTGTGATGAGGAAACAACATTATAACACATAATAGCGTCTTCTGACAGGGATCAGCACATGAGGAGACCCCAAACCTGCGCCACTGTTCTGGAATCAGGTCCAATCGGCTCCTGTCAGCCTGGATTAGTGGGTGGATTATATTAAAGTGCTGGGACGTTGCCATGGAGCTGCAGCCCCTCTGATGAGAAGACAGTGTTGGGAAAACACGTCCAAAACAAGTTATTGTTTTAAATTTACTGAGCGTGTGGTGCCAAGAGAAACAACAGAAGAAGCCTTTGACATAGCGGAGAAGTATGTACTCACTACTGCACTACTACAGCAGCTATAACAAAGCTACAAATGACTTGTAATTTGTGTTGAGTATTGATTCTTTGCAGTGACATCATGCTGGGGGTGTTTTACATGTGTCAGTGATGAAAGTACAAAAGTAAAAGTACAATACTTTAGTAAATTTTTTTACTTAAATACATTTTACAGTGGATACTTTTTACTTTCACTTCACTACATTTGAGAACGTGTATTGAGAACGTGGTTTGAGACCTGCTGAAATGACTGAGACTTATTTTTAGCACATTTAATTTGTGTTATTTTGCCAACTTCGAGCGACACAATACACAAAAACAGCCAGACAATTAAGAAATCAATTGAATCACTTAAAATCAGCCCAAATCTTATCAAAATCACTACATTTCATCTTTTAATTGTTATAAAAATCATAAACAGGTACTTCAACAGTTTCACTTAAGTAGATTTTTTCATGTGATACTTTTACTTTTACTTGAGTAATCTTTGGCCTCTGTATCTGTACTTTTACTTAAGTAACAAAACTGAGTACTTCATCCACCACTGACATGTGTATTAGTGGAATGTTACCGTGTAGAAGCACACATTAACAAACACTGCCAAATAAGTTTTAAGATGGTCTAAAACTACATAAAAATTAATTTAAAAACACATTTTCAGGAGTCTGTGATCAATACAAGTGTTTGTGGTCTTTTTAGGTGTTTGATTTTGAGAGTGATTAGCTGAAAAACTGTTGGCCAACATCTTCTTATTTGCTGTCAAGATCTGCAATACAACCCGAATGACAATGGCCATGCCCACGACGACTTCCGGAATAAGGTGGATATTGTCCGAGTATCAGGAAGAGCACTGTTAACATGCTAGTTGCTGTTAGCATTTTAGTGATGTCAGGATGCTCAGAAAGCATAAGGTAAGTGAGGAATAACTTTGAACCACTGCAAACTGTTTATAATGAACTAGTTTTAAAAGAAAAATCAAGTACAGTGCCTTTGAACATTTTTAGGCTTACTTATATATAGGGTATTACTAATTCTTTTACAACATCCACTTTTATTCATAGATTCCAGAGAAAAATGAGAAGTTAGCACTGTAGCGTTTCCCATAGCGATGAACAATATTAATAAGGAAGCAACAAACTGAAAATATCATCAGTCAAAACAATTGCAAATTATTCACTGTTTTGCCCATTCCTGTAGAGCCATTCATTCAATACTACAACAAAACTACAAAATGGCCCCACCACCTCTCCTCCTTTACCCTTCTCTTTCTCTCTTTCTCTCTTTCCTTCTCTCTCCAGCAAACCTTTTCGAGCTCCAGTCTTTTCAAGCGCTCAGTGAAAAAGCGAGAGTGGGTGGTGCGGCTTCACAGCAAAATGGCCATGATGCATCACTTCTCCCTCTTCAAAAGCCAGCTCCACACAGAAACAACACGTGCAGACCCCAAACCCGTTCTCCACCCGCTCCTTTACCTTCTCCTGAAAAGAAAACATGAGCCAGCGTTTGTTGTGATTCACATAAAACTCAATGGGAAACCGCCAGCTGGTCTACTCCACTGTTTGTCTTATTTGGAGTGTTGTGACATGGCTGTATATTGCTTTTCTGTTTTCTCTATATCAAACACATTTCTCCACTCCACTAAAACTCTTATCGCAGATCTCATTTCGAATAAAATTGCAGTCTGGAATAGCAAATATACAGAGGCAAACTTCAGTTCACTCGCCTATGCAGTTTGAAAAGCAAATACAAATATTACAGTGCAAAATGGAGTTTTATACAATGTTTGATTTCAAAATCTAAGGCTTCTGATGATTTTGAAAAAGAAATATATTCAAGAGTATTGATACACAGTGCCATTGGCCCCTCCAACCAGGCCCGTCAATAGAAATTTAGGGGCCCGGGGCAAGAAGCTTTACACGGGCCCCCCTCTTATATAAATTAATATAGGAAATGGGTCCAAATTTGGGCCCCTAAAACCCTGGGCCCGGGACAACAGACCCCTTTGTCCCTCCTATCTACTGCCCTGCTTCCAACCACCGCCAACACACACACACACACACACACACACACACACCACATTCACACTAGGCAACGTGGGTGTCTTGAATTGTCTTGCCTAAGGACACAACAACAGTTTTTACACTGTAGTAGGTATGGGACGATACTGAAATTCTGTGTCATAATTATCAAGGCTGAAATAACTGCGCTTAACGATTATATCACAATAATTATTTAAGTTGCTGACAGTTTAAAATGTTATGGATATGAATAATTATCATTTTAATGCTATGAATGGGTATATTTAAACAAGTGGTATAGTGTTTTGTTGTTTGTTGTTGTTTGTTGTGCTTTGTTATAAGTGAAAACAACAATGATCTAGAAGAGAACATCATGGATAAGCAGCTTTTTTCTGCACATTCTGGTAATAAAATGGATTTTTGTTGGTGATTTTCTCGATTATATAAAACGTCCCAGGAATTATTATTGTCAATCCATTTAAATCACGATAAATTATGTTATTGTTTATGGTCTCATCCCTATACTGTAGCACCTGGTATTCCAAGCAGTCTCCCATCCACGTACTAACCAGGCCCAGTACTGTTTGGCTTCTGAGAACTGAGGAAATCAGACCTTGACAAGAAGCTCTGGCCATAATAGATCAGAATACTAAAACAAATATCAAAACTAGATAGTAATTTGAGCAAGTATCAACACTGAGAGAAAATAAAATAACAGAAATAAGACAGAATTGGACTTTTCCTGAGTAGATAAAGCTGCTGTGAGTCTGTTTCTTTAAAACATCATCAACCAAAACTGCAGTGTAGCAATACTGGTTTAATTACAACCAACCAATCAATATAACTTTATTTATTTATTGAAATAAAAAAAGAAACAGTGTAATTGAGAACGTCACCTGTATATTTAGGTACTATATTATATACGTTTACTTTTGAAGCTTTAAAGATGATTACTTAAAGATTTTTTCTCCTGGAGGGTCCGTCAAACACTTTTCTCCATAGAGATGTCATTGCTTTGTCTGGAATGTTTCACAGTATGGCATTAAAGCTTTGTATCTTCATGGAGACCAAACCAGACCAAGTTACAGGTCAGGTCTGTGGAGAGGCAAACCTACTCACAGTCAGAATGTCTGTTTTTCTAGGTATTTTTGAGCTGTAAATCCACCTGTAATTGAATAAATGTAAAGTAGAGCTGTTTAATGTCATATTGTGGAACATTCCAGGCAGAGCAATGACATCTCCATAGAAACAAGCAGGTGATGAACCCCCAACCAAAAAGTTACATAGTGCACCTTTAAACCAGGTAATCCTTTTGTTACCTCTTAAAAACTACATCAAACAATGTCGTTAGGTTTAATCACTTGCTTAGACAGAAATGCAGCATTAAACCATCTTCAGCGGGGTCACCTCTCCATAGATCTGACCTGTAACTTGACCTGGTTTATCTCCTTGGCGAGGATTTATGCCAAACAAAGCAATATCTCCATGGAGACAAGCAGGTGACACCAGGTGAGAGCTAAAGAAGATTATTTAATACATTTATGACAAGTAATTATGTCTTTATAAATGGATTAATTCTTTTTTTTAAATAGAGAAATATAGAGTTCAGCGGTTTATCCTTGAGAAAGTCTTAAAAAAGGGCTGTAAATGCAGATAAAATGAAACAACTACATTATACACTCAATTATCAAGCAGTGAGCCAAGAAAACTTCATTTAGTAAAAAAAAACCCCTAACTAAACTGCTAACTGTACGCACTGCTCTGTCTAAGGCTTTGTTAGACTTAAATCTGAGCTTTATTTAAACACAATTTCACCATAAAGAGCTGACTACTTGAAAATACAACATGTGAGCTGATTTGTGCCGTTAAACACCTTTCTGTTGAAAATCAAACTCCTAAACAGAACCATGAACACTCACATTGATCAAAAGCTCCTGAAAATGTGCTGCTGAAATCCATTTTGTTATTTATTTTTTTATTTTTTGGCAGTGTTTGCTAATGTCTGCGTTGTGTCACCATTGAAATCTCTGAACATTCTGCCATACATATACATGCGGAACACCCCCAGCATAATGTCACTGCTCAATCAATATACAGTTTATGCTTGGCACAGCAATGAAAAAGTGTCTTGCCTTTTTGCATTCACCCATCCATCTGTAGGTCTGTTTTTAGAGATCGGGTTATATTATTATTCTGCATAAAAATGTTAAAAAAAAACCAAAAACCTTTTGCAACGGTGTGAAGTATGAATCAGGATCTTAGCTGAGGCAAAAATATCTGTCAAAAAGTGATGGTCTGAGTTTCCAATTACCTCTGCCACTGCGAGGCCATTTTGTATTACATCTTCATTTTACCAATTCTTGTTGGGAAGAGGCAGGTGCAGCTTATTCTCATTTCTTCCATCTTAAAAATAGCCTTTAGCTTGGGGCACACTTACCTCCATTGTACCAAATAAGCAGCCACAGAAACGAAATACAAACAAATCATGATTTATATATAGTGCATGTTGAGGTAAATTTGATCAAGGACAACCATTCATAAGATGACAGTGGCAAAGAAAAAGTGTATTATTGTCGCCGTCGGTAACATCAGGTTAAACGTTTTGATGCATGGCCTTGAGAGCGCCTATAGACAGCTCGCCAAAGTGTTTCTCCAGTGGTTAGCGTGTCTAGGCTGCTCGCTTCAATGAGCTGTTCATGCGTGTCGTGGGGAAGAATGGGAACGTACCAAATAAAACCAATCAATGACCTGATGATACTGATACTGGTTCTGAACAATGGTGAGTTGTGTTTGTAAACTTTAAAGGTCCTAAATGGACTCTTGTGAGCTTTAAGCCATGTTATAATGCTGTCATCACATCAAAAACATACGTCGAGTTGTGTTTTGTTTCATTCACACATACATCTCCAAACGTCAAAATACTCTGTTCCAACTTGTGATGTCATGTAGTGGTAGTTTTCAAGTTAACAGCTACTTTTTACCTTTAGTTCAGAAGAGATTGCCAATTCCAGGTCTGAAATCAACCAAATGATTCTAGTAAAGGTGTATGGAGTTAAAAAACACATTATTACCACATGACATCACAAGGTGGAACAGTGTTTTCAGTCTGAGAGAAGAACTCAGCCTAAATATGCAGAGTTTGTGTGTGTGAATGAAACAAATCGCTAAATTTTCAGTGTCACTCTAGAACATTTACGGAGGAAGGATAATGAATATATGAGTTTAAAAATGCAGGACGCCTTAAGAAAAAGAAAAAAATAATGAATGGATGAAATTAGATGGTGTAAGAGAAGAGGAGGCAGAGGAGAGGCTCAAGTGGATAACAGAGGATCAGCCAAACGTGTTGACAGAGATAGTTTAACAGATGGTCGTGTAACTTTAAATCTCCCAGTGTGTAAACTTCACTCATTCATTGTCCTTTGAAAAGACCCAGACTGTCAGGGTAGATTCACTATGCCGTTAATAGCTTTTTATCACATTTACTTTCAAGGTTGTATGGAGGGTTTTTTTGTTTGTTTGTTTCAAATTGTCAATTATAGAGATGCAGGAGCCTTGTAATTATGATGACCAAAAAAAAAAGAATGAAAATCCATCAACTGTGGACGTGGTGGGGCCAGATAAACATTAGCCAATCGATAACGAGGCTACCTCATTATCTAATCAATGTCAATCAAACTCCCTACGCTTCTAGCCTAACTGACTCACTGACGCGCTGGGATTGCGTGGTTTACGTTCGACTCTTACGTATTCCGCAAGACGCTGTTTACTCGACCAACGCAGGGTTCTTAGCAGCTTTTTCCAACTGTAGCTTCCTCGCAGTTTGCACAAAGTTTGTTGCGATGGCAGACGAGAATCCACTACCAGTTAGCTGCAAAAGAAAGTCCGTTTTTGAGGTCGCTGAAAGAAGAAGAGAAGGGGAAAAGGAGCGAAGCTAAACTAAGGTGATTCTCTGCGATTCCTTCCAGCGATGGCGTACACTGAAGCAGAGGGTCTAAAGACTGACGCGTCGGTCGCTAAATTACTTCTGGACAGGAAACTTCTGCTTATCATTTGAAAACGTACAGTATAGTTACAGCAGCAACAGCGATTCTGAATGTGCACCTGCTATAAACAAGCAGTGTAGGCGTAAGGAGGAGGCGTTTTTACTTAGGGAGCTGTGGAGGAGGGTGGTGGTTTCACTCATGCGCAACATTTGAAAAAGGACAAACAGTCGCTGGATTTCTCCTTCCTTGGAAAATCCTCTACCTTTAATTATCGGACACCTACAAACCCAGTGTAAACTCCAACTGACAATTTAACAAGTAAAATGGGCCAGACAAATGAGTCAAGTGTGGTTTATCTCTAACCTTTCACAGGAAGATGGATTCTCACGATATTTCGCAAACTCCAGAGAATCCATCTCGCCCGGGCTCTGGGTTGACGGGCCAATCACGTCGCAGCCTTGAGGTTTGTACAGAAGTCAAAGGGGAAGTGCCCAAACGAACAAAAACAAACATGGCGGCACAGACAGAGGTACTTCAGCCTATTTCAGTTTAGTGATTTCAGTGAAAGTACAGAGTATTTGCAGAAGGTAAGAGCTTTGTGTATTCTAGGAGAGAGAAGTCTGTGCTTTTCTCCCAACTTGATTTAACTAAAGTTTGGTTTTTCTGCTGCTGTGACGCTTCCACTTCAGATTGAAATATTTGTCATATTCAAATATCCATACGGCTGTACAACAACTCACATTTATGTAACAGATAATCCTATGTTCTGTCAATCATATCATCTTTGCACTGTTTTCCTTATAGGTGAGATATACTGTATTTACATTAATATATTTCTGTTTTTTTTACTTTACTTGTATATATACATTTATATAATTATGCCTTATTTGACACCAGTCTCTTGCTCTTTTTATTGCTACTTATTTAGAATTTATTATTACCATTTTTATATTTTTTACTCTTTATTATTGGAATAAAATCTGATGTTTGAGCTGCTGTGTCCAAGTAATTTCCCTTGTGGATCAATAAAGTTTAAAGTCTAAATCTTGTCATGACGTTCCACATTTTCCCAATCGCTTTCAGCAAGAGCCGTTCCAGATTGATAAATGTGTAGATTCAATTCATTACTACATATATAAGGTTAGTTATTTCTAAATTTTTTCAATGAAGAAGAGGAGCTGGAGGGGCTGAGGTGGCTATTGATTCTGCTGCTGTGGTGAGCCAAAAGACGGCTGAAATGAGGTACTTCAATTGGCAAAAGAAAGAAGGGGGGAGAGAAGGCAGTTTTAGAAATAGCTTGAGGTGAAAATGTTTTTTTTTCTCCTTTTTTCGCCTTCCCCCAACAAAACACCAGCAGGCAATTTTGAGTCTCCGAGAAGATTGTAATTACATTTCCCCAAAAATAACAGCCCCTCAAAAACATAATTTTCCATGAACCTACTACAAATTCTATTCTCAACTCCGCAATAAACAAAGTTATGCATAAAAACACAATTATGAAAACGCATATTAACGAACAATTGTCAGCGTGAGCTTTCTTGTATAATTGATGCCCTTTCGCCTGTCGTCACTCACTGCATTCAGAAGAGCAGAAAAAGATCACGTGTCTGGCCTGCTTTGTTTGGGGCGCTATGTTTTTTTTGGTTTGTTTTCTTATTATTATCGGTTGAAGATACAGAAGCCAGAGGAGACAAAGGAGAGTTTGTGCAAGACTCAAGCACAAACACAGATCTCACAGTGAATATATGAGGCTGTTTGCAGAGAGGAGAGCTGATTACAATAGCACCAGGATAACAAGCAAATATACGGATATAAAACACAAGGCACAATGGAGCAAACTTTCATTACATTTCTACCAGCTACTCTGTTCAAAAATCTATAGTAATTAACTTTATATATTTTGGGTTTGTATGGTAACATTAATTGATTTTACAGTTAAAGGTCCAATAATACACAAAAAATTACTCTTTTAAGCTTCAAGCCACGCTATAATACTGTTACCTCCTCAAAAACATACCCAGAGTTGAGCTTTGTTTAATTTACATATGTTTGGGTAAACCTGCCTGTCTACATCTCCAAAGCTCAAAATGCTCTGTTCCTCCTTCTGATGTCATGATGTGGTCATTAAAAACAGAATACACTATCAGATTACCAAAGGGAATTGGTGAGTCTGTTGTTTTTGTTTTTCCATTAGCATATCAATACGCTGTTGTACCCATTTACCTGTCTATACACCACGGTGCATTGCTATGCTAATGTCGCTATTTATATGATATATATAATATATATAATATTTATATATTGGGTCATAGCAGCCCTTGTCTTTTTGCTTGGCTAAAGCCATTAAGCCCATGTTAGCACAGTATGACCTGTATACTGTTGTTTATGTAAAGCACTTTAATGCACAAGAGTACTGAGCCGTTTGAACTATTTATTTATTGCTGTATTTATGTAACCTGTTGATACTTTGTTTATTATGTGTACACTGCTAAAAACGATGCTAGCTAACTAAATGGCTTAAGAGCCACTACTGATTACAGCCACTTTACAACAACTGCTTCTAAGGGCTGTTGCAGCCAGTCCGCTCCCACACTTCTCACTACTCACACTAACCCTGTTTGTTCGCTCATGGACAAATATTATTACATGAACCTGTTGCCTTTTATTAATGAACATTAAGCCCACATCGGACATTAAGCCCACACAGACAAGTGACTATTCCCCTTTTTGTTTGGGAGTTTTGTACTCAGGTCCTCTACCTAATGCTGCTACTGTTGTATTGTGTTAATAGAATCACATTGTAAATATCCAATATCCATCTTAACTTGACTCACTTGAGGTTAAAACCATTAATCTAATTTAAGCTTGATCATATTGTTCTGCAGATGTAAATATTGTACATGTTGAGCATTTGTTGTTTGTATCACTTTGTCACTATCGATATTTGGCACCAGCCGCTTAAATTTAAATTCTCAGTCTCTGCTGTATTCTTCTCCTGAGTCGTGTCTTATTCTTCTGGTCCTAGCCTATCATCCAACTTTCCCCTTTCTCTGTGGCATACATCACAGATATTCTGCAATCACAAACCTGAAAGAAAGACACAAATGCAGAGGGGTGACTGGCTGGTCCATCATGCTTCACTTCCCTATTTGAAACAGCTGTTGTGAAGCGGTGCACGTGAACACTAGTGATGTGTCAAACAGTTTGGGAGCGCTAAATAATAGACGGAGATATTTAAATTCTTACTTCCTCTTTTTGAAAATGTAATAATGCAGCTTTAATTGTGATTAAATGTCAACAACAGTCCAAGTAAAACCATATGCGAATGTATGAAGCAAAAATAATCAAAATACAAAAGTCAAAATTGGTCACATAAGTCGATGTACTACAAAAGTAATCTATAGAGAAAGACAGGGCCGATATTTGCCCTTTTTAGTGTATTGGCGTTCAACCAAAAATCTCTCAGAGGCTGATATTTTGTTTGACCCAACTAGCTGCCTAAATGTGCATGAAAAATATATGCATAAAGCTTTATTTGAACACTTTAGTCTACTCCAAAAATGTGATTACACTGGACTCTACATAGTTTAGAATAGCTTAGAAACGCCTTTTAATGTCACTATACACATGTACAATTTAGATTATACACATCCAAAATGAGATTAAAAGCAACTCTCCTGTGCGAACATGGACGTGGGATATAAATATTGTAGATATTGTAGTAAAAGAAGGTTATGGATGAGTTCGTACTGAATTTTACCTAAATCGGCTCTACATATCGGCCCAAAAATATCGTCATCGGCCATCGGTTCCTCTGGATTCTAAACAATCGGTATCTGCATTGACCATGAAAAATACATATCAGCTGATCTTTAGTAATCGAGGTGAATAAAATTGTCTTTCATAAAAAAAAAAATCTATATATTCTGTTATTTTTTTGCCTAATTTCTTGCATTTAGTCTTTACATGACATGACATGGTTAATAATAACAATAACACATGTTTGTATCATAGACTGTATAAAGACGTGGACGGAGCGAGTGCGACGTCACCCATAGTGTTCGCCTCCAGTCAAATGAGGCTCACGAGGCTAGCAGATGTGGGGTGACTCTGGAGCAGTATACAGCAGAGTCGACTGGGGGCCCGTGTGAGTCTTCTTGCCCCCAAATTGTCATTGTGCTAATGGGCAAGACACTTAATTCACCACACCTGTATCACTGTGCTATACATTTGTGAATAACCGCCAAATCTCACTTCTCTCTGCCCCGGGTCATCTGCAGCTTTCTAAATAACTCACCAGCCCATGCCTTTGTACCTTGTGCTGCATTATATAAATTTACATAGTTGACGCTCAGGGCCTCTTTGAAATGATGTTGTGCTATTACAGGGAGACAAACAACGGGCTAAATCTATACTGGGCAATTAGAGAGTGAGGCTACATTAGGTACAACAGAACTTTTGACAGATTGGAAAAGTGTCAGAGCCGATTCTCACAGATAACTCAGTCCCACAGGAGATATGAGCCCGGCAAAATGAGAGAGAATAAACATACGCAGGTTTAGGTGTGAGGGAGTGAGGGAGTTCTGTTTGCAAACTCAATTAGACAATCCAGAACTTATTTTAACCAAGTCAATTTATTTAAAGTGAACAGACACAATTATGCATTTTGATGACTGCAGAATGTGTGTGCATAAAAATGAAAAATGCATAAAAATATATATAATTTAAAAATCACAGGAAAGATATATATTTTTTTCAAACTACATTTCGATACTAAGGAATTCGATATTCAATATTCCAGTATGTTAATTTCCAACATGAAATCGTAGTACTTTAAGATCACTCTAAAGCTATTCAGGATTGTTCATTTCTGTTACTTTTTAGTATCAGTACTTGCTCAAATAAATATCTAGTTTTGATATTAGTTTTAGTATTGATTAGTATCTGTTTTCGATACTTCTGACAATCCTACTCTGCATTTGACCCATCCAATGTTTGTGGGACAAACTGGAGCAGTAACAGTGCAGCGCTGGGGAACCCATCTCCAGCTCTTGGGCTGTGTTTGGTTTGGACCATTTTAACTATTGCACATGTTTTGTGTTGCGCCTGCAAACATGTTTTTGGGTACAAACATAGTTGCCAAGTCTGTTTCTTTTATAGTGACTTTAGGCTTCTTTTTGGGAAAGTTTCTTGCAAACTTTGGAAGTTATGGGTTGTGCATTTCAGCTCCCAAGAGGCAGCTTCACATCACCAGACAGAGGTTATTTTTAGCTTCTTGAAAAAAGAAAGCTAAAATATGGACTGCTGATGTTTTAAACTCATTCATGATGTTAAATGTGATTTAAAACTTTTACATCTATGTCTGATGTTCTACTAGTTACTTATTTATTTGGGATTTTTTTTACAAACCTTTTCTTTGGGCTATTTTATAAAGGCTTGGTCACTTGTTTCTCTCTGAAAACCTGGCAACTTTTACAAAACAATAAGACACAGCTCTTATATTGTGAAGGCACAGTGATTTTATCAATCAAAATAAGAATTGTGTGATTTGTGCAGCTAGTTTTCACACCTATGATAAGCTCAGTTGTATGGCTTCAATATACCAGAGCATTGCTTTTATATATCGGGCTCAGTAGAACAGCAAATCCATGTATTACAATCTTAAGACTTACAATTTTATGTACAATATTTCATTATAATCACACTTTATTGAACTTTTGTTATTTCTAGTTTCGAGTCTAGTATTGAATAAGTCTTGCAGTGAAATCAGCTCTTATAGCCAAGGTCAGACTGGAAGACAATCACTTCATGAGACCCTTATATCCCTACGTATGGACATTTAATACACTGTTCTAAAAATACTGCACTGTCAATGATAGATGTATTTTTTGAACACAGTCACACTTCCTCTACAATGAACCTCCTGAGGGCATTTCCAATATACCACTTATATAACCATAAAGGCCAACAAACACCGCTGTGAACATGAGCTCGGCAACAATTAATCCCCAAACAAATAGCCAGAGTAATAATGTGGTTCCAAAGGAGATGGGCAGAATAAATCAAATCCCACACGCTCATTAAGTATGGGGATATTTCACTGATGCAACACAACCCCACAAGGAACTGGATATAGGGGACATATTATGCAAAATCAACTTTTAAGTCCTATTTTGATGTGTTCATGCGTGTTTTAGTAACGCTGCATTGTCCTGCATTTGAGGCTTGAGTGCTAAGAATAATGCTAAGTGCTAACCCTAACCTGTTTTCACCTACCTCCTATCTTCACCGACATCCTTGTACTTTTTTTTGTAATTATTTGAAAAATTAAGATTCTGAGTTATACACATGGTTAAATCATGTTTAGTGGTCATTGTCATTCTTCAAAAATACAAAAAAACACTACGAAATATGCTATGATTTGTGAACTGTGTAGGGTTTCTACCTATGACGCAACAATCATGTGAAAATTCAAACCAGCTTAGAGACAAAGGATTTTTGAAACTAGAATGAATAAAGCAAAATACAACTCTGGGTACGTTTCTGGCGAGGGAACAATGTTACAACATGCGTAAAAGCTTGAAATAATTTGCATAATGTGTCCTTTAAAGCTGCACTATGTAACTTTTCTCTTGAATAGTGCCACCTGCTTGTCTCTGTGGAGTTATTGCTTTGCCTGTGGAGTTACTTCTTTGCCAGGAACGTTCCACAGTATTGCATCAAACTTATCAATCCCCATGTAAACAAGCAGGTGAAAGCACATTCCAATAAGTTACAGACCAGATCTACGGAGCGGCGACCCCATTCAGCCCAAGATATTTAAAATATTTCTTAAACAACAAAAAATATAATCAAATAAGATGCAAACAGTTAATGCTATACTGTAGAACATTCCAGGAAAAGCAATAACATCCATGAAAACAAGGAGGGCTCTTCACCTTTTCGTTTGTATATTAAGTTCATAAGTTTGTAATAAAATCAACATCTTAAAATGAGAAAAGACATTAACTTTAAATTGGATTGAATTTTATTACATATGTGTTTTTACAATGCAGCAAAGTGCAGCTCATCATCCAATCATACAATAAAGCAAATAATAAACTATTGCAACAGAAACATTAGCAGGAATCAAATGCCCAACTGTCAGTTTTATGCACAAACTTATACCTACACGCCTTTGTAGTAGCATTTTTGTTTAATCTTGCATAACTGTACCCTTGATCAGACACAATAAATGCAACTACCCCACCTGATGCCCTTTGGCTAACAATCCAAAATAAATCCAACATTATTTTTAATCGTCCTCCACAAAAAAAACCATGTCACTTCTTCTTCCAGTCCTCACCTCGGGGATAATTTGCCCCCTTTGACCGGCATTTGTTGCAGAGGTAGCAAAGTTTTTGGTCCTTTTCCTCCTCCGCAGCAGCAGCAGCAGCACAGGAACAACAGACAGGGACTTGGCCTGGCTCCAGCCCCATGTGAGCACTATTTCTCCCCGAACAGATGCTGCCCAGCCCGGCCTCTCTCTGTTCCTGCCCCCAGTGTCGCAGACTGAATGAAACACCTCACCTTGGCTCCAAAACACGACGGGGTGTACCTGTTATAACTCCAGTTTGATTCAAGTTCTGGTTTGAGCTTTGTTTTATGTTTATTTTATTTGTATTTATGTGTTTGTTTATTTATTTATTTGACAGGGACAATGCAGTCATACATAATCACGGCGCATATAGAGTATGTAACTGCTGCTAATCTTCAACTCCTGTCCCTGGTGGGGCTTTTCTCTACAATAAACGGTTCAAAACAGTTTATTCTTACAATAGCGCAATTTCACTTTTCAGCCATTCGCACATTCAAACACACACTCACATACACACACACACAATACAGTATTTGGAAGTCTTTTAGTAGAGTTTTGATAGGCTTGTAACGAATAAAACGGGTGAAATTGGGCATCCTTGTGTAGATTTTAATTATGTAAATTTTTGTTTCATCTTTATGGTTTGTTGGTAATTGTTTAATTAGCCATAAAGTTAGCTAAAATGATGACTCTTAGCTAAAAATGTACTCTAATACTTTATACTAGATGCTTTAAGCTTGTGAAAACTAGTTAATTTGAAAATGCAGTGGCAGTCCTCTGTTTGCAACTTCCTCACTTACCTTAAGCATTGCAGGCTTCCTAACTATTCACTACAATGAGTTTTTAAGTGCTTTTCTTAACTTCCAGAGGCCAGAGCTGAGTTTTGCCTTCACAGTAAAACTACTATCACGCTAACAGCACACATACTCATTTGCTTGCAATAAAATGCTTTATAATTTGATGCAGACAGCATACAGCAGTCTCCTTTTGACCTTAAAAGCTGCTTTTACAATATTCTGCACTGGGGCAAGACAAATATTGCTTAACTACATGGAAAAACATTACTACAATATTTATAGTAACACATACAGTTCAAATCACTCCTTGATAAGTCTGCATCCAGACACAGAGAAAACATACACAGACAGAGAGCCTCCACATAATCGGGAATCAAACCTAAGACCTTCTTTTGGTGATTCTTGTGCATCCCTGGTGGGGGTCAGAGTGATGAAAATCCAGCACCATTGCCATAGCAAAAAACAAATCAACTTTATAACTTTTGAAAGGCTAAAAAGTCTTCAAAAATATCACCTATAAACAGGAAGCTATGCCCCTGAATAGCTACGTTTCTACTGCACATAAAAGTTGAAGTTAGTGCATTATCCAAACTTTTAACATGTGGGAATTAAACTGTTAAACTAGCCAATGGCGAGTCTGACTCTTTATCCGCGGTAGTCTGGTAAACACTCACAGCAACCAGAACTTTTTTCAAGCTTGTCAAGGTCCTACAATATTCATATTTTAGCAAGGCTTTTTACTTTTTCCATCTTAGTGTTGCAGCATATATAACTTATGTTTGCAGAAAACAAGATACTCACTTCTAAGTTACACTGTTGAAGCCAGAGGGGAACTAGCACACTAAATACTGAAGTACTAAAATAGGCTAAAATAAGAGTTGCTAGCAAGTTGTTTCGCAGCCTAGTGATGACGAATTGAGCAATGAAAATACAATGAGTCTGGTGAATGGGAATGTACTTTAAAACCACAAAGGAGCACTTCTTGGAGTACTTGTGAATGAAATAAAACTGCAGCTTTATGTAGGACTGAACAATCTGAGAAAAATAACAATTTTTTCTCACAAGCAGATAAGAAATGTATGTTTTAGGATAATAATAAGATTCAGTTCAAAGACTCGACATGTCTCGCAGAATTTACAGACAGAAATAGGCCTAAGAACTGACAAAATAATACATGAAATTGTTCTGATTTACACTACAAGCATAGCAATTTTTATTCTGAATAAGACACCATATTTGTGATTAATCTTGCAGCACCCAGGTATTCTTCTGATGAAGATTCTTAAAGGTGCATTGTGTAACTTTTCTGGTGGAGGGTCCGTCAAAATGCTTTTCTTCGTAGAGATGTTATTGCTTTGCCTGGTATTAAGCCTTTCTGTCTTCTTGGAGACCAAACTAAGCTAAGTTACAGGTCAGATCTGTGGGGAGGCAACCCCACAGAAGTTTTATAGGTATTTTTGAACTACAAAACCACCTGTAATTGAATAAATGTAAGGTAGAGGTGTTTAATGTCATACTGTGGAACATTCCAGGCAGAGCAATGTCATATGCATCATATACGTGATCGGCTGTGAGCTGGAGACATTTGTCACAGTGAGGGACAGGAGGACACTGGACAAACTGCTCTCCATCATGGACACTCCTGCTCACCCACTGCACCAGACTATAGAGGGACAGAGGAGATAATACTCCCTATAACTGTACAACAACTCACCCACTGCACCAGACTATAGAGGGACAGAGGAGATAATACTCCCTACAACTGTACAACAACTCACCCACTGCACCAGACTGTAGAGGGACAGAGGAGATAATACTCCCTATAACTGTACAACAACTCACCCACTGCACCAGACTATAGAGGGACAGAGGAGATAATACTCCCTACAACTGTACAACAACTCACCCACTGCACCAGACTATAGAGGGACAGAAGAGATAATACTCCCTATAACTGTACAACAACTCACCCTTATGTAACAGATAATACTCCCTACAACTGGACAACAACTCAATCTTAAGTAACGGATAACCTTATGCCCTGTCAATCAGCATATTATTTACACTGTCGTTCTCGTCTCTTGTTTATAGCTGTGATTTTATAGTTTATTTTAAAGTTTATTACTTATTTTTCTATTTTATTTTGACTTGTACATATACATTCATTCTTATAATTATGTCTCATTTGACATGTGTCTCTTGCTATTTTTGCTACACCATCTATTTTTGTTACTCTCTGTTATTATATTATATTGTGATGTTTGAGCTACTGTATCCAAATAATTTCCCTTGTGGATCAATAAAGTTTGTCTAAGTTTAAGTCTAAGTCTAATATCCGTAGAAACAAGCAGGTGACAAACCCCTAACCAAAATGTTACACAGTGCACTTTTAACATGCGTGGATGAAAGCTTGGAAAATAAATGTACAAAAAAAAAAAAAGACTGTCAGAACCGAAATCATCAATAATTCATTCCATCCACTTGAACCTTAACCTTTTGGCTTTATTCCCTAATGAACTTTTGCTAGACTAACCAAACAACCGGAGTACGCAGCAGGCTTCACAAAAGGTCAACTTTCTTTGGTGAAAACGCATACGATCTCTACACAGCTGGATCCCTCTGAAGTCTCCCCACACGCTAACTGTAGCATAAGGCTACGCTCATGGAAATTTAATGGCACAGCAGCTTGCGGTCTACCATGACAACCGTAAATACTCCTCCGGTCTTAATTTATGACGGTGGGAGGAGAATGAAAATGCATTACACGATTTATTAGCGGTAGTTGATTCAATCCCACCTCTGTGCAGGAGAATGCTACTGTTCATTAGCATGGCTCCACTGCGCTTTGTGATTGCGACATTAATCACAATAACTGTTTTCCAAATGTATGCTGGATGATCCCTGCACAGAAAGCGGAAAAATGGGCGATGGAATGGCCCTGGCCTTGGCTAGAGTACAGGCAGAGGCTGGCGCTTTCCCATCCATCTGTAGTGGTGATATAAGGTCAACAAAACAACTCAACGGAAAAGCAAACCATGTGGCTATTGGGGAAAATAGAAATGGGATGAGGTCTAATAAAGTGGCTATTTTGGTTTGGAGTATCCTGGCTTGGAGGTAAGTTTGTGGGGAAAAAAATAAAAAAAAAACATTAGGAAGAAAATGTTGTGCCAGTTGCAATTTGCTGGGTTTCGGATGACAAAACTGCATTCTATAGGTCAGTAATATTTAAGATGCACTGTGTAACTTTTTGGTTGAGGGTCCATCACCTGCTTGTTTCTATGGAGATGTCATTGCACTGCCTGGAATGTTCCACAGTGTGACATTAAACAGCTCTACCTTACATTTATTGAATTACAAGTGGTTTTATAGCTCAAAAATACCAGAAAAATAGACATTCTGACTGTGAGCGGGGTCGCCTCTTCTTAGATCTGATCTGTAACTTGATCTGGTTTGGTCTCCATGAAGATAGAAAAGTTTAATGCCATACTGTGAAACATTCTAGACAAAGCAATACTAATATCTCCATTTAGACAAGCATTTGACGGACCCTGCACCAGAAAAGTTACACAATGCACCTTTAAAGACGCACTGCACAACTTTTCTGGAGGAGGGTACGTCATTTTTGCTTTGGATGTTCCACAGTATGGCATTAAATAATTACATCTTGTATGTATTCATTTGCAGGTGGTTTTATTTATGAGAACCATCTGAAAGACGTTCTTACTGTTCTTACTGTGAGCAAGGCCCACTTCTCCACAGATCTGACCTTTAATCTGGTCTGGTGATGTGGCCTACATGTCTCAATGGAGATAGTAAAATTAAATACCATACCATAACATTCCAGGGAAAAATAATAACATCTACATGAAGTCAAGCAGGTGGCGGACCCTCTACGAGAAAAGTTACAAAGTGCACCTTTAATACAGGTGAGGGGGCACTTAAAATGAATATCGTTAAAATGCTTTCTGTTGTAATACAATTCATTAATGCAATAATGGCTAATAACTTAATAAATTTGCCCAGTTTTAAATGTAATAAGCCTGTATTATTTATTACATTATTGGCTGGTTATTACATTATTGGCTAGGTAATGGAAAAACATGTTATAATGTAATAACTGCAGCCAATAATGTAATACTTGCTTGTTATTTTTGTTACTATTATTTTTTTTATCAGTTGCTACACGCCACATCAACAGTTACGCTTGATTTTTGAGAATTAAAGGAAAGAATTAAGTAGAATGATTACAGATATAAAACTGAAGAAAATCTCAAAATACACGCGGTCTTGAAGTTTTGTACCTCACGTTAAAATAACTTTCGCTAGAATGATAACTTTTACTGTTTTTGTCCAAACACAAACTCATCCCCGACTGTTTAGTTTGACAGTGAGGAGACAAAAGGCAAACAAAATGGCCACCTGTTCAGATGCAAATCCACCACAAATCAGCTCATTTTGTATCTGAAACCACACAATGCTTGCATAAATTCGCATTGTCATTTTGGTGAGTTTACAACAAAAACAGACTTTATTTTCACCGGCTGGCTATACTGGCTGGGCTGGATTCTGGTCTAGACTAGGTGTGGGGTTAAATGTACTGATGTGATGGATGGAACAGACAGCGGCGTCACAGTCTGTCAGTCACTCACTCAGGTAGACTCACAGAATACAGCCTCCTCGGACCACAGCCTGATCCAGAGTCTTTCTATCTCCTCTCAAATATATGGACTGTACACTGTGTGGGAGCCGCAGTCGTCAGAGAATTACGGTGGAGAGAAACGGCAATAAAACCACAGCGCGTCTTTCATTCATTTAAAGGGCCCATTTTATGCTGTTTTCTCATCTGTTATAATGTTATTTCCTTAACAAAAACTTACATGGAGTTGTGTTTTGTTTCATTCACACACGTTTAACACACAAATCCGGCAAATTATCCTGTTCTTCTCTCAAACAGAAAACACTCTGTTCCACCTGATGTCACATGGTCATACAGGAAGTGCTCCACTGTGTTTTTAAACTCCATGCACCTTGATTCAGCCCTGAAATTGCCAGTCTCTACTGAACTAAACGTTAAAGGTCGCTGTTAACCTGAAAACTACTGCTTCATGACATCACAAGGTGGAACAGAGCATTTTGAGCTTTTTGAGGTTGAGATTTAGACAGACTAATAATAAAGGATTACTCAAACATGTGTGAACGAGACAAAACACAAACAGGTATGTTTTTGATGAGATTTGTGTAATCTATGACCTTTAATTTGTGTATTTTTTTCATGTTCACTAACTGTGGGACTGCCACTTGCTTAATCGTCACCATGGTGTTCTATTTGTTTTGTCTGTAATGTTCCGCAGTATCATATTAAACCTGTTTACCTTGTATATGTCCAATTACAGGTGTTTTAACTGATAAGTCCTCACTCCCTTTGCTCTTCACACAAAGTCACTCCCCCTTCAGAGCGGCATCACAACAGAATCAGCGTGCATCCTGCTAATGAAACTACTGCACATTACCTCAGGTTTGTGAAGTTGTATTGTATTGTTTTGTATCACGTCGTTGTATGTTTGTGGAAAATTGCACTATGGGATTATGGGTGACGCAGGCTTGAGGACTGAGTCTTGAAAAGACTCATACGGCTAATTGGAAGAAGAGTTCAAATGGGGCCCCGGAGAGATCACATGGACGACATATAACACCACTTCAGGCATAGTTATTGCCTGGTAGAAAGCTTTAAAAAGTTGATTTTACACAATACTCCCTCTTTACAAAGCAGGCATACTTGCTTTACAGAGATCTGACCTGTAACTTGGCCTGGTGGTACCATCTGGTTGTGTCCGTGGAGAATCTGAACATTAATTGAAAATGCAAGTCAAGAATAAAACAGGCTATAATTTGAATTGAAATTTATTCTGTGAAAAAACACATTTTATTTGTACTCCTGCCAATGTCTTGTTTTTGCACATAATTACAGGCACCTAAAATATCTTCTATAATTCTTTGCCAAAAACAATAATTATAATATGCAAAAATGTGTGTAGAATCCCTCAGTCGTCCAGGTAGAATCCATGGCAAAAAGGAGAAATTTAATTTGTCAACTGGACAGAGTTTATTTGGTCGAATACGTTTCGCAGCTCATCCAAGCTCATCCAAGCTCATCCAAGCTGCTTGCGAAACGTATTCGACCAAATAAACTCTGTCCAGTTGACAAATTAAATTTCTCCTTTTTGCCAATATGCAAAAATTTATATTTTAACTTTCCAAAAACAACAACTAATTTGAACACAAAATGAACAAGGAGTATCATAGGACAATATTGACAAAACATTTAAATGTTCATGGAGTATCTTGGTAACAATCAGAAGATATTTTGGCTCTTCAAATTAAATGTTTTAAAGAGCCCATATTACGCATTTTTTAAAATCTATGTTATAATGTTGTTTCCACATCTCAAACATACCTAGAGCTGTGTTTTGTTTCATGCACACACGTTCTTCGCTCAACAAAACACTCTGTTCCAATTTGTGATGTCATGTGGTGATACAGGAAGGAATTGAGTATTTAAACTCCATACACCTTGACTAGAATCATTTGGATGATCTCTACTGAAGGTAAAAGGTAGCCATTCATTTGAAAAGTACCACTATATGACATCATAAGGTGGAACAGAGCATTTTGAGCTTTGGAGATGTAGACAGACTAAATAATAAAAGATTACTGAATAACAAACAAAACTCCAGGTATGTTTTTGAGGAAGGAACAACATTATAACATGGCTTAAAGCTCACAATAGTCAATTTTATAAAGTAAAGTGTGGAATTATTTATTTTTTTCCTCCCCTTTTTTTACTAATTCAGCTTTTTCCTCAACATTTTCAGACATTTTACTTTCCATAATAAACATCCCAGTATACAATTTGCACATGCATTTGGGTAATGAAAAATAAGCCATCCCCTCACTATACCTTTTCAAATCTAAAAATACTTCAAATTTCCCCCTACGAAGCTATCAGAAGACCAAATACACACTTTCCCTTTGTGTGCACGTTCAAACGGCACTAGTATCTCCCCTAATGATAGACCATCTATAGTACAACCATCTCCGGCTGACTGAGCATCCGAGAGAGTCTGTACCACCTGACAATAGCACCTTAATGAGAGTCCACTTTCTCAACGGCGCCCCCATCCAACCGTGTTATAGCAGCACGTCCAGGCTTCTTATTAGAGGGACAGATGTGGCTCAGGCCTGACCTATTTGAAGGCGTATTTGAGCCATGAGAGATGCAGCCGTTTCAATAAAGAGCCCAAATGCAAAGTACGGTCCGTAACAAATCGGCAGGAGTCCTACAGCTTGAATGTGAGATAATGTGGTTGTGATGAAAGAGGCTGTAGTGAGAGGAGCATAACAGGGGCTGAAAACATGAATATGAGTGAGAGATGTCATTTAAATGTCAAGGCAAGGTGAATTAACATGAATATTGGATTCTAAAAGGGGATAAACATAACTAATAAACTAACTGAAAAGTATATAGTTATATGCAAAAAGAGTTCGTTTGTGTGGATCTTAGAGATATACATTGATCTAGTCGGTTTAGCAACAGCTCTCAGTCCTTAAATTTATATTTATAAAGGTCCTATATTACGCAAAAGTGGAATACTGTTACTGCATCAAAAACATACCTGGACCTGTGTTTTGTTTCATTCACACATGTTTGAAGCTTTTACCTTTACTTCAGTAGAGATTGGCAATTCCAGGTCTGAAATTATCCACATGATTCAAGTGAAGGTGTATGGAGTTTAAAAACACAGAGGAGCACTTGTATTGCCTGTATTACCACATGACATCACACGTTGGAACAGAGTGTTTTCAGTCTGAGAGAAAAAATCAGGCTAAATATGCAGGATTTGTGTGTTAAACGTGTGTTAATGAAACAAAACAAAACACAATTCCAGGTTTGTTTGTGATGAACAACTTTATAACATAGATCAGAAAATAGCGCAATATGAGCCCTGGAAAGTGCTTTTGGAACATTTCTGAGTACACTACCTGCTTGTCTCCATGGAGATGATATTGCTCTGCCTGGAATGTTCCACAGTATTAGTATTAGTAGACAATAAAAGTATACTGGTCTCCATGGAGCCAAGCAGGTGGGGGTTAGATTTGTGACGAGGCGACCCCATTTATAGTAAGAATGTAGGCTGTTTTTAGCAATAATGGAAAAAAAAAAAAAAAAAAAATAGATATGTTTAATGCCATACTCTGAGATATTATGGACAAACGAAAAAGTTACATAGTGCACCACTAAATTATCCCAGGGAAACAAAAACTTTGCAAGACGAAAATGTACAAACGAAATCATATGTTGTAGTTTACATTAAGGTTAATGCAGCTAGAAACTATTAAAAAATCAATAAAAATGCATTATGCTAACTGAATACGCTCAGTATGTGGACATAAACAAATTAGCCATGCGTTAATAGCCATACATCCTCCACTGACCTGTAGTAAGAAGAGGTCTTGTATTGCCTCTACCTTTCTTGGGGTGACTTCCTAAAACTACACCGTAAAAGCACATAGGAGTGAGAAAACAAAATTGATTTCATGACAGAGGGCCCTGTTGAGTTATATCTGGCAACATTTCAAAGGAAAACCGCTTTCCGGGTACAAATAATTGCCAAGGTTAGATGGAAAAAGCATGAATCACTGGAACATGAAGGCGCTGGAGCTAAATAGCATCAGATGTTGTTGTGAGGCCTTCAGGTCCATTTATGAATAGAAATGTTTAAAAAAATGTTTATATCTTCAATAAACTGCAGCATTATTATAAATACACTGTAGAGAGGGATCAGAAGGGACTGAAAAACATCAAATATTATTATTTATATTTCTGCAGAATCACTGAGCGAAGGGCCCAACTCTGTTCACTTAAGGAAAGAGAAATGTGTTTTTGTTCTAAATAAAAAGTGCCCAATAAGATCCTTAGTTTCTAGAGATGTAACGATATCCAAATCTCACAATATTTCCACGATGTGCATCTCACAGTACGATAATTATTGCGAAATATTTGAGCAATTAACAGAATTGTGGATATGCTACTTTTTCCTTTTACAATGCAATAACAAGTCTTCAGTGTGAATCGTTACTGTTATAAAGAATTAAGACTTAAAAATGCTTCATAAGTTATTTTTTCATACAGTGTGCACTGAAATGAAGCAAAGGATCATGTTCTATGTAGTTCTCTCTTTTGTAATACTTTTAAGTGAAAAACCTTTCAATTCGATATATTGTGACAGCCCACGATATTATTGTGAGAGTACGATATCACGATATTTCGGCTATTGTTACATTCCTATTCATTTCACGCAGCAGCTGTTAATCTGAGGAAAGAAAATGTGTTTTTGTTCAAAATAAAAGGTGACCAGTGAGATCCTTACAAAAGTTTCAGGGTGAAGACGTTTCGCTGCTCATCAAAGCGGCTTCTTCAGTTCTGTTCAGACTGCCGGTGGACATTGCCTTGGTAAATGGTCACCTTGAAGGCACTCCGGGGCAGACACAATGACAGTATCCATCTTTGAGAGTTGGAATCGCACCGCCAACCTGTGCTCAACCAGTGATGTTAATGCCAACCTTCAGATCAGTGGACAAATACTCAAATGAGCAACTATTGCCCCTTAAAGTGCATATGATGTTGACTTAATTTGGTGGGATAATACCTGTTGTAAATATAAATTATAGTTTTATAATTTATAGTTTATGTTGGAAGCAGATTTTCTATTTTAGTGAGTCCCATATTGATGACATCACACTGGGGAGAATTCTGACTGAACATTTTGCATAATTTACGCACAAGAAGCAAATTTTTTCAGATACTTAAACTATTATTTAAACAAGGTGAAGGTGTTTTCTTGTATTTTTATTTGTCAAATAATAATTCCTATATGTACATTAAAGGAGTTTTCGCCCGGTGTATTACATGGTTGCTAGGTAACAGTTATGTTGCCATGATTTCCAACCAGGAAGTACAATTTTAAACCTAAAAAAATGGCCAAACTGGACTTTTCTTTTGGTAAAATCTTAAATATAATGAACTTAACAGTGATTTTTTTTTTACATCTATCTGAAGGGAGGAGCTAACTATACACCTATTATTTTCAGTTTCTGTTTGTGTGCCAGGTCTGTTGAACTACACTAAGTCTGAACTGTCCGTGAGTCATACTTTGTGTAATCGCTCGGGCCCCTAATGGGTAACGGCATAAAGTCTAAGCTCCCCGTTCGTTCAAAGATGGATTTTCTTTCCTAACAAACATTGCCTCTTTCACATGCATCACTGAGATGAATAAATAGATTGATAGAAGATTAAATAGATTGATAGAAGCTTAAATAGATTGATAGAAGATTGGTTCTGGCTCGAGACTCATCTTACATTAGTAGCAGCTAAAAAGCGTCTTAGTGGAAAATAATCACCACAGCAGGCAGGACTTCACCATGTGGGGCATTCGATTGTGGAGTTGGCATGTTTTCCCAGAGGCAGCGCTCAAAACTAGCACAGTTGTCTAATGTTTTGAAAAACTCCTTACTCAAGGTCTGGAGAAGTGTCCCTAGGTACTGCCTTGCTGTTAGAACTTTTGAGTCATGATAAGTTTCGCAGGTGGAGATCTTAAACGCCTTTATGAATCAAAGCTAAAATACAAAAACTATACTTAAAAATGTAACTTTTCTAGTGTGTGGTTCGTCACCTTGTCTTAAGATAAGATAAGATAAGACTTTATTGATCTCACAGAGGAGAAATTCACTCGTAACAGAAGCTCACAGTCAGGGGACAGTCTTCATAAAGATGTTACATTTTGCCTGGAATATTCCATACTATAGAATTAAATGAGTCTTACATTTATTCGTTTGCAGGTGTTTTAAATGACTAAATACCTCAAAATACCCACGTTCTTACTGTGTGGACATGTTCACCGCTCCACAGACCTGGCCTAAACTTGGTCTAGTAGTGCCACCTGGTCGTCACTGTGGAGATAGAGAAGTTTGAAGTCATACTGTGTAACATTCTCCAATGAGACATGCAGATTGCCGTCTCTCCACCACACTTTTAAAGGTCCTATATTACACAAATTGACTCTTGTGTTAGAATGTTGTTTCCTCTTCAAAAACTGACCTGGAGTTGTGTTTTGTTTTGTTCTCACGTTTGAGTAATCCTTAATTTTTTGTCTGTCTACATTTTCAAAGCTCAAAATGCTCTATTCTACCTCGTGATGTCATGTAGTGGTAGTTTTTAATCTATTTTTAGTGCAGAAGAGATTGGCAATTCCAGATTATAAATTATCCAAATGATTCTAGTGATGGTTTATGGAGTTTAAAAACCCAGTGGAGCACTTCTTGTATTACCACATAACATCACAAGAGTTTTCCATTTGAGAGTGAATGAAACACGATGAGGAAACATTATAACAGATCAGAAAACAGCGTAATATGGGCCCTTTAAGGAGGGAATGCAGTGTATGGCATATTTGGTATCAGTATTTGGCAGGCAGGACATTATATAGACACATAAACCCATAAATATACAAATCTATCTCAAACTGAACGCACTTTTTGACATATTCACACACTATATATGAATAAGGTTTTTCCAACTACATAAATAAACTCCACACAATACCTTCAAAACAATCCAAAAGTTCTATAGCCTACTAAATCCTATACAACAACAAACCCAGAAGCTTACATAGCAGAATGTTGTGAGTTGTGTGTGACATCCAGAGGGACTACATTCAAAATCCTTCTTCTCGACTTTTAATCCTCTGTGACTCTGCTCCAGCTGTCCCTACATCCAAAAATACAAATATGCAGTACAAGTACGAGTAAATCAGCCTGTCACGTTAATTACTATACCGATTTATCTTTCAGTATATAAAAGTTGGTACAATATTTTTTATCGTGTGTACATTTTCTTTGCTCTATTAGGGAGTTTTTAGTTATTTTTAAGCTATAAAAGGTTGAATTTATAACTTCTATGACTCATTAAAGGTGCACAGTGCAACTTTTTTTGCTTGTCTCTATGGAGAAGTTATCGCTTCACCCGAAATGTTCCTCAGTACTGCATTAAACTTGTATAACTTGCATTTATTCAATTACAGGGGATTTTATTGTCTTGAAAAACATGCATTCTTACTGAGAGCAGGGTCGCCACTCCACAGATCTGACCTTTACCTTGGCCCCGTAGCGTCACCTGCTTGACTCCATGGAAATAGATATTCAATGCCATACTACGGGACATTTCAGCAATAACATCTCCATGGAGACGAGCAGATAACCTTCCACATGGTGTAGCTTTAAAGATGCAAACTAAGTACTAAAGTTTTTCATCTGCTATTTATTTATTTATTGCAACTCAACTTTTTTCACAATATTGCACATTTAGAATAGTTTTTGTACTTAAAATCCGCTCTTGGGTTATTAAATTTGTTTTATTATCGTTTATTGGCTATATTTACTTCAGCAATGTATCGTATTTCAAAATTTGTTATGGTGACAGTTCTAGGAGTGAGATCTACGTATATATGAAGAATACATTTAGACTTTAACCACCTGTAAGGCTAACCACTCTGCCGTACGGTCCAAGTCTGAGCCGCTAATGAAGAAACAGCCCCCAGAGACACGAGCTTTCATCAGTGTAATGTCAAGAATCATGATTATTTCAATTAGTTTTTCTAATGAGTCTGGTCGCTACAAAACATCCAGAAGCTAAGAAAAAACAGTATGTGCTTTAAGAATGCCTCTAAAGGGTTCCATGATTTGAGATAAAAAATATTTACTCAAAAAATAAACCTTAAATTGACTGTACCTGATATATAAGCAGCTCTTGAGGTCAAAATCTATCCAGTGTGGACTGTCTGCATGTCATTACAAAGGGTTTTATTAGCATGCCAATAAGTGTGACAGCAAAACCCCGCTCTGGCCTCTTACAGTTGTGCAACGCGCTTTTAAACTCGACATGGTGAATAATTAGGATGCTAGGGATGCATAAGGTAAGTGAGGAATAACTTTGAACCACTGCAAAACAATGAACTATTTTTTTTTCTTTGTACTTTTTATATTTTTCCTGTGAGAACATTTTTAGCTGTGGAAGGTTGAATAACGAATTTCAATGACTCATAGATACTAACTTAGCGTGTCTGACATTTCTTTCTTAAGCTCATGTTTCTTAACGATACTGTTGAATATTTTGTGTGAGGGCGTAATCCTTCTTTAAGATTATTTCGTCAGTGGTATACATTATGCTAATACAATAATACTACTGTTTATCATCTTTATTTTCATCAGCACTTCAAAATGTGGGCGACCACTCGGAATACAAGGTGGCGTAGTTTAAATTCCAATGCAGCTTCTCACCTGCTGTGTGGTTACTGGGCCGAGGAGGAGGTGTCAAGAATCATTCAAAAAGACAGACGCTCTGATAATGTAATACTATTTATTACAAAAACAGAGTATAAGCCGATTACAGACAGAGGGTCCGGGCACCTCGAAGCCAATCAAAGGAGAACACCTCGAACAAAGGATTTGCTCACATTTATATAACTTTCTATAGGACATCCCATTGTAATCTGACTACTTCTATATGTCCGAAGACTTAAACATTTCTAGATGTTATTAGAGTTAGGGGTCTCTCGGGCCACCATGATAGATTAGAATGCAGAGGCCTCATAACTTACCTTAACTTAACCTGGTTCTCAAGGTTCAAAAGGTAAAGCAGATACTACAGTGGCTCTAGTGCAAATTTGTCTAGTAGAATGTGAAGTAAGTGAGTGTTGGTGGTGGTCAGAGGGCCGAAGGTGCAGATGGACAGCCTCACTCCTGTCAATCTGCCCCAGGGCACATGTGGATACAGTATGGTCACTTTTTTTATATAACGCTTTTCCACCTTCAACTGAACCACCAACTTTCACATCGGTGGACAAACACTCTACCAACTAAACTACTGTCGCCCTGTTAGATGACAGTAGCTGACCATCTGGAGCGAATGAATAATGCATGGGGGTGGGATTTAATAAGTTTTCCTCTTTCGACTCCTTTCCTTTTCGAGCTTAAATAAGAAAAAAATATGTGAAATGTACATTAAGTGTACAGGAAACGTGCATACTTACATCTTGTGTTAATTCATCTGTTTTAAATAAGCAAATCAATGACATGAAATGCATCGTAAAGAGCCATATATGGAGGTCTTGAAAGGCACTTTATAAATCCAATGCATTATCGATATTCTAAATGAAAAAAAATGAAATGCTCGGCTCAGCTATAATCCACAGTAGCCACACATTCCTACAATTCTTATGCATGAATTACGAAAACCATTGATTCCACATTAGTCAACTACAGATAACTGTTTGTATTGATCAGTTCTTCTAAAATGCATGAACTGAGTAAACCAAACTCACCATAATGTCATTCCTGAGTGTGGGTTTGCGGGGCCAGTAAAACGCATGGAATATGAAGCTACGAATTGACATATTGATGGACTAAAAGCTTCTACGGCAAGGACACAAGCAACCGGAAGCTATTAGGTGTCCATTACTTCGAGTCGGACCATTAAAAAGCTTCGGAAAGGTTTCAGGGAGAGTTAATGTAAATAGCCAGCGTGACCCCTCCCCTGCTGTAATAACATGGGCTATAGGAGTGAATGATTATGCAGGAGATTGTGGTTTTTAGTCTCATTATCCGGCAGGCTGAGCTCCATGTCAACCCCACTCTCCTCTGTCTGAATAGCATTAGCCCGGGTCTGCCTCATGGACCTATGCTAATGAGATGCTAACTGGGAAGCACCTGCATGTGTCCAGACTCTAAACTGTTACAGATTACATAAATATAATGCATTTTTATGAGTAAAAATCTGAAAAAGACTGGACATAATATCTGTTTTGGCTAGTAGTTTTATCTAGGTGGATTTTATGTCTTAATCTGATTTATTTTGTACAATAATTCAGAAATACAAAAACATGGATAAATAAATAAACGCCATTAATTTCGGAAATTTGCAATTCAATTCTGATCAGTGAAAACGCTGACTTGTAATCACTGACTGTATAAAGAAGTGGACTGAGTGAGTGTGATGTCGCCCATAGTGTTCAGCTCCAGTCAAATGAAGCTCACTGAGGCGAGCAGTTATATGGGGAATTTGGAGCCGAGTTCCATATTAGGAATAGGAATTGATTTATGGATAAAAATGCAAAATAAAAACACTAGGATCATGTAGAGCAGTTTAATACGAATATTTTAAGACCAAAATGAGCCTGACAGCAGCAGTTACAGAGAGGAGGGATGTTTTTTTCAGTACAAAGTGTATTAGAGCTGAAGTCAGTGGAGCCGGAAGTGTGCCTATGCTTACTTCCTATTTATATTCCCATTTATATATACAGTCTATGCTGGTAACGTATAAAGGGACCAAGTTACAGTGGCAAAAACTTTAAAAACCAAGCTAGAGTAGCAAAAACATCAAATACGTGGGGAAATACCCAATATTTCCCCATGTATTTGAGCAAAATGTATCTTGCCTCAGTATAAGCAGCTCTGGAGGTCAAATAAGTCAGTTTTGTGCTGTCTGCATCTAATTATATACACTGCTCTTTAGTCCGATAATCAGGAAGCACGTGTTGGCATGCTAGCTGTTGTTGTTAGCATTACTGTGACTCCAAAACAAACAGCAACCAAAAGCTTGTCTCTGATAGTTGTAAAAAGTGCCTTTAAACTCATCATAGTGACTAATTAAGATGCTCAGAATGCAAACTAGTTCTGTTTTTCACGTTTTTAAGACAGTGTGAATCAGGTACAGCACCTTTAATATCCAACCCTGGGCAGGAATTTATAATAATAGCAAAGAAAACTTCAAAAACAGTCATAATGGGATCTTTTGTTGGAAATATATAACAGAAAATGAGATAATACATTAGCAACATTATAGCACCAGTATTCTTGCAACAAATGAAGAGAAACTGTATATCAGAGATTGCTAGACAATATTGGAAAATTGCAAAAACAGACGAAGAAATAAAGGCCATACCCATAATGTAATATCTGAAATAAAATAAGATTGTTTCAACACAAGACTCCTTACAATTTTTGTTAAGAAAGAGCAGCTACTACAGAGTACAGAGAAAATACGTCTTACTTTAAGACTGTTTTGTAAAGGCTTTTAAAGTGCATATGATAGATTTTTATGATTCTCTAATTTTGGTGTAATTATTAGTTTGATTATAATTATTGTATATAATGATATAATATATAATAATATATATTAATACAAATGACAGGTTTACACCAATCAAGAAGCAGTTTGAGAACAAAAATATTACACTTGGGAGAATTCTGTTCAAAAGTCCGACACAGTAATAACAAAATAAATACCAAAATCTGACAAATGCAATGGAAAATCCTATATAACATTTACCCCACTAAGATTCATGTCTAAAATGATCAAGAATATAACACCAAACTGTACTTTTTGCCTAAATAAAGAAGAAAAACACCTATTTTATAATTGTGCACCTTGCAGCTTTGGACAGTTAGAACAATACTTAAATGAAAAATCCTCTAAATAAAATTACTATTAATGATCACAATATTATAATTTACTTCAGTCACAGTAACAAGGAAATAGAATTTATTGTCAATTTATTCCAATTTATTAATACTATTTATTATACTACACTATTTATTAATACCATATCCATAAAAATGAAATATACTACAGAATTACAATGCATCCATAAGAACATACAAATTTATAAAAAAAAAAAAAAATTAAACCGGATTGAACTGGAAAAAAAAAAAAAAAAGTTTCTTAATCCACTTTGAGTCACTTTATTTTCAAGTCTTTATGATTTTTATCTGTTTTTAATTTCATATTTTTTATATGTTTATGTCTCATGCACAAACTCCTTTCTTTGTGTAAATGTTAGGGTTAAAAAAAAAAAGGTGATGACACAATTTACACACAAAAAGCAAATTTCTTCTGATATTTTAATATTTTAAACATTATTTCAACAAAATAAGGTGTTTTCTTATATTTGTATTTGCCAGATAATAATTTCTGTGTACATTAGAGGAGTGTTGCTAGGTAACAGTTATGAATTCCCTAGTGCGATGTCGGGATTTCCAACCAGGAAGTAAAATTTTAAACCTAAAAAATGGCCGAACTGGGAAAACGAGAGTGAATGTTTTTGCAAAAATCTCAAATGTAACAATCTTAACTGTGTTTTAATAAAATGAGTAGTCCAACCTTTCATGGGCATTTTAAGTATTCAGCTCCACTCAGACTATTTTTGTTCCTTCTGTCCCCGCTGCTTCTTTAGGCTACCTCTGCTCTCAAACTCCCAAACTCCCAAATGTGTTGTCATGAAAAATGTATTCACTTTCAATATGTCTGCATCAACAGCCACAGGAGAGGTGAGGGAACAGTTCACTCTGTTCGCCAAAGCCTCGCCATCCATCAGCTTTTTCAATATCTCCCAAACCTGCACCTTCAAAAAAATCAGTACAAGACAACTAGAAATGTCTATTACCAAAATACTTTAAAGGTGCATTAACGTTTCTGGTTTCTGCTTTTCTCCATGGAGATGTTATTGCGTTGTCTGGTATGTTACACAGTATTAAACCTTTCTATCCTCATGGAGACCAAACCAGACCAAGTTACAGCTCAGATCTGTGGAGAGGCGACCCCGCTCACAGTCAGAACGCCTGAAAAACTGTTGGCTAATGCTAGCTAGTTTGTGACTGTAATATTATTCGAGAGGGATTTGTTTAACAGCACAAATCAGCTCACCTGTTGACAGTTCTACATGATCAGACTCTGTTAAAACAAAGCTCAGATTAAAGTCTAACACAGCATCAGACAGAGCAGTGCCTACAGTTAGCATCACATCATCAAGGAATGTTTTGATTGATTGATTCATATTTATTTCGAGTTTGTGCCAAGAGAGAAACAACAGAAAAGCACATTTCTCGAAAAGAAGTGGGAAGAAGAAAAACTTATATTAACTCACCCTGATGACGAATGTTGATGTTGATGATGATGATCAGCTGAAAAGTAGCAATAAAGCATTTTTTTATCCATGAACCAGGAAGTAGATGGTGCACTGTTAGCATGCTAGTTGTAGTTAGCGTCACAGTGACAGGAAAACTCCGCTCTGGCCTCGGAAAGTCATGAAAGGTGCGTCATTTTGGTGAGTAATTAGGTTTGCATAAGGTAAATACGGAATAACTCTGGAACACTGCAAACTATTTAACATAAACTAGTTCTATTTTTCTGTTTATTTAAAACGTGGTATCAGGTACAGTTCCTTTCAACGCTCTATACTGCACAAAATGGATTCCTGTGAGCTTTAAGCCATGTTAGAATGGTGTCACTTCATCAAAAACAACTTATCGTGTCATGTAGTGGTAGTTTTCAAGTTAACAAAACTACCTTTTACCTTTTGTTCAGTAGAGATTGGCATTTCCGGAGCTGAAATTATCAAAATGATTCTAATGATGGAGTTAAAAACACATTTCCTGCATTACCACATGACATCACAAGTTGGAACAGAGTGTCTTCTGTTTGAGAGAAGAACTCAGCCTAAACATGCAGGATTTGTGTGTCAAACATGTGTGAATGAAACAAAACACAACTCCAGGTCTGTTTGTGATGAGATTTGTGAACAACATTATAACATAGATCAGAAAATAGCGTAATATGAGCCCTTTAAAGTCCAAGGAGGAAAGACACTTACTAGCAAGGACGCTTTAACAAGACACTCTTTACACCCTCGTCGAATCATTTATCAGTGCTAAATATGCTAAATAAAATGCTCCAGGTTAATGTGTTTTCCTTTATACTTAATACAGATATTAAAAGCTGTACTGAGAGTTTTCAGATCAATGATATAGGCTCATTTTAAGCAGATGGAGCCAATTGCTGCTCATTTTAGCACTGCCAAATTAGAAGTTTCAACCAAACTCCATATTTTGTACATTATCGGTTTTTAAATTTTCAATCTAAGTTCAATTTAAATATAAATAGTGGTAGTCTTTGTAGAGTTACCTTGAAAATTGGAAAACTTGTAATGAAAAGAGGCTTGAGTCAATCTCAAATTCATTCACTGTGGAGGAAATTAGGTGCAGTGTGTAACTTTTCTGGGGGAGGGTCCGTCAAACGCTTTTCTCCATGGAGATGTTATCGCTTTATCTGGAATGTTTCACAGTATGGCATTAAACCTGTCTATCTACACGGAGAACAAACCAGACAAAGTTACAGGCCAGATCAGTGGAGAGGCGACCCCGCTCACAGTCAGAATGCTGGTTTTTCTCTGTATTTTGGAGCTATTAAACCACCTGTAGCTGAATAAATGTAAGATAAAGCAGTTTAATGTCATACTGTGGAACATTCCAGGCAGAGCAATGACATATCCATAGGTTTTTAAAGTGCGATATTGCTGAAAAATATATAGACAGACACTAGAATGATTATATCTATCTATTTCTTTGCTTTTTATCCATGTAAGCAGTATTCACGGCCACACCTCAATGACAGTCACAGAAGCAGACGATGATGAATGGAGAGACCAGTGAAGGAGGACGTGGCCTTTGAAATACAAGCCTTCAGCTGTTATTCAAATCCACATGAACCAAACGGAGAATACTGGCAATAAAATATTTATGTTGTCACTCAACTCAAACACCTTGTCCAAGTAAACCTTTTCTAAACATTTCTGCATAATGTGTTTCCACCTCTGAGCTTTTATTTTGATGTGTGCAAATAGAGAATGCACATTTTCATACCTGTGGTTCTGATAGAGGTAAAGTAAAGGATGTTAAAGGTGGTTTGTGTAACTTTTCTGGTGGAGGGTAGGGTCCGTCACCTGCTTATGTCATTGGTCTGCCCGAAATGTTCCACAGTGTGACATTAAACAGCTCTACCTTATATTTATTCAACTACAGGTGGGTTTATAGCTCAAAAATCCCTAGAAAAACAGGCATTCTGACTGTGAGCGAGGTCGCCTCTCCACAGATCTGACCTGTACCCTGGTCTGATTTGGTTTCCATGAAGACAGAAAGGATTTATACCATGTTTTATACGATACCATACTGTGAAACATTTCAGACAAAGCAATAACATCTCCATGGAGAAAAGCATTTGATGAGCCCTCCACCAGTTACACAATCACCTTTAATGAAAATAATAATATAGATTAACAGATTTTGCACAAAGCTAACAGCTGTTCTCATGCACATTTCTCAAAACATATATGACATTTTGACCTCTGCAAAGCTGTATAGAGAATTTCCATCTGCTAACCGCTACAATAGTGTTAGCATTTTGATGGAGTTCATAATATATGTTTAAGCAATACATTTAGCACGAAAAGAACAAAATTGCAAATGGGAATTATGTACAATATGTATACAGCTACTGCGAGTAATTGGATGGCTAGTCCTGACACACACACACGGCAAAAACACAATACAGGGAGGCAAGATTAATAGCAACTGAATCAATATCACAATTTGAATGAACGCACAATCACAAAAGCAAATCACAAAAGATGCCATTTTGAAGTAGCATCATTTTGATAATGGGAAAATAGGTTTAAGCACTCATGAGTAGATGTCCAGACCATAGACTGTACATATAAATGGTCATAGGTAACGCACTAGTCGCAGCGTTCCAAATAGGAAGTTCACATTCCGGCTCTTACTGACCCCGGCTCCCATTGACTTACACTGGAATATTGTGTTCCCTCTCTGTAACTGCTGCAGTGAGACTCGTCATTTTGGTCTTAAAATGTTCGTATTAACCCGCTCTACATGATCCTGGGGTTTTTATTTGGCTATTTTGTCCGTTTAAGAAATGAAGTGTGGCTCCAAATTCGCCCCTGTAACTGCCGGCATCGTTGAGCTTCATTTGACTGGAGCCGAATGCTGTGGGTGACGTCACACTCGCTCCAAATTCAGTTTTTTGGCTCTGATCAAATACAGATTTTTTGATATTTGCAATTGCCAATACCAATCTGATAACGTTCTTATTCTGATACCAATCTTCTCCTTTTACATGATTTTATTTACACGATTTACGCTAAATAATTAAGTGTTACGTCTCAGTTGAATAAAATTATTACCTGATATAAAAATTTCTACTTAAAAAGGAGGTAAAACAAATACTATCTCTCTGTAATTTTATGTTTTTAGCTGCTTTAGCGCGTCCTCAGTTTGTGTTAAGCAGCGTTAGCAGTGACAGCGACGTGCAGAGGACTATTCACTGTATCAGCTCGATCTATTCACCAAATCTGATCCAAGACTGTGCTCGAAAAATGCCTAGATCAGAGGCTGATACCAGAATCAGATCAGGACATCACTATTTTGAGAAGTACCAAAAAGCAGTGCTATAATAACAGCAAAAATATTAAATACAAAACATTGTGATATTGCAAAGTCAAAATTGTGAAATGGACTGCAAAATAAAAATGCATTATACATAAAGGCAAAACCTGTTTCATTCCCTGGGACTGTCTTGTCTCATCTTGTGGAAATTTTTAAAAAGTTAACTTCATCTACCTCTACTATTCCATCTGTGCTTTATAATTTGAAGGCCAATTCGTTCAGCTATATTTTCAAGAAAACAAAAACACATATTTACAGGCAATACTCAATATTGTCAAAACTGTCATGAAAATGCATGCGTTTTTCTGTTTATGTCACACATGGGAGCGTTTGTTCTGAGCAAACCTTATTTATGTGGACGATAGAAATATGTGAGAATAATATGCACCCGATTCAAGTGTGAAAATCTATATCCGTCACAGCAAGAGAATGAGAATGGCCCACACTTTTCAGAAGGAAGAGAAACTACAAAGGAGCTGCCAAGAAGAAACCCAACAAACATCTTCATCCAGGGGCGGCACCAGGGGGGCTTGAGGGGGCACTGACCACCCCTAGAACGACCAATGTTTCTTTGTTATTTTCTTTTTTATTTTCTTGAGGTGACCAAGTGTACAATAATTACAAATAAAATTATCCGTACATCTTTTCATGTCCATATATTTATACCGTAGTTTTCTTTCTCAAAATATTTGATTTTACCTTTCTTGACCCTCTTTTTATTCTTTTGATCATGCACAAATCTTACGTCTTTCCTTCTTTTTTATTACCATATTCATTTATCAAATTTTATATTATTGATTTCATTTTCAGAGAGAGTGGCCAATGTACCCCCATAGCTCTCCTAAAAAATCTCATAGCACATCCAATGTCGACTAAAAATGTTCAAATGGCAACCACAGACGGTTCAAAATGAGACTACAGTAAAAACAGTAATTCCATATTAGCTTTTATAAATCACTACGGGGGGTAACTACATTTAAAATGGTTTAAAACAGCAACACAAACATGGTGGGGGATGGGGGTACGCTTCATTGTTAAAAGGATCTAATTACCTCCGCCAAGGAGGTTATGTTTTCGCCTGAGTCTGTCTGTTTGTTTGTTTGTTTGTTTGTTAGTTAGCAAGATAACTCAAAAAGTTATGGACGGATCTTGATGACATTTTCAGGAAATGTTCCTAATGGTAAATCCAACAGATGATTAAATTTTGGTGATGATCCAGAAGAAATCCTGGATTCTGGATCACTTTGAAAACAGAGCTGCTTGGCGGAGGTCTGCGCTCTCTGAGTGCTTTTCTAGTTTAACATGTTAAAGGTCCTACATTACGCAAAATTGACTGTTGTGAGCTTTAAGTCATCTTATAAAGCTGTTACCTCCTCAAAAACATACCTGGAGTTAGTCTGTCTACATCTCCAAAGCTCAAAATGTTCTGTTCCACCTTGTGATGTCATGAAGCGGTAGTTTTCAAGTTAACAGCTCCTTTTACCTTTGGTTAATTTGAGATTGGCAAATCCAGGGCTGAAATTATCCAAACGATTCTAGTGAAGGTGTTTTGAGTTTACAAACACGGTGGAGCACTTCCTGTATTACCACATGACATCACAAGGTGGAACAGAGAGTTTTGTTTGAGAGAAGAACTCAGAACCCTAAATATCCAGGGTTTGTGTGTTAAACGTGTGAATGAAACAAAACAACTCTGGGGATGTTTTTGACAAAGAAACAACATTATAACTTAGCACCCCCCTTAGCTCCTCCAACCAAAAATGTCAGATGCCCTCCCTGCCTTCGTCATTCATCAGGTGCAGAGAAGTAGTGGTTTGAATTTTGGATTGTATTGTCTATTACAGTTTGAAGATTCAGTGACTACAGTAAAATAGTAAAATAAAATAATAAAATAGTGTGTTTGTGAATTACCGTTTCGTTCAGAGCAGCTGGAGAGTCAGTGGGAGAGAATGAGCTGCCCGGGCACGGTTAAGGATTCACGACAGAAGAGTTTCGCACTAGACCCTCTGGAGACGCTGGGCCTGTGCGAGAGAGAGGGAGGAGAGAGATGGAGAGAGGGAGCGATGAAGAGAGAGATGAGAGGGAGAGAGGAGAAGGAGGGAAAGGAGGAGAGAAAAAGAGAGATGAGAGAGGAGAGGGAGGGGAAGAAAAAAGAGGGTGAGAGGGAGAGGAAAGAAAGAGAGGAGGAAAGAGGGGGAGAGGAGAGAGATAGAGAGAACAAGAGAGGAAGTGAGAGAGAGAGAGAACGAAAGAGGGAGAAGGAGAGAGCGGGGACGGAGAGAGAACATATGGTGGATTAATATAATATTCATTCTAATCTCCAAAGACTGCACAATGGACGTCATCCAACTGCGTCAAGATAACCACTGATAGAAAGAATAAAACGATAAGAATGAAACAACAGGTCCACGTGAAACTATTTGTATTTTTTTCTGTCACAGTCACAAGTCAGTTCTAAAAGTGCATTCATAAAATATTCATTCTAAAATGTGAGTCTTAAAAAAATGGCAAGAAATTGTACGAAAAAAGAAAAAAAATACAGAAATGTTTTGTACATGATTTTATATTTTATTTTATTACTTATTTTTCTATTTTATTTTGACTTGTACATATACATTTATTTTTATGATTATGTCTCATTTGACTCCTGTCTCTTGCTCTTTTTTGCTATACCATCTATTTTTGTTGCTCTCTTTTATTATATTATATTGTGATGTTTGAGCTGCTGTATCCAAATAATTTCCCTTGTGGATCAATAAAGTTTGTCTAAGTTTAAGTTATTTTACAGAAAAAAAACATTTAAAAAGTTAGATATTCTTTGATTCAAGTGTCTGTATCCATGTTTAGCTTTACCCTTGCTGTAAAAGCACCACCTGGGATCAAAATGAGACCACCGTGAGCTGTCTGCAACCATAAAAGCATTTAACTGTCTGAGAATCAGGAAGTGCACTGTTAGCATGCTAGTTATCTTTTAGTTTCACCGCGATGGCAAAGCTAAAAGTTGTTAAAAGTGCTTATTACTCTTCGTTATAGAAAAGTGAGGAATAACTTTGGACCACTGCATACAGTTTAGTATTATCTAATTCTGTTTTGTGTTTTTAAGACAGAAAAGTTCAGTACAGCACCTTTAACGCCGTCATTTAGGATTATTACAATCGCAATCGCCAACGAGTGAGCCATAAGTCCATTTATCACAAATACTCAGAGTGAACAAAGGGTTACTGAAAGTATCTATGGGACAAAGTTTTTTCTTTAAAAATACAGCAATGCACCAAGTAGATGTGTACATACTCATAAATCTCTCCAGCTAGCTTAGTCCAAAAGTGTGACAGTACCAAAAGTTACAAAACATCTGCAACTGCGCACACACAGCTCATTGTATGTTAGCTAAAAGTTAAGGGGGCTTCATTTGTTCATCATTACAAATCATACCTCCAGAATGTGCAGAAAAAAGCTAATTATGCATGAGCTTTTCTTCTAGATCATTGTTGTTTTCACTCATAACAAAGTACAATACAGTTGTTTAAAGGTGCACTATGTAACTTTTCTGGTGGAGGGTCCATCAAATGCTTTTCTCCGTCATTGCTCGGCCTGAAATGTTCCACAGTATGACATTAAACAGCTCTACCTTACATTTATTCAATTACAGGTGGATTTATAGCTCAAAAATACCTATAAAAACAGGCATTCTGACTGCAAGTGGGGTCGTCTCTCCACAGATCTGACCTGTAAGTTGGTCTGGTTTGGTCTTCATGAAGATAGAAAGGCTTAATGCCATACTGTGAAACATTTCTGGCAGAGCAATAACATCTCCACAGAGAAATATCTGACAGATTTCCCCACAAAAAACACAAATTAAATATTGAACTTATTCATAATATTAAAGGCGCACTGTGTAACTTTCTGGTTGGAGGTTCGTCACCTGCTTGTTGGAATGTTCCACAGTATGACATTAAACAGCTCTGCCTTACATTTATTCAATCACAGGTAGTTTAATTGCTCAGAAATACCTAGAAAAACTGACTGTGAGTGGGGTTGCATCTCCATCCTGCCACTGCACACACAGAGTTCATCTTGTGTTAGCTAAAAGTTACGGGGGCTACATTTGTTCCTCATTGTAAATCATATCTCCTTGACATACAGTGAACAATTTGGCACAAAAGGTAAGCCGGGAATTAAAAATAACTGCAGGAGAGTTGGGACAATGGGAAGACGCCAGCTTTTAATTAATGCCTCGTTTGGAATGTGTCCAAATGAGAAGTCTGTTTCCATACAGATCCTTTAGTCAATACAGTCTGCTCGTCTACAAGAACTGTTCGTTGTCCAGCAAGTGGGAACTGGGAATTTGCATATTTTAACTTTGTCACACGGACCAGATGGATGGACCAAAGAGAGCATGGATAACTCTGTGCTACAAATTCTGAAAATATTTGTCAAGATGGTGGTGTGGTCAAGCAAAGACAGGACAAAGTACAATTCAACCTGGAGAAGAGATGGACACAAAAAAAGGATAAGTAGTTTTATGGAATGAGTTTGGTGCTCAGACCCTGGCAGAAGACACTGAAAAGAAGGATGGGGTCGATTATATGACGTTTAGGAGAAATCTCCCCCCAGGGCCTGGACACTGGAAGAGGTGAGACCGAGGAGAGTGAAGGGGACGATGAGAGGATGAGGAGAGTGAAGAGGACGATGAGAGGATGAGGAGAGTGAAGAGGACGATGAGAGGATGAGGAGAGTGAAGAGGACGATGAGAGGATGAGGAGAGTGAAGAGGACGATGAGAGGATGAGGAAAGTGAAGGGGACGATGAGAGGATGAGGAGAGTGAAGAGGACGATGAGAGGATGAGGAAAGTGAAGAGGACGATGAGAGGATGAGGAGAGTGAAGAGGACGATGAGAGGATGAGGAGAGTGAAGAGGACGATGAGAGGATGAGGAAAGTGAAGAGGACGATGAGAGGATGAGGAGAGTGAAGGGGACGATGAGAGGATGAGGAGAGTGAAGAGGACGATGAGAGGATGAGGAAAGTGAAGAGGACGATGAGAGGATGAGGAGAGTGAAGAGGACGATGAGAGGATGAGGAGAGTGCAGAGGACGATGAGAGAATGAGGAGAGTGCAGAGGACGATGAGAGGATGAGGAAAGTGAAGAGGACGATGAGAGGATGAAGAGAGTGCAGAGGACGATGAGAGGATGAGGAAAGTGAAGGGAACGATGAGAGGATGAGGAGAGTGAAGAGGACGATGAGAGGATGAGGAGAGTGCAGAGGACGATGAGAGAATGAGGAGAGTGCAGAGGACGATGAGAGGATGAGGAAAGTGAAGAGGACGATGAGAGGATGAAGAGAGTGCAGAGGACGATGAGAGGATGAGGAAAGTGAAGGGAACGATGAGAGGATGAGGAGAGTGAAGAGGACGATTAGAGGATGAGGAGAGTAAGGTAGACGATGACAGGATGAGGAGAGTGAAGAGGATGATTAGAGGATGAAGAGAGTGAGGTAGACGATGGCAGGATGAGGAGAGTGAAGAGGATGATGAGAGGATGAGGAGAGTGAAGAGGACGATGAGAGGATGAGGAGAGTGAAGGGGATGATGAGAGGATGAGGAGAGTGAAGAGGACGATCAGAGGATGAGAAGAGTGAAGAGGACGATTAGAGGATGAGGAGAATGAAGAGGACAATGAGAAGATGAGGAGAGTGAAGAGGACGATGAGAGGATGAGAAGAGTGAAGGGGATGATGAGAGGATGAGAAGAGTGAAGAGGACGATCAGAGGATGAGAAGAGTGAAGAGGACAATTAGAGGATGAGGAGAATGAAGAGGACAATGAGAAGATGAGGAGTGAAGAGGACGATGAGAGGATGAGAAGAGTGAAGGGGATGATGAGAGGATGAGGAGAGTGAAGGGGACGATGAGAGGATGAGAAGAGTGAAGGGGACGATGAGAGGATGAGGAGAGTGAAGAGGACGATTAGAGGATGAGGAGAATGAAGAGGACAATGAGAAGATGAGGAGAGTGAAGAGGACGATGAGAGGATGAGAAGAGTGAAGGGGATGATGAGAGGATGAGAAGAGTGAAGAGGACGATCAGAGGATGAGAAGAGTGAAGAGGACGATTAGAGGATGAGGAGAATGAAGAGGACAATGAGAAGATGAGGAGAGTGAAGAGGACGATGAGAGGATGAGAAGAGTGAAGGGGATGATGAGAGGATGAGAAGAGTGAAGAGGACGATCAGAGGATGAGGAGAGTGAAGGGGACGATGAGAGGATGAGGAGAGTGAAGAGGACGATGAGAAGATGAGGAGAGTGAAGAGGACGATGAGAGGATGAGGAGAGTGAAGGGGACGCTGGGGAGGAGGTGGGGCAAACCGGAATGTCCATGTATCGGGAATGGGGGTTTAAACTGGGCAGACTGGGTGATGATTGGATGAGGAGGAGGTCCGGTGAGTGGTTCGGAGGAGTATTTGGAGTGAGGGAGGCAATGTGACGCAGGGATAACTCCTCCGTCACATTGCCGTTCATCCCGGTGCATTTCTGACAGTTATGCCATGCCAGTATAGCCCATACAGGTTTTCTTGACAGGACGGTATGGCATGAAACAGTTTTCTGAATGTTTTTCCCACTCTTCACATCTGTCTGTCTCAGGAATTTATCTCACAACACAGTGACCTACAGAGAACCTGGAATACGTGCTGCAGCTTAGACCATTGAATACTGAGCAGCATTTGATAAAAATAAACCTTGAACTATAGATTTTGCAAAATATTTTAGGTCTCCTCATCATCGTTATAAAAATATGCGAACATTTTATCTCTTTTCATTCAAACCACTTACAACTTAAATAAATTGCGACTGGTCAGTTCTTTGTACATTAAACTGGGGAAGGTATTTGTTGTAATAGTATTTTATTTCTATTGATCTATATGTGCAGCTGTTTAGTAACTCTTCAAATGCATTCACAGAAAACACCTTGAAAAGCAACAGATCAGACTGCTCCTTACTAATAACTCATGAGTGAATAGAAATCGTAACTCAAAATTAATTTAAATCAGTTTTCTGCTAAAATCACCAATACTGTGCTTCTCTACAGTGGTAAATGTGTAACCCCGGGAGCACACTTGGGTAAAAAACGAGTGTCTTTGAACGCACTGGCTTTATTCTGAGGCCCTATGGGGTGTTATAGTACAGCAGAGCCCTGAGCTACTGCAATGCCCCAAGGGACCATGGGACATTTGATCAGCTGTGGCAGGAAGCAGACCTCTATGATGATGAAGGTGCAGCCCTGCCAAAAGAACCGCACCTGAACTGCTGTGAGCCACACTTTTATTCTGATGCAAAAGCAGAATTCAAAGAGTCGGTGGTTTCAGATGTAAAGTTTTACTATAAGATGAAATACACAAAGGAACATGAAGCAAACACGTGTGAAAAGTAACTTAGCCATTAACTTTGACTGAGATCCAGAGTACACACAAAGATGTGAGTCTGGACCTCCCAGAGTTCAGATGGGCGTGATTGACAGGTGGATTAGCCAATCAGGGACACACATGGTTCGCCTTTATCAAAACAAAAGTGGCTGGGCAAAAGATAGTAAAAAAATATCACAAGGAACTGAAAAACAGTGCGAATTTCTGTGGAACTAATGAGTAAAGCTCTAAACTGTTAATCTGAGGTGAAGCAACCACCAGCTGACAAAACAACATACAAATATATAAATATATACATAACCAAATAATAAAAGTATGGGTGTTTTATGACAGTTTCTGAGATGCTTTACAGTGCATTTGATATATTCAAAAATACAGCTGCATCTTTTAAATTTTAAGACATTTCCCAGTGGATTTTGTGTACCAATAGCCTCTATTTATTGTGTAATGTCCCTGTTAAATCAATAAGTCAAACTGAGTAATGAACTGATTCAAGTCGAGTCATAATTGAGCCTTAACAGACATTGTGGACATGGTGTTTCAGATTCAGTTCTGTTGACGTTAAAATACACAAGGTGCTAATATAATAATTCTTAAAGACCATTTAGTTTTGTAGCTGTTGAATAATGGGTGACACAGCAGCAGCTCCACTCCATTAAAATGAAAGGTATAGTTCCCCCCACAGAGCTGTTCGACCTTTATGTTAGTGGGAGTTTCCTTGTATACGACAGTCAAAATGGCTGCCAGATCCTTTAACCTTATCTGAGTCCAAGTCATTATTTCTTGACAACATTATTAGCATTAGCTTGTCTAGTCACAACAAAACAAAACAAGTGACTGGAGCAGAATACATTCTTCATGAGCCGAGTAAAAAAATATCCCAGTTAGCTTTTAAAACCTTAAAAATGCTAATTTGCGCTTGGTCATTTTAGAATATTAATCAACATTTCCAATTATTTTCAAATCTTACTAATGACTATTTCATTGTAAATGTATAAGAATGATTAGAAGACATTTAAACAGATTTAACTCAAATGGCTAACTGACTAAGAAAGCGGACACAGATTATAGTTAACTTTTGTAATTACTTTAGAATGCTAATTAGTAAGCTAGGTAGTCAAATTAACCAGCTAACAAAAAAGGCTGTAAACACAACCTGTTAAAGTCTAATGAAGCAGACAACAGATTGCTAGTAGAGATCGACTGATATGTGTTTTTCATGGCCAGTGCTGATGCCAATTATTTAGAATCCATTCTGATATTTTGGGGCAAATACATAGAACCGATTTTGATTTTCTTCCCCTTATTATGTAATTTAAATATACTAAAAACTCACTCACAGCCCTTATTTCTTTGCACTAAAACGTTCAAATTAAGCTTTATGGACAATTTTGCTTCATGGTTTGATTTTAATACGATTGTTTATCGTCTATATTTCAGCAACATATCACACTTCAAAATGTGTTATCAGCTCATATAGGTTTTCTTGACAGGACAGTCTAGCATAAAACAGAGGTGAAGAGCGGGAGAGACATTCAGAAAACTGTCTCCCAGGAAATGCTCAAAGCTCTATGGGTAGTTTTAGGCAGCAGGTCACCCAAAACTAAATATCGGTCTGTGCTGGAGATTTAAAACCAACAGCTGATACGCAAAAAAGTCCAAATATCGACCTGACATATCGGCCAGTCTCTATCGTCTATTTCTAGTTGTATAAAGAAATACACGTACTTATGTGTTTACATGTAAAACTAAAATATGCATTAATTCCACATGGTTTTAATTGCCTTTATATTTTGCATTAGCATAATTATGTATCCATCAGTGGCATATGCAGTTTCATAACTGTATTCTGTGAAGTTACATAAATTGGCTAAAACGCTCCTCTCCATGTCTGGCTACATGGTGCATTCTGCTTTTAAAGGGCCCTATTTTCTGATCTATGTTATAATGTTGTTTCCTCTTCACAAAAACACCTGGAGTTGTGTTTTGCTTCATTCACACATGTTTAACTCTGCATATTTAGGCTGAGTTCTTCAGAAAACACTCCGTTCCACCTTGTGATGTCATGTGTTAATACAGGAAGTGCGCCACTGTGTTTTTAAACTCCACACACCTTCATTACAATCATTTGGATAATTTCAGACATGGAATTGCCAATCTTTACTTTTAACATGAAAACTACCGCTTCATGACATCACAAGGTGGAACAGAGCATTTTGAACTCTGGAGATGTAGATGATAAAGGGTTACTCAAACATGTGTGACTGAAACTAAACACAACTCCAGGTAAAAAGATTCTAACATGGCTTAAAATTCATAAGAGGCAATTTTGCGTAATACAGGATCTTTAAAAAACATTATATATAAAAAAACAAAAAGAAAAACAAAAAAACGTGTCTTAAAGTCTGCACAGTGTGACTTGTATTAACACATAATGAAGGGGACAGTTAGCTTCTGTCACCTTGATGCAGGTTAAATGGGCATTGGAGACTAGCTGTGCTTTTTAGTGTGTTGTTGAAGTAAGTAGCACGGGTGGCAGGCGGCTCAGGTAATGCTCAGGCTGTATTAAGATGCGATTAAAGAGACAGAAGGTAAATTGGGCTGTTCAGGACCAAAGATGTCTTTCTTCCAAGACACATGGCTAAGACTGATACAGGGAAGTGTACAACAAATGAGGTAAGCAGTTTTAACGTGACTTGTGTAAATATGTTTAAATGAATGGGCCTCCTCAACGTTTAGGGATGGGTGATATGACTGAAATGAAACACTGATCTGACTCTGTAGTGATCCAATCTAAGGAGAATCTGTCGTTTCAGTTTTCTGCTTTTTTATTGGTCCGCCTTCTTTGAGTGACAGCAGATTCAACCAATCACAGTGCACAGAAGGCGGACATAAACTGAGATAAAATCAAGTTGTGACGTTGCTTTTTGCCATATTGAGCGACACAAAATTCATCCTCACAGACGCTTACCTCAGACATGACTCAGCAACAGTGTAAGATACGGAACCACTACACAAGATTTACTTTTTCATACAGTTTACATAACGTTAGAATTATTCAGGTCATAATATTTTGAAATATATAAATAAAAATGTGAGAATTGCAAAAATAAGTCAATTCACTTGTTTATTTTTATTTTTATTCAGAAAGTTTGATTTCATAAGGCTAAGTAATGTGATTTCTTGTCACAAAAATGGAAACAAATAAAAAATGATAGATTTGCGCTCCTGTTGTTGTCAATATTACTCTTTTTCGGTTAGAAAAGTAAACCATTTTAGACTGTCAGACCCAAATTCCAAATACTCCCTCTGGTTTTATTATATATTATACACATTGTGGGGCAAAGCTTGACGAAATGAAGTTGTACATGTTGCTGATTAATTCCACATTTCTTTTTGTTGTGTTTATGGATTGCTACGTTTGTTCCCAAAATCCATCAAATTTCTTGTGTAGTTCTGAGAGATTACAATTTTGTGCACAATCATGTCCTGTGGAGTGTAATGAGATGTTGATTTAGTTGAAAGCGTGCAAATTTCCAGTGCTTTTGTCAGGTTCAACAACAACCTTGACGCTACGGAAACCTTTGAATAAGTTTTAAAATATCAACAAATATGAATTCATTTTTGATTACAACTTCCTGTTCTGAACGGCAGGTATAGAATAATCAGACATCGTTATTTACCCAGTTTTGAGCGCCGTATCGCCTGTCCCAGCAGATTTAATCAAAACCAGTGATTTGTCCAAGTTTTACAAGAAATGTCACTATCTATTTTTGTAGTAACAGTAAAGGGGGCATATGTTGTAATTTGTCCAGCTAAAATACAGAAAACAGTGCTTGAAAATGACCATAAGGCAAAAATTAAAAAAATAAAAATACACTGACAGTCGAGAATGGATTATGGAATGTTGCGTGCTCTTTTATTTAGACCATCCCATCCCGGCGTGTCCCAGTTTTTAATTTTGAACGTCTGGTCACCCTAGGCAGGTACGTGTAAGCAGCCAGTTCTTTGTTCGCATATAACGCCAGCTTGAGTGCTTTTCCAGACAAGGACAATTTTCTGTAGTTTGTGCCATTACTGGAGATGGGAAGAGTCAAGTTGCAATTGGCTGTAGAAGATAATGCACACATGTCCTTCAAACTAATTACATGGTCACACTAGAAGCTGGCGATTTGTCACATAAAGGCTTGAAAGGTGGACATCAGTAATAATTGTAAAGTTTCCATTTTATGTCTCTGAAAAGTTGGCTTCTTTTTGACATCAAGTTAAAACTGCATTGTGTCACTTTTCTGGTGGAGGGCCAAATGCTTGTCTCCGTGGAAATGTTATCGCTATGCCTGGAATGTTTCACAGTATAGTATTAAATCTTTCTGTCTTCATGGAGACCAAACCAGACCAAGTTGCAGGTCAGATCTGTGGAGAGGCGATCCCGCTCACCATCGGAATGTCTGTTTTTCTAGGTATTTTTGAGATAAAACCACCTGTAATTGAATAAATGTAAAGTAGAGCTGTTTAATGTCATACTGTGGAACATTCCAGGCAGAGCAATGACATCTCCATAGAAACAAGCAGGCGACAGACCCACCCTACACCAGAAAAGCTACACAGTGCACCTTTAAAATAGACAGGAGAAAATATCTATCTTGTATCCTTACTTAACTTGACATTATTTTAGCTCTATAGGGTATGGTTGACGTGAAGAACTTTAATCTGACCCATGGACTCTATAAAGAAATGGACTAAGGAAGTGTGACGTCACCCATAGCGTTCAGCTCCAGTCAAACGAAGCTCATCAAGGCTAGCAGTTATAGGAGAGAATTTGAAGCCAGGCTTTATATTAGGAATGTGAATTTATTTATGGACAAAATAGTGAAAAAAAAAAAAAGTCGATGAAGCCCGAAGCACCCCCATGTTCACTTTCTATTTGGAATGTGGCGGCTAGTGGTTTATCTCTGTCTATTTATAAACAGTCTATGGTTTGACCAAGTTGACAGTGCTAGCAAAACAGAGATACAGTATTGTTAACTTTTGTAATGACATTTATAGCATGCTAAAATTTTACCTATTTGAATCACAATTAGATAATTTTCAATATTGTTCAGTCCAAATAGCAAACGTCTAACAAGCTCTAAACAGAAGCTACTCAAAGCTAATGACACATTCAAGGGCTAAGAGTAAACAAATATTCAAGTAGGCTTTCTTTATCAGCACACCTTTTAACTTTAAAGCCAACAGACTGCCTCTTATGTCCTTTTCTAAATGTTATAAGGTTGCTTTGTTTTTTCTATTCTTGTAAAAGGTCCTATATTACACAAAATTGACTCTTGCGAGCTTAAAACCATGTTAGAATGCTGTTACCTCCTCAAAAACATACCTGGAGTTGTGTTTTGTTTCATTCATATATGTTTGAGTAATATTTTATTATTAGTCTGTCTACATCTCCAAAGCTCAAAATGCTCTGTTCCACCTTGTGATGTCATGAAGCGTTAGTTTTCAAGTTAACACCTACCTTTTACCTTTTGTTCAGTAGAGGATCTGTGTGTTAAAGATGTGTGAATGAAACAAAAGACAACTCCAGGTATGTTTGTGATGAAGCAACATTATAACATATATCAGAAAATAGCATAATACAGGCCCTTAAAAGCACAGCCATAAGACGTCAAGAAAATTAAAACTACAACATTATTATTACTAGTTTTTCTTGAATGCACCATTTGCAAACATACGCAGAGGGCCGTGTCATTAGGAGCTGTTGTCGGGGCTTGTTCAGGTGTACAAGGACTTCCTAATCAGGGCTGACAGGGACACACTGGAGAAAAAGGTTAATCACTCTGTCCCAGCGCTCAAAGGCCCAAATCCTGTGTGTGTTCAGCTCTTTGTATTCCACAAGTGTACTTCATCTGAGCTGTTATTGCAGGACAAAGGACAAAGAGATGAGACATGGTTCTGTTCTAATGTGGGATCAGGGGCTAATGCTGAGGATGCTTACTTTTTAAAGGGTCTATATTACGCTATTTTCTTCTCCTCATCACAAACATGCCTGGACATTGACACATGTTTAACACACAAATCCTTCATATTTAGGCTCTTAGCTCTCTCAAACAGAAAACACTCTACCTTGTGATGTGATGTGGTCATACAAGAAGTGCTCCACTGTGTTTTTAAACTGCATACACCTTCATTATACACTGCCAATCTCTACTGAGCTGAGGGTAAAAGGTAGTTGTTAATTTGAAAACTGCCAGTTCATGACATCACAAGGTGGAACAGAGCATTTTCAGGTTTGACAGACTAATAATAAGACTTAAACATGTGTCTAAACCAAACTCCAGGTATGCTTTTGAGGAGATAATTATAACATAGCATGGATAATTATAACATGGCTTAAACCTCACAAGTCAATTTTGCATAATATAGGACCTTTTAAAATAGAAAATGTCTGAGTAAAATACGTCACAATAATAAACAAAAGGCGATTTAGTCAACACTGAACCTGAAACCAGTTCTGTATTGATGGCGTCGCACCCAATAACAAAAAGGTCTCGAGTTCTATCCCCAATGCTGGTGACTTCCCTTGGTGCAGTAATTAAAACCTGTAGAATATAGATTCACTTTCCTTACTCTCCCAATCAGGATGTAAGATCTTAAGTTTTGCAATAATTAAAGTGAAGCCATAGCAGAAACCTGGGGAAAAATGTATGTGTGGGTGGATTCTGTTGCTGGGTTTCAGATGACATCACAGTATTCTATAGGCCAATATTATACAATACAAATGGGGAGCAGCTAAAATTAATATTGTTCAACTGCAAATTTTTGTTGTAATATAGCATTGTCTTTGGTCTAGTCAGTAATAGAAATTATCAGATATATATTTGGGAATTTACCTTCCGATATTTCATGGCAAAGTACAATATAATCAATGGGAAAAACTGGCTTTTACCTCCCATCTGGAAACATGACAGCATCACATTCTATAATCTGAAAACCACCTTGCAGTTCCACCTTAAAAAACATTTCTCTAACTATCACTTACTGAAGACCAAATAACAAACTGGGTCAAATGTCAGGACTAGAAAGGGCTAAACCAGGGGTGTCCAAACTTTTTTCATCAAGGGCCACATACAGTATTTAAACACAGCCGAAGCAGAGGGCCGATCGAGGGCCACAGACTGGTGCTCAGTACAGTGAATAATTGAAATATTTGCATGTTTAACACATCAGAATGAGCTATCAGTCCTTTATTCATGCTAAGATCCTCAAAACCACACAGTAAATATTAAATATTGTCTTATCAAGGTAAATTTTCCAAAAAGTACTGCTCAAGGTAATTTGGGCCAATTCACCTGGAAGCCTGAGGGCCAAGAAAAATTTGTCCGAGGGCTGCATTTGGCTCGCGGGCCATAGTTTGGACATGCCTGGGCTAAACCAAGATGATATTTGGACTAAACAAGGTCAAAATGTCTGAGTAGTACCATTAGAACACACACCACAGTTTGAGAAACACTGTTCTATACTAGGGTTGTAAAAAGTACTGAAAGTCATACTAATAGATATTAAAACTAAAAATAGATATTCATTTAAGCAGGCATCAGTACTAAAAAGTCACATTCACAGGACAGAAATGAAGCTTTCCTGAACAGCTTTAGAATGATCTTGAGCTGATTCAGAACAAGTATAAGAGCAAATAGACTAGTATACGCACATGGACCACTGTGGAACCTACAGGACCACTGAGGATTACACAGATATAGACTATGGTCACATGGTAATATAAAAGAAAGTACTTATATTTAAAGCTGCACTGAAATTGAGTTTGAAATTTTACTATCATGACAACACTAATGAATACAATGAATGAAACATAACAAAGTCGTTTTATTTTTTATCCTTTTAAACAAAACCAGAACAAAACACAGAGCGGGTTGGATCAAAGATGACACTTTTGTGAACATGAGTGAAATCTGGATGCTTTTGTTAAGGGCCTTCTGTTTCCTCACCACTGAGTTAAATCTGAGAGAATCCATCTGTAACAGGCTTTCCACCCCCTGCACACAAACCTGAGCGATGTAAGCCAGATTTGACGGCGCGCTCAAAGAAATATATTGCTATGTACATTTATTTGCATCTTTCAGCACTAAAACCAAAGGGAAAATCCTCCTCTCAGAATGTGTTGATTCTTGTTGTTTTGACAGCTTTTAGCATGTCAGTATGCTAACCCTGACTGTTTTTACATATGAATGTGCTGAAAATGTTCAAATCTGATCTGTCACAAACTGTCAAAGTCACAGCTCTCATAATTGCATCAAAACAGAACTGCTTTTTGCCAGCTTGTGTCACGCTGGGCGGTCAGTGGAGGTATCTGGACATTGGGGCACTGAGCTCCCTACTGGATCAATCAAAAAGCTTTTCATGGCTTTTTCCACTTAGACTTAGACACTGACAGATAACGGAAAGAAACCGCTATTTATCTAAGAAATGAAAGCTAAAAGTCACTTAAAAACAGACTTAATATTATTTCCTTTCAAGTTTAAATTTGTTTACATATGGCCAGTGATGGGAAGAATACTTTGAAAGTGTATTTAGTTACAGAATACAGAATACCTGCATTAAAATGTATTTTGTAACGTATTCTGATACATGGGCCAATCAGAGTACTGTATTCTGAATACTTAGAATAATTTCACGCAGAGTTGCTCATAAATTACTGAGTAGTATTAAGTAGTATTAATAAAACAGCGTTATATTTGTTTTGCCGTTTGTTCTGCATTTCCTCTCACTAATTAGAGAAGGAAAAATTACACAAACACGCGCTATAAGAGCCCTGTTCTTTATTTTTTCTCACTGATTATGTGCAGTTTGAAGTTTAAATTGTGTAATCAAGTACTGCAAAGTAAAATTTTACATTGCAGTAACTGTATACTGAATACCACCAAATGAAAAAGTAATTCTACTGGAATACAGTTAATCAAAATTAGTATTTCTGTATGTTATACAATTGGTGACATTAAACAGAACCCTTAAATGAGCTGTAGCTGATTTTTTTTTTAATGTAATTTAGTAAAATATGTTTTTTCTCTATACAAGGCTGGTGCGCTGTTAGCATGCTAGCTGTTGTTGGTATTACAGTAATGGCAAAACCGCTCTGGTCTCTGGAAATTGTAAAAAGCACTAATAAACTCATCATGGTGAATAATTAGGACGCTACGAATATGTTAAGAAAGTTGTGACTTTGGATCAGTCCAACCACTTAACCTGCCTGTTTTCATGGAGATGTTATTGCTTTGCCTAGAATGTTCCGCAGTATGGCATCAAACATATCTATCTCCATGGGAACAAGCAAGTGACTCCACTAGGCCAAGTTACAAGTCAGATCTGTGAAGCAGCTGACAGTAAGAATACATATGTTTCAAGTCATCTTTCTCAGTGATAAGTAGTGATTGAATTGATTAATTGGAAGGTGGTTATATTTAATGCCATAGTGAGGAACATTCAAGGCAAAGCAATACCATCTCCATTAGAAAGTTACATAATGCACCTTTAAAAAGAGCTAGTTCAGTTTTTAGTTCTATTTTTAACGTTTTTAAGACAGTAAAAATCAAGTGCAGCACCCAATCCAGTTTTTTTTAGTCCAACGGTGTGGTACTTGCAATTCCGGAGATCTGACACATCATCGATAAAAGTACATGTTGTGAGCCTTACAAAATCAATAGGCCTGACCTCTCCGTGTGCCGTCTTCCTGGGCTCTCTGTGAGCTTTGACTTCTATTGTCTAAAGTTTGCCTGCACGTAAACAACAATATGGTACGATATGACCAGTACAGCAGGTGAAACTGGAGCAAAAGTTATAATGAAAAAGTTAGAAGTACAGTTTATTTGTATGCAATGCGTGGTCTGTAGTCTCTGTGGTAAAAGTAATCTTAAAGTGTAACAGCACCAGCAGTTATAATGGGGCTACAAGACTAATCGCAACTATATCAAAATTCCTTGACAGACCCAACCTGCTGGAGTTTAGAACTCTGAAAACTGTTCTGAAATAAACACAATTCTTGTAGTTTTAGTCCTTAGTTTTCCTGCAGGAATTTTAAGAGCTGCCATGGGTAAAAAATATTGTCTGGAGGTTTGGCCACAGCTATTTTTCATGTAAAATCTATTGATTTTAGAATAGTTAGAGTTTAGAATGATAATCCTGAATTTTGGTGACTTATTTTAATATTCAAAGCCACCAGCGCTTCTTAGTATTCTTCTGTTGTGTGAGAGAGACAAATAGGTGGCGCTATGTCACTGTAGGAGGGCTATATTTCATTTTTTCAGATGCTCTTGTGCAGGTTGGGTCGCTGAAACCTGGCAACCCTGATGCTAAAACTAGTATGGAAACTAGATACTCATTTGAGCAGGTATGGATACTAAAAAAATCCCATTCACAGGAAATTAAAATCAGAAATGAGCACACAGACTAGTATACGCCCATGGACCACTATGGAACCTCCCTGGACCACTGAGGGATTACACAGATATAAAACCACGTGGTAATATAAAAGAAAGTACTATTATTTAATGTTGAAAATCACATTCTATAGTAAGAGCGTTTGTATTATCATCATAGTATCTGTATCGAGTCTATCCTTCGTATCAAAATCGAGTTTAAAATGTTAATATTGTGAAAAACTGAATAAATGCAATGTGTTTTTAGCATTAACAGATAAGCTATATATATTTTATTATGGATGTCTCAGTTTATAATAATTAAGAAGCAGTATCGTGATTTTAAACTCATGAAACTTATTAACTTAAAGGTGCACTGTGTAACATTTCTAGTGGACGGTTCAGCACTTGCTTGTCTCCATGGAAATGTTATTGCTTTGTCTAGAAATAGCAATAGAAACGGCTGTAATGAAAAAATACTAGATGGATATTTTTAATGTCATGCCATGGAACATTCCTGGCATTTAGTATCATGACAACACTACTGCAGAATCCAGCAATTAAAACCTAATACACAAATTTAAATGCATTTAAATGTCTTTTTAGCCGTAACAGATGAAGCTTTTATTGTGGATGTCCCAGTCTATAATAATTACGACGCTGCATAATGGCTGTAAACTTAAAGGACCTTTATTAGGCTATTTCATAATGTTATTTCCTCATCACAAACAGACCTGGAGTTGTGTTTTGTTTCATTTGCACATGTTTAACACACAAACCTGCATATTCAGAGTGTGTTCTTCTCTCAGACACTGAAACGTTGTGATGTCATGTGGTAATACAGGAAGTGCTCCACTGTGTTTTTAAACTCCATACCCCTTCTCTAGAATCATTTGGATCATTTCAGCCATGGAATTGCCAATCTCTACTGAACAAAAGGTAAACTGTAGCTGTTAACTTGAAAACTACCACTACATGACATCACAAGGTGGAGCAGAGCATTTTGAGCTTTGGAAATGTAGACAGACTAATAATAAAGGATTACTTGAACATGTGTGAATGAAACAAAACACAACTCCAGGGAGGTTTTAAAGGAATTAACCACATTTTAACATGGCTTAACGCTCACAAGAGTCAATTTTGCGTAATATAAGAAGAAATTCAGCATGAGAAATTCAAAATGAATTCCTCAGTCTCCCGGCACCCTCTTAATATACAGCACTGTGGGGTTGTAAGCAGACACTGTGCGGCAGAAGGCTCTTGTCTGTAGACGGGCGCTCTGCAGCTGACTCAGGTGAAGCTGACCTTCTCTATCCTCTGAGAGACAACAGGCCTAGAAAAGCAACCTGACCTCCACCACAAACACAAGAGGGTCACTGTGCACGACTGACGACAGGGACATTAGAACAGGAAAGGAAATATCTTGGTTCAGACAGGATGATATTTTTGAGATAATAAATAAAACAACAATTCATAAAATATTTGTCTGTTTGGTAAATGGTCACGTTTTATGCAGCGCGTTTCCAGCTTCAAGGCAATCAGAGCGCTTTACATCAAGGAACCACTCACCCATTCACACAGCAGTGTACGCAGACACTGGGGTGAGGTGGGTTAAGTGTTTTGCCTGAGGATACAACAACAGCATTCATCCGTGGGAGCTAGAATCACACTGCCTACCACTGTCTATCGATGATGTTTATGTTGAGAGTGGGATTTGAACCGCCAACCTTCAGATCAGTGGACAAACAAACACCAACTGAGCTACTGTCATGCCACAAAGCAACTGAAATAATGATAATGCAACATATAGGCCTGTCACGATAACCCATTTTGAAGCACAAGTACTGCGATAAACTCTAATACTGAAAGTACTTTACGCCTCTGACAAAAAGCAAAATAATCCCAGTAAATCAGTTTTTAAATAGACAGTATTATTAAAAGGCTTGAGCTGCAACAAATAAACAGAGGAATGAACCAACAATTAATTAGCCAGATAAGTTATTTCTTCAACCGTTTACAGCTCAAATTTTATCATATTACAACAAAAACTACCCCGAATCAACTGTGCAAACGATAAATATTGAGAATGTATGGTTCCAGCTTTCATATGCTGAACGATAAATCTGATATTATAATTATGGTGACAGGCCTAGCAAGATCTGTTTAACAAATCACAACTAAAAAATCATTTAAAAAGTAAACTCAGAAAATATTATCCAGTGAATCAATGCCTTTTAATAAACCTATTAGCCATTTTGCCAAGAAGCTAAAACCAAACACCACAGATCTCGTTCACATTTGGACCATAACCCTTCAAAGTGGTCTCAAATACAACAATGATTATAGGCCACGGGCTAGGATAATCACGTGTGCACCCCCCCCACAACCCTATAAATTTGGTATCACTGGAAACCTTGGGATGTCTAGATTACAATTATAACTGGTAACAGTAAAAAAACTGGGACTTGCTATGACATATCAATAGTTTTATTGACCTACCATAAAACTCATGAAATGGCTGAATGCGAAACATGTGATTTCGCCACATGATACAAAGACTCAGTAAATCATCAATTTTTCAATTAAATAAACATATAAGGCATGAAATGAAAGCGAACTCTGTGCCAAATCATTCCCTTTTTAAATGATATGTCTGTCTTAATTGTGTCTGAAGATATGCTTTAGTGAAGTATGACACCATATAAACAATAAATGCTCGTATGACAATACATGATGAATATGACAATAGTTCTGTTTTCATCATAATTCTACATACATTTGCCTAAACTATATGCACAACAAGAAAGCCCAATCTCTCAGCTTTGATCTCATGCCAAAAGTAATCTGGTAGGACAAATACTAGCAAAGATATCATATGTTTTACCTAGTGATCGATAAAACACTTAAATGAATGCTGAAGATCGCATAATGATCCCATATTCAGCTTAAAAATTGAAATGCCATATGTTTCGAGGTATCAACAAACCTACACTTGCAATATTACCACTTTCATTTCCATCATATACAATGTTTGATATGTCTCAGTGTGCCACAATAACTCAATAACCAGTAACACATAAATTGACACAAAAAGTCAATCTCGCCAAGCTTTCAAAACGTATGTCAAAAACAATAACTGATTCTGTTACTTATCTTTTCTGAAACATAAAAGAAAACTAATGAACATGTTTTTTTCAGTCGTTTTGTTTTAGTGAGTTTTTTGTGCATTTATTTTGACCTGTAACATAGATCATCTCAGTCTGAATCACAGTCACTTTCATCTTCCACAAATGATTCAAAGTCAGCATCGATATCACAAACCAGATCTGAATCTAAGTCATCCAGGTCCTCACTGAAGTCCTCAGTTACCACAGTTTCCTGAGCAATATCTAGAAGTTCTTTTGGCAGGAAATCACCTGTGATGATGCGATCTTCAGCATTCATTTAAGTGTTTTATCGATCACTAGGTAAAACATATGATATCTTTGCTAGTATTTGTCCTACCAGATTACTTTTGGCATGAGATCAAAGCTGAGAGATTGGGCTTTCTTCATCTTGAATTATGATGAAAACAGAACTATTGTCATATTCATCATGTATTGTCATACGAGCATTTATTGTTTATATGGTGTCATACTTCACTAAAGCATATCTTCAGACACAATTAAGACAGACATATCATTTAAAAAGGGAATGATTTGGCACAGAGTTCGCTTTCATTTCATGCCTTATATGTTTATTTAAGTGAAAAATTGATGATTTACTGAGTCTTTGTATCATGTGGCGAAATCACATGTTTCGCATTCAGCCATTTCATGAGTTTTATGGTAGGTCAATAAAACTATTGATATGTCATAGCAAGTCCCAGTTTTTTTACTGTTACCAGTTATAATTGTAATCTAGACATCCCAAGGTTTCCAGTGATACCAAATTTATAGGGTTGTGGGGGGGGTGCACACGTGACTATCCTAGCCCGTGGCCTATTATAATAGTCTTGTCTTAAAGGAGCTGTAGCAGTTTTTTCACATAGTAAAGATAAAATTAGTCTTGCCAGTATAGATTTGTAATAAAAGCTGTTGAAAATGAGACCACTTATGCTGCCTGTATCTTATTTATCTTATTAAAGCATTTTTGAATAAATAAGTAAGTCTGGTACGCTGTTAGCATGCTAGTTGTGTTAGCATTATAGTGATACACAAATTGTTCTAAGCTCTGAAAGTTGAGGAAAGCATTTTTTTTTTAAGACGTTTGAGTAATTCTTTATTATTAGTCTGTCTACATCTCCAAAGCTCAAAATGCTCTGTTCCATCTTGTGATGTCATGAAGCGGTAGTTTTCAAGTTAACAGCTACGTTTTACCTTTAGTTCAGTAGAGATTGTTAATTCCATATCTGAAATCATCCGAAAGATTCTAGTGAAGATGTACTGAGTTTAAAAACGCTGTGGAGCACTTCCTGTATTACCACATGACATCAAAAGAGAGAATAAATCCGCGTAAATATGCAGGTTTGTGTGTTAAACGTGTGAATGAAACAAAACACAACTCCAGGTGTGTTTGCGATGAGGAAATAACATTAAAACATACATCAGAAAATAGCGTAGTATAAGATAAGATATGCCTTTATTAGTCCCACAGTGGGGAAATTCCAGGGTTGCAACGCACAGTTCAAGAACAGCAGGAAAATGGAACATGCAATAAAACAAGATAATAGATAATGGCTTAAAAATAATTTAAAAATAGAATTAAAAATAGACTCTAATGTAACACACTGTTCCGGTGGAGCAAAAATATAAAATACCAAAAAACTATTATGTACAATATGGATTCTTTAACAACTGAAAATAAAAAAAACCTCATTTCAGCAGATTTTATTTTTACAAACTTCAACATGTCATGAACCCCACAGCTCTTTAAACACAGGTGTACGGCGCTGGCTGCAGTCTCCCTCAGTCCACACAGGCCCTGCTTCAATAATTGGTGTGGGCTTTGGAGAGAGCTATCACTTCCTCTGCTCAGGGTGGACTAAGTGTCACCTTGGTAGGATGTCCTGGCGCTGTGGTCCTCGGAGGGAGAAAAGGAGAGAGGAAATCGTATCCACCTCATCCTGCTTCCAGAGATAATGGCCCAGGCTCAAGAATAACAAGCTTCAGTGATATCTTTAACTCAGTTTGGAAGTGCACAAGCAATACCAACTAGCTGTGTTTATATGCTGTTCACAATACACAGCACAAGCAACTTACTTCAATATGTTTGGTCAACTGAAACTTTGCAGCTCATGTCGTCAACGTTCCCTGGGGGTGTGACGCTAACTGTTGGCACTGCTCTGTCTGAGGCTCTGTTTAACTTCAATCTGAGCTTTCGCCATAAAGACCTGACTTATCTGAAACTTCATGTGGGCTGATTTGTGTTGTTAAACAAGTCTCTCATACTTTGCAGCTGATGTCGTCAACGTTCCCTGGGGGTGTGACGCTAACTGTTGGCACTGCTCTGTCTGAAGCTCTGTTTAACTTCAATCTGAGCTTTCGCCATATCTGAAACATCATGTGAGCTATTGTTTGTGCTGTTAAACAAGTCTCTCACACATAAAATTACAGTCACAAACTAGCATTACACAACAGTTTTTCATTTAGTCACTCTCACCTTTTCATTGAAGATCAAACACCTAAAAAGGACCGTGCCCACTCGTATTGATCACAGACTGCTGAATGTGTTGTTTAAATCAATTTTGTGGGTCAACTGTTTGGCAGTTGTGTCACCATGGTATTTGTTAACATTCCGCCAATAGAGATAGATGTAGAACACCCCCAGCATGATGACAAAGACAAATGTAGACTAATCAGTAAGGATGGGACAAAAACTCATGCCACAAGATCTCGCAAGACAAAACTGCCATGAGATTATGCACACATGAAGAAAATGATCTTGTGAGATTCCATTCAAATATTTACATTTTGATTGGTCAAAAAAAGTTACGTGTTGGTGAGTTTAATCTCTCATAGTTACACAAAGCATTACTTGAATGGCAACAAAAACATAAAACAAAATAAATAAAAAATCGTGAGGCCAAAATTGGAAACAGAATCACACAATTTACATATTAGGAACGATGTCAAAATCTCGTCTTGTCTCGTTGTCGTGGATCCAATCTCGTATCTTGTCTCATTTTCTGGAAATTGTGTCTCATTCCACCCCAACTAACCAGGTGGAAGTAGAAGAAGAAGTGGACTAAACCTAAATAATAAAGACAAACCTGTCTATAAAGCATGACAAAAAATTCTAACCAAAACCAAAAATATTGAACTAACTTGAATCTAGAACTTCAGAACATCTTGACTAATACCATTATTTATTTATGTATTTATTTATTTATTTATTTATCACAGATTTAGAAACAGCCAATTTATCTAGATCTTTATCTCACTGTAGCTACAACTGCTAATTAAAACAATTATCCAAGGCATTTTCTTTACTGTCAATTTGAAGAAATGTCTGTCTTTGCTTTGAAAATGAACAAATCTGAAATAAAAAGCACATTTAACAAACTTTCTCTTCGCTCTGGTGAACAGCTACAAAATGAGAAGGCAAATGCTATTTCAGTAAATAGTCTAAGCCATGCTCTTTTGGCTTTGTTGATTTTTAGCTTTAGCATGCGAGTCCATAACTTGCATGCTAAAGGAAACTTTTAAAATGAGTATAGCACCAAATATATGGACCCTTTGTGAGCGTATGAATTTTTAACACTCAGTGGATAGACGCTTGGTCTGTGAAGTCTTAAAAGGAAGCCAGCATTTGTTCCAGAGTGCAAAACAAGCTTCACACAACTCCATGACTTTGGGTTCACAATAAACACATTTCAGAATATAGTGTACGTGGAGATGAGATCCGTTCCAAAATGACCTGATTAGACAAACATAAAATACAGAATTGCTATCATGATGCGTCCGTTGCGTTGGATTTTCTGATCTAAACTGCGTGCTTTGGTTTTAAAAAAACACATATTACACTATTTTCTGATCTATGTTATAATGTTGTTTCTTCATCACAAACATAACTGGAGTTGTGTTTTGTACCATTCACACGTTTATTATTAGTCCGTCTACATCACCAAAGCTCAAAATGCTCTGTTCCACATTGTGATGTCATGCAGTGGTAGTTTTCAAGTTAACAACTACATTTTACCTTTTGTTCAGTAGAGATTGGCAATTCCAGGGCTGAAATCATTCACATGACTCCACTGAAGGTGTATGGAGTGGAGCACTCAGTCTAAATATGCAGGGTTTGTGTGTTGAACATGTGTGAATGAAACAAAACACAAATCCAGGTATTATGGACCCTTTAGTCTTTATTCACCAGATACAAAAATGCATCGACTTGTACAAGATCCTCACAAATACAACTCCTTCTTTTCACTCTTTTCTTCTCTCGCACACACACATACACACGCTATAAACAGTGCTAATGTGTGCGTCAGTGTGGTGCTGAGCTGTGTGAGGTGTGACTTTGGAGCAGAAGTGTCTCCGTCTCTGTGGTCTCTGTTGTCCTTGTCAGTGTTGGGGCTGCATTATGTATGAGATCGCACACACTCTAAGCTCCTATCTGCACATTATCATCTCATAGTGACGCTGCTAATCACACCAATAACACACATTCACACCTGCTTAACAAATGCCTCCATACACAGGGAGGTTATACACTAACTTACCTTAGACTTGATTGTCGTCAGTTCTATTTTAGATACTGGACAAATTGGACGATTGACCAGTAGGGGTGGGACAAGATACAGTTTCCACAATATGAGGCGAGGCATGAGATTGGATCTACGAGAACGAGACGAGATTTTGACATTCTTTATAATAAATAAATTGTTCGGTCCAGTTCCCAATTTTGGCCTTTTGATTTACTGTACTTTATTTCATATTTTTGTTGTCACTGTAGCGCTGCTTTTTGGGATTACAGCTTCTCAAAAAATGTAACTCACCAGTTCTTCATTTTGTTATCCAATCCAAACGGGAATCTCACAAAATCATTTTCAGCCTCAATGCACAATCTTGTGGCAATTTTGTCTCGCTAGATCTTGATCTAAAATTCTTCCCCAAAGTCTAAAATAAACTGAACTATATATTGGGATAACAGAATTAGACTTTGTTGTCATTGCATTTTCATAAACTCATTAAAGAGACTACACTGGTCAAAAAGGACTAACTATAGGCAGGAAGTGACTTTTATACTCCACAAACTGAATAAAAATGATTTCTGCTACCATAATCTTAACAAAATCTTACATTTATTCAATTACTGGTGGTTTTATAGCTCAAAAACACCTAGAAAAACAGACATTTTGACTGTGAGCGGGGTTGCCTTTCTACAGATCTGACCTGTAACTTTGTCTGATTTGGTCTCCATGAAGATAGAAAGGTTTAATACCATACTGTGAAACATCCAAACAATGAAGAAAAGCATCTGACGGACCCTCCACCAGAAAAGTTACACAGTGCACCTTTAATTCCTATTTAGCGTGTGTAATTTGTTGTGCAAGTCTTTCTCTGCTGGCTGATTCATACAAGTGTACTCTGCAGTGGGGTTTACAACAGTTACACAGATATACAAATACAAACAGCACAGAATCAGGCCCACTACATTTTCTGTGAGGTGAGCCAGGCCAGAAAAGATGGAGACAAAACAGCGGTCGTATAATTTTTAGTTTTAGCTACTTCTTCTTGAAAATATGAGACAGGCCTCTACTTAACATGTTTAAAGGTACATTTTCTGGTGGAGGGTCTGTCGTCTGATTTTTTTCCTCCATGGAGATTGTATTGCTTTTATTAAATGTATCTATCGTGCGTTTATTCAGTTACAGGTGTTATTATTGCTTTAAAAAACATGAGTGTCACCTCTCTTCAAGTCACATGTAGCCTATATTTTTGACTCTTTATGGTTATTATAGAAACTGCAATTGACTTCCAATGTTATAAAAAAGATGTGTTTAAAAAAATGTTGTGTCCTTTATAACAGCCATGGACTAAAGGACTTAATTTTTTGTGCCTTGGATATGTACTTGACTGTTTTACACCCATCATTTTGTTAAGAGTGGTCAGTCATAACCTATTTTTAAATACCATTTGGCCACATCGTAGCAGAGCACTTGTAAATTACTCTCTTGACCCACTAATGCACAAATTTCTTCAGCTTTTTCATTATTATTATTATAGACTTTGTAGTAAAATGTTCCCAAAACATATTTTCTTGACCACAGTCCTTTTCCTCATAGCGTAAACTGTTGCTCGGGCAGAGTCTCTGGAGAGCAATTTGTTTCCCCGGCATAAACAAGTGATGGAAAACGCGCAGGGCTGTGAAGCTGTGTACACTCTTCACAACCCGTTTACGTTCTCAAAACAGCAGGGCAGCCACGTAAAAAGCACAGTTTAAAACACTAGGCAAATTTGAATAAAAGTGCAAAAAATTATAACTGTCAAGGCCGAGTCCCGCTAGGTCGCAGCAGTGTAAAACCAGCTTTCAAACATCGCCTTTTCTTTTTGATGCCCATCGCTCCTGCTCCAGTCTGTAGCACATGTCCAAGGCCATTTTAGTCAGTGCAATAAAAAGGATTTGGTCGGTTGGGTGTTCACTGGGGAAATCAGGCCAAACTTCAAACCCGTTCTTCTAATAAGGCAGCAAACCCGGTCAGACGCGTTACATCAGCGTACCCACAATTCCCCAGTCATCATAGTGCGGATAGACTTGGCTTTGTTTTGGATCAAATGATGAGTGTTCGACAAGAGATTAAACATGACTACCAGTTATGAGGTCATGCTGTGTTACTAAAGTTTTCAGCTTTAAACTTTGAGAAATGTTATGCACAATGTAATCTAGAAGTGGATATGGACTTTTTGAGCCGATACCGCTATTGGATATTTGTCTTGCTTTGTTGCGGCCAATGACCAATATTTGCCAATACCGATATTAAGCTTTTGAAATCTTCCACAAGGACTAAATTATACTGCAATTTAAGCATTAACTTTTAATTTTTTTATTTTAATTATCGGACCAGTGCTGATATCTGTGAAACTGATCAACCATTCCTAAGAATAATAGTAGAGCAAGCTAGCAGTTCCTGTCAGCTGATCACTATAATCAGCCAACTGTGCAAAAAACTTTAATTGCTGGGTTTCAAATGACATCACAGCATTCTCTAAGACAATATTAATTAATACAGATGGGGGGCAGCTAAAATTGTAATTGTTAAAATGCAAAATTATGTTGTAGTACAGTGAGTTCTTGGGTTTAGTCACTAATTGAAAATACCGGTTTGACATTTGTGAATTTACCTTTTGGGTATTTCATGGCCAAGTACAATGTAATAATATCAATAGGGAAATCTGGGTCTTGTGCCCTATCTGGGGGTATGAGGCTGTCACATTTTAGAATCTGAAAGTACAAATTGCACAAGTATAAATAAAGCTGAAAGCAGTTTGTGTAGTTGTGTGTGAGTCTGAATTATGGAAAATGCACATAATAACATTTAGCAAATCGGCTCTATCGGCCATAAATCTACAAGCACAGGCCGAACAGTTTAATGCAAGTAGATAACTGCTCAAAACTACAAAACTACATAACCCTCTTGCTGTAGCTAAGTTTGTCGTAAATTAAAATTACATTATGGTTACAAGAACCAAAAATATCGGACCAAAAATATCGGCAGAGCTTATTGGCCAATGTTCTCTGGATTCTAAACAATCAGTCGATCTCTAACCCTAAGTAGTCAAAGTCAAAAGTCTTAAACTTTGCAGTAAATAAAGTGTCAGCCTGTAAATGATTACTGATAATAGGCTGCACATCTGGTCACCAAAGCTAACTTGCTAACGTGATTCATGGACTTTGATAGATGAACCTCCATTGTTCATTGTCAAACTGGCCAAACATTTGTAATAAAATGACTTGTTCATTATAATAACACGTTTGAGTGACAATGTTATCAACTCGGTCAGCAAAAACTCATATTTGTCATCTAAATTATTAAAGGTCCTATATTACGCAGAATTGACTCTTGTGAGGTTATTTAAGCCATGCTATAATATTGTTACCCTCTCAAAAACATACCTGGAGTTGTGTTTTGGTTCATTCACACATGTTTGAGTAATCTTTTATTATTAGTCTGTCTACATTTCCAAAGCTCAAAATGCTCTGTTCCACCTTGTGATGTCATAGTGCTAGTTGTCAGGTTCTGGCTCCTTTTACCTTTTGTTCTGTAGAGATGCTGAAATTAGAGCTGAAATTATCCAAATCATTCTAGTGAAGGTGTATAGAATTTAAAAACCAGTGTCACCACATGACATCACAAGGTGGAACAGAGTGTTTTCTATTTGAGAGAAGAACTCAGCCTAAATATGCAGATTTTGTGTGTTAAACATGTGTGAATGTAACAAAACACAATCCCAATATGTATTGTCCATATTCTTAGACTTAAAAACAACAAGACTGTCTGGAGGCAAAAGCTGTTTTTTGTGTAGGAGTCAGATCTCTGTAAACAGGCATAGGAAATGTCTGAGTATATGAATAAGTTCTGACTTCTTAAAATGAAAATATCTTTATTAACATTACAATAATCTCCTGATAGCCATTACATAAGAAGTATTGGTCTATTTTTCATCAGAGCACAATACATAACCAGTAAGTATAGGAAAGGAAGCCAAATGTCTGAATTATGTAAGACTATATGATGTATAAAAGCTCTTCAAACCAATTCTGGACTTGTTCCAAATGGCTAGAAGCATTATTCTGGTACAGAGAGCCTGGATAACAACCTGGGTCATGGTATAATAAGGTTTGCACAAAACTCTTTTCCTTCAAGCTCAAAAAGTCAAACTGACCATGCAGGTGGACCGAAGCGGGCTAATAATGTGCTCTGAGTCAGCTAAAGGAATCAGACAACAGGACGGATTTGTATAAATGAAAGCTCACACATTATGAGATGTTATGGGTCTTCTTCAGCTTGTAAATATCTGTCTTATTACATCAAATTAAAGGTGCAACCAAGATATCATGGAACTGATACCCAATCCAGTCAAATTTCCTGGATCGGCGCAGATACTCAACACCAGTATTGTATCGGTGCATCCTTAATTTTGACACAAATTTTAGAAAACAGCTGCTGCATCTGTTCATAGCAGGAGCCAACAGCCCGGTCCAGCAGAGTTGTAATAATGACAGCGTTGTACCATAATCGTCTCTTAATAGCTCATTGGGCTGACTTGTTTCTTTTATTAAGTTCTTTTAGATCAATATTTAGATCAATATTGCAGTTAAAAATAATGATCCACGGGTGTCATAGATTATAACTATACAGCTGACAAAAGCACAATATGTTTTCTTTAAACTTGCAGGATACCATTGGTGATACACTCAGCCAAACATCATCGTTTGTTAGTCTACATAATGGCATCCGGTTGGCAGCCTTGTCTATGATCTAATTTGATTAACCGTATTACAATGCCGCAATTGACTTGGCTGCAAAGTTTGGTATTGGTTAGACGAACACTTCTTTCTTTTCAAAATGCCATGAGAAAGAAATTGCTTTGTCCGTATAACGTATAATCTTAGAAGATTTGTTTTGACAATTTTTTTCAACCAATTTTAGGTTGTCTCTGTATTTTTCAGTTGTGTTTCTGCCTGTTGTAATGGTCCATTGTCTGTATATTATATTCTTTTAAGGGGCCCATATTCCTCTCTTTTCTGATCTATGTTATGATATTGTTTCCTCGGCAGAGTTGTGTTTTGTTTCATTCACACATGTTTAACACACAAACCCTGAACCCAGAGTTCTTCCCTCAAACAGAAAACACTCACTTGTGATGTCATATGGTAATTCAGGAAGTGCACCACTGTGTTTTTATACTCCATACACCTTCACAAGAATCATTTAGATAATTTCAGCCCTGGAATTGCCAATCTCTACTAAACAAAAGGTACAAGGTAAAGGAGCTGTTAACTTGAAAACTACAGCTTCATGACATCACAAGGTGGAACAGAGCATTTTGAGCTTTGGAAATGTAGACAGACTAACAATAAAGGATTAAACATGTGTGAATGAAACAAAACACAACTCCAGGTATATTTTTGAGCAGGTAACAGCATTCTAACACGGCTTAAAGCTCAAAAGATTACATTTTGTGTAATGTAGGACCTTTAAACCATTTCCGAAAAGGCCAAAAGAAAATCGAATCCACATGAGCTGGAATAAGGCATTTAACAAGTATAAAATGTCATCGCTTTTGACATTACTGTAAAATGTAAAACTGCCATAATTACAAGACTCTGACCTACATATCGCCCCCCCAAAATACACATTTAATTACTGTGGGGTTTCAGTCAACCTTTACCACTGGAAACTTAGAGCTGAAGAACTGAAAGGAGAAATTAAAAACTGAAAACACATTACAAATACATCACTAAAATAATGGAAAGTTTAAACAAGTCTCGACTCGCTCTATCAATTTGTGTGATTAGAAGAGAATAACAACTTTTTATTATTGTTTGAAATGGGCTGTTTTATTCATTGTGGCATCTCTTCTGGGAAAATTATTATACCCACTATTTTCACTGGGACTCGATGTAATGCGTTTAACTTTGTCAACTTTGAATGCAATGTCATCATAGAAAGAAGTGGACTAAGGGAATGTGACGTCGTTCGGCTCCAGACAAATGAAGCTCACGATGCTAGCGGTCACAGAGGTGAATTTGGAGCCAGGTCCATATTAGAAATAGCAATGCACAAAATAGCAAAACAGAAACACCAGGATCATGTAGAGTGGGTTAATATGAACATTTTAAGACCAAAATGATGAGGCTCACTGCAGGAGTTACAGTGTTAAGTCAGTGGAGTTGATGGAGCTGGAAGTGCACCCAGGAACACTTCCTATTTGGAACGCAGCAGCTAGCGGGTTAACTATGTCCATTTATATACAGTCTACGAATGCCAATTAGGGATATTTGCATGTTTTTTCCATATCTAGCGGTACTACCTTTCATGTGCCACATTAGTAAATCTATTGTTCAGTTTCCCAGAACATACCTGCCATTTTGTTATAATGGGAAAAGGCAGCTGATGTAAATGTCAAACAATTTACTGAGGCAAATTCATATGAACACACAGGCTATAGAGTGGTAAAGTATCTTGCCAATAGACTGTATATACTTGGATATAGCTAGCCTGCTAGCCGCCGCGTTTCAAAGAGGAAGTGAGCATGGGGGCACTTCCAGATCCAACTGACTTTACATTGAAAAATTATCAACCCTCTCTGAAACTGCTGCAGTGAGTCTACTAATCCGCTCTACATGATCCTGGTGTTTTTATTTAGTTATTTTGTACGTAAATAAATTCCTAGTCCTAATATGGACCTGGCTCCAAATTTGCTCCTATAACTGCTAGCCTCATGAGCTTCATTTGACTGGAGCCGAACACTATGGGTGACATCACACTCACTTAGTCCACTTCTTTATACAGTTTATGGATTTAATGCAAAATCTCTAATAACATATAGCTGCTGGCAGCATGAACACATATATAGGCTATAGAGTGGTGAAGTGTCTTGCCCAAGTGCACAACGGCAGCAGGTAGCAGGTGGAGCCGGGATTAAACCTTGAAAAAGCCACCACACTTTTACCATCCTGTAGATGATTTAAGACAACAGACTAGACTATAAAAATCACTTCTCAATTGCATTCTGGAGTTGAACAATTTATTATCCATGAACTTATAACTGTATGAAAAAAACAACCTGCAGCTCGAGAGCTACAAGTGCTCCAGGGAGCTCCACCTCCTCCAAAGTAACTCGCCAAGGGATTTCTGAATTCTGTGTATTGTGCTGAATAAGTAAAATTTGATTAATTACCACTGTAAATGTATAATTTTGATGCCTAACTATGCACTAATAAATGGATAATGGTTTATATTTCATAGACATCTACAGTGGAGGAAATAAGTATTTGATGCTGATTTTGTAGGTTTGCCCACTGACAAAGAAATGAACCATCTATAATTTTAATGGTAGATTTATTTTAACATTGAGAGATAGAATATCAAAAAGAAAATCCAGGAAATCACATTATAGAAAATATATTAATGGATTTGCATTTGATCCCCTACAAACCATTAAGAGTTCTGGCTCCCACAGACCAGTTTGACACTCCTAACCAACTCGTCACCTGAATTAGACACGTTTTAACTAGTCACCTGTATAAAAGACACCACCTGTCCACAGAATCATTCAATCAGTCAGACTCCAAACTCTCCAACATGAGAAAGACCAAAGAGCTGTCAAAAGATGTCAGGGACAAGACTGTAGACCTGCACAAGGCTGGAATGGGCTACAAAACCATAAGCAAGAAGTTGGGTGTTAAGGCGACAACTGTTGGTGCAATTGTTCGAAAATTTAAGAAATACAAAACGACCATCACTCGACCTCAGTCTGGGGCTCCACATAAGATCTCACCTCGTGGGGTTTCAATGATCATGAGAACAGTGAGAATTCAGTCTGGAACTACACAGGAGGAGCTAGTCAATGATCTCAGGGCAGCTGGAACCACAGTCACTAAGAAAACCATTGGTAAAACTTTACGCTGCAGTGGATTAAAATCCTGCAGTGCTCACAAGGTCCCCCTGCTTAAGAAGACACATGTGCAGGCCCGTCTGAAGTTTGCCAATGAACACCTGAATGATTTAGAGAGAGATTGGGTGGCTGTGTTTGGAGGAAGAGAAATGCTGCGTATGACCCCAAGAACACCATCCCCACCGTCGAGCATGGAGGTGGAAACATTATGGTTTGGGGGTGTTTTTCTGCCAAGGGCACAGGACATCAAGTACTAGGTCTTTTTTGGCTAGAGGTTTCAAATACTTATTTCACTCAATGAAATGTAAATCAGTTCATATATTTTAATAAGTTCTTTTCTGGATTTTCTTTTTGATATTCTGTGTCTCAAGGTTAAAAAAAATAAACCCACCATTTAAAATTCTAGACTGTTCATTTCTTCGTCAGTGGGCAAACCAACAAAATCAACAAGGGATCAAATACTTATTTCCTCCTCTGTAAATGTTCCCAATCTAAGGCTTGCCGTGGCTCTTATATTTACTCAATTTCTTTGCGACTGCTTAAATTAGTAGGCTTGTGAATCACAGGGTTCTTCATGATTTGATGCGATACTCGATACATGCCTCATGATACGATATTGTCACAATTAGGGATGGGACAATAAACAATAATATCATTTATCGTGATTATTGTGATAAAAAGGGTAGACAATAATCATTCATGGGACATTTTATATAATCATGATAATCACCAACACAAAAAATGCCATAAATCATCAGATTTGCAACAAAAAAAGGCATTTATCCATGATGGTTTCTTGTAGCTCGTTGTTTTCACTTTCACTAACGAAAGTACAACACTATAAAAGTTGTTTAAATATGGAACCTATTCATAATATTCAACTTATCATTATTCATATCCACAACACTTTTAACTGTCAGCAACTTAAATCATTATTGTGATATAATCGTTAATCGCATTTATTCTGGCCATGATAATCGTGACACCAAATTTCTACATCGTCCCATGCCTAATCACGATATGGAGATAAATGTTATAACTGATATATTACACATGATGCTCTGTCATATATTGCTCTTTTTAAAGAACCAAACCCATTTCAGCAACAATATTTCGTTGTTAAATGACTACCTGTGCAAAGTTAATAGGAAATGACATCTATTTTAATCATCAATCATCTGGAGTTGAACAACGTATTCTCCATACAATTATAATCAGATCTCACTATAGTTTATACTGCTTTTATTCCAAGCAGACATGAGTTTACACAAGGCTCAGAGTAGCATGGCTGATTGCCTGTCTGAGTGGGGCCTGGTGAATAGAATGAAGCTGGGCTGTAATCTCATGAGGTCCTTCAAATCACACAAAAAGAAAGATCACAATTTTAGTGCCAACTGATAATCTGTGAAAAGGAGAGGTTTAATCATCATCTCAGAACAATCTGAGACAATCTGTCAGAGGAACAGGTCTTGGTGTTCCAAAGTGGTACAAGCCCGAAGGGAGCTTTTTATTTAGTGCTTCTTTTCTATTTGATAACCAATGTTTAACAGGAAACAGCTGTGTGTTTCTAATGATGCTAAGTCTGTCATTACATTTGTATGGAATAGATTAAAGGGCTCAGCTATGTTATAATGTTGTTTCCTCATCAGAACATACTTGGAGTTGTGTTTTGTTTCATTCACACATATTTAACACACGAATACTGCACAAAAGTTCTTCTCTCAAACAGAAAACACTCTGTTCCACCTTGTGATGTCAGCCCTGGAACTGCCAATCTCTACTGAACATAAGGTAAAACGTAGCTGTTAACTTGAAAACTACCGCTTCATGACATCACAAGGTGGAACTGAGCATTTTGAGCTTTGGAGATGTAGACAGACTCATAAAGGATTACGCAAACATGTGTGAATGAAACAAAACACAACTTCAGCTATGTTTTTGAGGAGGTAACAACATTATAACATAGCTAGAAGCTTTCAAGAGTCAATTTTGCATAATATAGAGCGTGTATAATAGAAAAAATACACCTTTATTACGAAAAAATTAGCTCATGTTGATGTTTATTAACTGTAAATATGATGATTTAAAGATGTTTTTTCTTCACTGACGCTGCAGGAGATAAAAACTACGATCATACTACGTGAAATTGTACATTAATCACAATTATTATCATTTCATTCTGTTGGCAGGTAACCATTAACCCTGGAGCAGCCTACTTGAGTGGCTAGAAAGTGGACACAGAGAGTGATGCTCAGTGCACTTTACTACAGAGTGCAGGGCCTTGGAGAGACAGATAGAAAAGTTCAACTGTGTAAACATTTTGTACTCAGATTCTCAGATTTCAGACTTACTATGTAACAAAGCTGAGATGTGTCCTAGTTCAAACACAATGCATTAGAGGTAATTCATGAAATACCTAGGTTATAAATACGGTTATAATGTTCCAGCTTTTTCATCTCCAATACCGATATCGATACTCTGGCTTTAAGTTTCTGCCAATTTATTTTAACCAATATCAATATAGGGGCACAGAATGACCTTTTCCCCAAAAAAAACACAGTTAACTTATTACAAATTTGATCCAGTTGTGGAGGTAGTTGTATGAACAGCTTTGTATGAATAAAAGTTTAAACATGAGACATTCTAGACCTAAATCAGCCTGTAAATAGTCAAATTAAATGCCCAAATACGCCCGGATACTGGCTTAACTGAGATCATAAAACCGATACTCGAGCTAAATTTCCTGGATCAGCGCCAATATCTGATACCAGTATCGGTATCGGTGCATCCCTAGACAAAAAATATGTTTGGGTTGTGGCTAAGAAGAGCTCAACAATAAACTGACACCACTTCTCTTAAATTTTTTACATAAACTTTCTGAAAAAATTGAAAACAAAAAATGAAAAATATGAAAAGTCTGAAAGCTTGCTCGAGACTAATAAGCTAAGTGGTAGCCCTGACCTCAAGAGCTATAATTTTATTTAAAAATCTCTTTCTCAAACCTTAGAAACAATGTTATTAGAACATTTTTGACAAAATTTAGATTTAAATGTAATTGTTAAAAAAAACACAATAAATATCATATAACATAGCTGGTTAGCCTCTGTTGTGTCTTTAAGCTCTTAATATTTGATTATTTTTTAAAATTCTATGGGAAATTGAATGGTAAATTTACTTCCTGAACCACAGAAAGCCTTGAAATGGGCAGGACTGTTGAGATAAAAAAGATCAAATCCAACACAGTACCGGTAATTTTTTTTTTTTTTTAACTCTGAGCGATCAATTCTCTGGCTTTTAACACTGCATGAATTGCATGGTCCTCTGTGCCTTTTATTTATTTTTATTTGATTTTACTAGTTTCATTCACTTAACGAGGACTAGTGGACTTAAAATAGAGCTTTATTTTATATTCTATTCCCATTGTATTTTTATCTGTATTATGCAGCACTTTAGAAACTGTTTTGTTTATGAAAAGTGCTGTATAAATAAAGCAGACTGGATTGAACTGGATACTCATTCACTAATATCACTGCAAACAAATGTACCCAAACAGCAGTACTTTTGCCTCAGTCAACTGGCCTCTTTACAACACTATCTGACTAAGCAAAGCAAAGCCTTTGGCGCACTAGCCTGGAGTTAGACTGCGGATTAGGGCTGCAGACGTTGGACTAATTACACCTTGCAGAATGTGATTAGTGGAGCAGTGCTAGTAACCAGGTCACAGGCAAAGGCGTGGGTGAGCTAAATGTTCTGTGGCACACTAAACTCAACCAAATACTGTAATGACTTGAGCCAAACGAGGGGCAGATGGGAATGCAACTCGAACCATGACGTGAGGGGAAACAGAAGAAAGATTAACATTGGATAAGAATGTAAAAGTCTTTCCCTGGACAGAACTTCCTGACTTCTGTGTTTAAAGGTCCTATATTATGCAAAATTTATTCTTGTAAGCTTTGAGTCATACTAGAATGTTGTTCCCTCATCAAAAACATGGCTGGAGTTGTGTTTTGTTTCATTCACACATGTTTGAGTAACCCATTATTATTAGTCTGTCTACATCTACAAAGCTCAATGTGCTCTGTTCCACTTTGTGATGTCATGAAGTGTTAGTTTTCAAGTTAACAGTTGCCTTTTACCTTTTGTTCTGTAGAGATTGGCAATTCCAGGGCTTCCAGATTAAGGTGTATGGAGTTTAAAAACGCAGTGGCACACTTCCTGTGTTACCATATGACATCACAAGGTGGAACACAATGTTTTCTGTTTGAGAGAACTCAGCCTAAATATGCAGGATGTTTGTGTTAAACACGTGTGAATGAAACAAACACATCTTCAGGTGTGTTTGTGATGAGGAAACATTATAACACAGATCAGAAAATACTGTAATATGGACAGTTTAATTGCCACATCAACAGGCCTATTTGTAAAAAGAAAAGAAAAGATAATTCCTATGAATATTTCTTTATTATGCAGTCAAATTTTGTCCAAACTGTTTCTATGACAACATTTGGCACATCTTATCAGAGAGAGAGAGAGTTTTAATATTAAACATACAACTCTGCCTCACAGAACATCATCTATTATTTAAAATTATATTGTTATGAAAACAATGCCACACGCTGTCTCTGCCTGTCGGATCACTCAATGGAGGGAAGACAAGAAAGATTTATGAGTTGATGGTGTTATAAGCAATGCGTGACCAGATTGACAGTTTGCCTAATTAGGGCTATGCGATTAATCAAATCAAATTTCAATTATTACTCAGTTCAATTACAAATATGTCATAATAAAAACAGAATTATTTACCCACTGCGCAGAATGATGAGTTCACTGGTCCTGCCATTCACAACCAGGAGTAAGGACACAAACATGTATTAAAGGGCCCGTATTGTTGTTGCTGTTATCTGATCTGTGACATGTTGTTTCCTCATCAAAAACATACCTAGAGTGTAGTTTTGTTTCATTCACACATGTTTAACACACAAATCCTGCATATTTAGGCTGAGTTCTTCTCTCAAACTGAAAACAGTCTGTTCCACCTTGTGATGTCATGTGGTAATACAGGAAGTGCTTCACTGTGTTTTTAAACTCCATACACCTTCAATAGAATCATTTTGTTGATTTCAACTTTTGAATTTTCAATCTCTAGTAAGCAAATGGTAAAAGGAGCTGTTAACTTGAAAACTACCGCTGACATCACAAGGTGGAACAGAGCATTTTGAGCTTTGGAAATATAGACAGACTAATAATAAAGCATTACAACGTGTGAATGAAACAAAACACAACTCTGGGAATGTTTTTAACGAGGTAACAAGAGTAAATTTTGCACAATACAGGACCTTTAAATATGGACAAAAATGTATAATGTAAATAATTGTATGATTTTTGCCATAATCAAGCAGGCTGCATACCTAGACTAATTATTATTCACCACACCCACTCTTATTAAATGGACATTTTATAGCAGCCTATGCATAATGAGTAAATGCATTAGACACAAAATAGTTCACTGCTGGCAGCTGCTAATAAAAAGGTTTTGTAAGGAGTCGAGTTAGACTGTATTATAGTTTTGCCTGCATCTGGTAGTAGCCCCAAGCCTTAATTTATATGACTTCATTTCCAAAAACACAGAAAAGCCCCTAAAAAAACCACATTCTATTGTAAAAATGTATTACATCTTTTTCTTTCCAATTTGCTTCTGTGCCTGCTCTGCACAGAAGCAGAGCAGGCAACACCAGTGAGAGCTGTCTGGCATCATAATAACTAAAGATAAAATAAATAAAAATAATAATAATTAGGCTGTTATTATTGTTGTGCAACATTTAATTTAGTTTCTATTTTAGTGTTATATTTAGTTTTTAATTTAATTTCAAAGGGTAAACACTCTTCCACTCTCATTTTGAACCATTATAAACAGATTGGAGCCTTGCCAGTAGATCAAATTAGTTCTCACATTGGCTTCTGTCATATAATCAATTATAAAAAAGAGCCAGTCGGTGAACGGCTCTTGACATGAACGTTTCCAAAAGATTCGGATCCCACAAAGGAGCCGAAAGACCCACAAAAAAAAAAAAAAAAAAAAAAAAAAAAAAAAAATCCACTAGGCACCCATACACATACTATATATCATCTTAATAGCCAATTAACATTAAGCTCCTTTATTAATTAACATTTTATTTCCCGCGTTTAGGTCTCGTGCATTCCCTGCGCGTGCCCTCGCTCGTAAAACAAACAAGACCCAGCTAAATATATGCACAATTTAAGATAAAACTATCATTAAAACATCACGTAAAGAGGTAAGTCCGCACGAAATTGAAGAAATATCCGCAGAAATTACGCATAATATGACTAAGTTCCGTTTTTTGTTGCACAGCGAACTTATTTCAGCCTATTTATCGTCCACTTAGCTACTTGCGGAGACCGTCGCATACACATTAGCATAGTTCAGCATCCCCACACTCACCGAGGAAAACAGGGGCTTTAACTTTTCTTTATCTAGTGCAACTCGCCAACTGCACCTTCCTACGCCCCTGGACAACCACGTACCGCATCCCGGACCTTTTCTCTCCCCGTACAACCGGAGACCACTGCCAGTTCCGCGTTGACTTGGCGAGGACGGAGGAGCGGACTGGCCGATTCACTAGAGGCAAACACGGGGACCAGCCGAGTGGACGAGGGGGTAAGCGCAAACCTCCCCAAAACGTGCATGTTTAGAGGTAAAATGTGCAACGTGCAAGAATAATTTAATCACGTGAGTACCACCTTGAAATCTGTAACATCGCGTGCAATCCAGTTAACCAAGTAAACAATGCTTTTTGAGATAAAGGAAAGCCAGTGTGCCTACCTTCGTGTCTCCATCCCACTCAGACTTGTGGTCCTGATGATACGGTACTGCCAGCTCCAGCATCCTGAAGCACTGTTATTCGACTGGGGGGCAGCGCGATGGTTGGGTTACTGCGCTGACGTAGAGGGAGCCGACCAATCACGACGTAATCCGACGCACACTTTGCCAATCCGCTCAAAGGGGGAAAGTGAGCACTGCACAAAGGCTGTATTAGCAAGGTAGATTGACGTTGTAAGAGAATTTATGGCCAAGTCCAGCATTAGTGATTTATGAAAAAATAAATAAAATAAAACATACTAGTGCTCATTAGGATACATGGGGTTATATCACAGAAAAACATGCAAATAGGCCAATTAAAACGATTACAAATACATAAATAAATATATCTGTCTGTTTGATAATTTTGTAAGTTCAAATGCTAAAATGGTAGTATATTTTTTAGCAATGTGCTCAGCTGTTTTTTTTTCTTGTTATCATGGTTCTATTTCATTATGTGGTTAGACTAATGCTGTCTTACTTTTTATAGGGGTTTAATTTCAACAGTGAAAATCCTGGAGGTCCAAACTGAGGAGTAATCAGAGGACAGGCAACCACATTTGGCAAGTATAAACTGACTACAAACATCTTTACAACTTGTTCTACCCAGAGCTCTTAATATCCTCTAAGTATTCCTCTTGTGCACTGTGGTTTTAGCTTTAAATCCTCTCAAGGGTGGGGATAACTTCAGAAGATTACACTGACTGTATGTAAAAGATACTATATACTAAGCTGACCAATCTGTTGCCAAACTCTTGAATGTTCACCTTTTTTGATAATAGACGATTCCTGAAAATATACACCTGTTGTTAAGATTTCTTTCTAGCTTCAAATGTTATAATACAGCACATCCTTTCAAACATTGTCATCTACAATGCATGCTGTACAACATTTCATATATTTGAAAACACCACTCAAACTCTTTTCATACATTTTATTGCCCTTAGATCAGCAATATGTGAACCAGCCTGACAGTATCACAGAATCAGGAACTTTCTTGTACAAACGGTCTAGTCTAAAAAATACATTTTTTCATTTAAAAAGTTGTTGTTCAATATAGGAAACAAATGTCCAAAACAAACAAAATTACCAATTTATCACTTAAACTATATACTTTCAATATTATATATAATATAATTCCCAAGATCCTTTTAGAAGCCTGCACACCAGGTGCTATAAAAGAAAATAAAAGATTAAGCCCTGACAAAATAATACAACTGCACAGTCCCCAGACTGGCCTTATTTCTATAAAATGAAATAAATATGATTTTATTTGTATAAAGGTGAACAAATGCAGAAATGGGAACTAATAGGATTGTGAATTCTAAAAACTCTTCAAGTAAATCTTATTCCACCTGTGAACTACAGCTTCATTTGCTTTGAGCAGGAATAGGATACGTATTATAAATGAATTATGACTGAAGAACAAATCATATACAACTAGGACTGACATTTGTGGATAGTTTGTTTTTTACAGCCAACTTTTTAGAACTTTTCACACGTCCATTTTGCACTACTTACTATTCAACCTGCTTCTCACTCCCACACCATTTACAAGTATATACAAAGTTCCTTCCTTATCCTTATAATGTACCCATCTGTTGCCTTTCAACTCACTTGACCATAAACCATCAATGAAACACCGTACTTTACACTTCATATTTGCATCTTTTGTTTTGCCTTTGGGTTTATCTGACTATAAAAAACTTCACAGAACACTTCTAGGAACAGCTTTTCTGTGTTGCAATGTGGGTGACTCTGGGGTATTGTCTGATGGGGGCCACTGTGGTTTAGTTAACTGAATATCATCTTCTATTTTAAAAGATTTCTTTGGGTGGTCTGCCTGAGGGGGCCAAACAACAGATATTTTACTACCCTGTGGCTTGTTTTGATCTAGATTTTCATAACTGCGTGATTTGTGTTTGTCTACTGAGCTTAGGCTGCTTGTTGAATATCTCCATTCATCCGAGGGGATAGGTCCACCAGAAGATTGCTGTACAAGTCCATTGTCATAATTCCCTTTGGATTTCAGAAGTTGCTTGTAATGATGTAAACAGTAGAAGTGTCCGTGGAGTGATACATAATTTCCCACACTAAAAAGAAAAAAACAACAACATATAAATTCACTTCATTATAAACTCAGCTGTGGTAGGTCTATGTCTTAAGGTAAGGTTCAAGTTAAAAACTACCTTTTACCTTTTGTTCAGTAATAATTGACAATACCAAGGCTGAAATTAATAACTGTATTACCACATGACATGACAAAGTGAATGAAACAAAACACATCTCCAGGTATATTTGTGATGAGGAAACATTCTAACATAGATCACAAAGTAGTGGAATATGTGCCCTTTAAAATTGTGTCAAAATTACCTCAGTCTATTCCTACAGTGCTCGCAGCGAAAACAGGATTTATGGTACTTTTTTTTGTCTACTATCAGGGCGTCCATCGGATAAGCTCTCCTCCGGCAAACCGTGCAAAGCTCTGACTTCGGAACTCGAGTCTGTGAAAACAAAAAAAAAACCAAAACTTTAATTATAAGTCTTTTATTTATCATTCCCTGCTTCCACACATGATTTAGATGCAAATACTCGTAATTCATAGCTATAATCAAAAGTGTTTTGTAAATTATACACTTGCAGATCACACATATGGCACAAAATTGTGAACTTCTCTGGTGGAGGGTCCATCACCTGCTTGTCTTCATGGTGATTGCTTTATCAAGGGAGACAAGTATAGGCTATATTACAGGTCAGATCTGTGGAGAGGCATTATTGTATTTTTGAGCAATAGAAACACCTACGTAATGAATGAATGCTAGATACATGTGTTTAATGTCGTATACCATGGAACATTCCAGGCATTTCCATAGAGACGAGAAGTGACGGACCATCCACCAGAAAAGTTGTGCAATGTACCTTTAATGTTGTTTGATTTTAAGGATGCACAACAGTTGTTTGAAAACCATAAAGTCTACTTAAAAACTTTCTTCCATGCATTTCTGAATTGTGTTTATCAATGAATCATTCCGCTGTATTGCATTTAATTGTGGTTACGCTCACACATAGCATATCACAACTTATGCATTAACTATATTTTAAATTATACTTGCAGGTCACACATATTATGGCGCAAAATTGTTATGTTATTTCATTTCAAAGATGGATAACAGTTGTTTGAAAACTAAAAAGTCCACTTAAAACTGTCTCCCATGCGTTTCTGAATTGTGAATGTGGAAGTGATTTTTGTTACATACAGAATCCACTGTATTTCATTTAATTGTGGTTACGCTTACACATACCATATTACAACTTGTGCATTAGAATAATATCCCTACATAAACCAGGCGATTAGTTCATGTCCATGCCATTCTGACGCATGCTTCTCATTTACCAGTATGTTCCAACAGAACTTGTGAGCTCTCAGAAGAAACGGTGTAGCCAAGGCTCTTGAAAACTGTCTCACTCTCTGTCCATGTTTTGTGGAAATTTCTCAGCAGTTTCTCTGTGGCCTCTTCATCATAGGTTTCTGTCCGCCTTGCTGCCTTTCGTTTAACTGCATCGGCATAGGAGAAAGGCACCTGCTGGGAGCTCTCGGAGTGCTGGGTCACAGCTGTCAGTGTTCCAGTGACCTTGTTGCCAAATTCATCGACATTTGAGAAATTTTCTGTAAATGTTTTGGTTTCGGTAAATCCTGATGGCTCAGCTGGCATAGTTTCCACTTGATTTTTTCGAAGAGGTAGGGGGCTGCTGTGTTGTGAGGTTGGCTTTTTCTCCTGAGGACTTTCCCACTTTGAAGTGTCTGCTGCTGTTTCCATCAGCCTTGACACAGACTCCTCCTGATCCTTTTTCTCATCTTTGAATAAGAAACTTTGCTCACTCAGTTCAAAAACATTTTTAATAGCCTGAATGTCAAAATTTGGCATTTCCTGCTCCGCCTTGTTTTTGTCAATGTTATCAGCATCATTGTGAAGCCGCTCAGCAAGAGGAATAGGCTCTTTTTTATCTACATATGTTTTCTCATCCTGGGATTCAAATTTGTTTACAAGACTTGAAAGGTTCGCCTGGGGAAGCTCAATTTGTTCTTTTTCTTTCACCTCGTCCACACACTCCTCCATGTCAGGCCCTAAACGCTCAGGAATAGAAATGGGCTCTTTACGGACATAGGTTTTATTCATTTCTGCCTTTTGAGCCTCTTCAAAAAACTCCATCTTTTCTCTAACAGATGCAAAGGTCAGCTCAGAGATCTCCTCATCTTCTGGGTCAGGTAGGTGAGAGTCAGCTGCACCACGGCTATCACTCAAAAGCATTTCCTCTACTTGTTTTTTTAAATCCTCTTCCCCAGTTGTGAAAGATTTTGTTTCCATAGACTGACTCTCAATTTTGATTTGGCGATGAAAAGATGCAGGAGATTCTACAATCTCAGATTTCTTTTCTGTTATCTGGGATGTTAATATTGGTGGCGGAGTTACACCACGTGAGAGCTTGGCTGTTGTGTCTTTTAGTCTGGCGAGATTTTCCGCTCTATCAAAGGTAGGAGAAGGCGTGATTCTTGTGAGGCGAGATGGAGTGTCAGACCTGCGTGGTGGCGGTGTTGGAGGTGTGAGTGGCCTGTGCAATGGAGTAGGAGAGGGAGTGACTCTCTGTGGAGATGTAGTTCTTCGTGTTGATTCTATGGTGATAAATGTTGGTGATGGAGGCCGCATCCTCAGGGATGGTGAGGGTGCTCTCAGGTCCACAGATTTACTTTGACTGACTTCCTCTTTTCTTTTCTCAGTCCTAGTTATTTGAGTTTCAACTTTAGAGGAGCCTATACTAATTTTAGATATTCTCTGTGATCCTCCACTTGAGGCAAGCTTTTCAGAGACCAGCTCACATTCATGCTTTTCCATTGCCTCATTATCATCCAGTTTCATTAGATAACTCTCCATGATTATTTTGACATGAGAAAGTAAATCTGTACTATCACCTTTATTCACAGTTTGCTCCAACTCTGATTTTCTCTCGGAGCTGATGAGCCAATCGGGGACTGTAGCGAGGAAAGTTTTCACAGATTTGATGTTACACTTTTCGTTTTGCAACTTTGTGATATGAGACATTAACATTTGAACTTGCTCCTGCTTTGATTTCACCACTTCTGATGCAGACTTCAGCATTTCATTTTGTTTAGCCTTGTCTGTGACAGTAATCAGGACAGCCCTACTCTCTTCTGGGGATTCCTTTGTGCTCCACTCCAAAACTGGCATTTCTTGTTTCTTCTCAGGTTCTTTAACCTGACTTTGGATACATTTTTGCTCTTGTGATTTTTTAACTTCTTTCATTACTGCGGTTGAAACATTTTCCTTTACTTCAATCTTCTGTTCTCGTACACTTGTGTGAACCTGAGAAACAGTTATACTTTCCTGAATTTGTGTAGATTTTTTGTTTTCTGCAACTTCTACTTTTGATTCAATAGAAACCTCTTTGGATTGAACTGCAGGTACTGCACCTCTGGACTTTTTGGACTTCTTTTTCTTCCTTGGTGGAGTTGGAGTTTCCAAAGGAGAGGTTATGGAGGCAGTATTGCTAGAGGCTACAACCGGAGCCGTGTTAACTTTATTCTCCTCCAGTTTTTGTTGAGATTCACTGGCGACTTTTACCTCAACTTTTTTCACTACCACGCTGCTCTCATCATGAGAGACATTCTGTTTATTATTCTCTTTTGTATCCATTTGTTTTTCTTGCTTGATGGGCTTTTTGACCTTTTGTTGACTTTTGCCTGATTTACCATTTGTATTATCTGTTTGTGGTGGCTGATCCTTCTCCTGGTTTTTAGTTGGAGATTTATCATTTTTCTTCTTCTTGTCAAGTTGAGGGGAGGAGATTCCTCTTTGAGTTTTGTCTGAAATATCTTTTTTAGTGTTCTTACTCTGAGGTGTGTCTGTTATTTCAGGCTCTGTTTTACTAGCTATCTGTTTTACAGCAGTTTGTGACTGATAAGAATTAACATTCTGCATGGTTGCAATAGTCTCAGTTTTAACCGATTCTTTCTGAGATGTGACCTTTGTTTTTTGGCTAGTATCCATCTTCCCTTCTGTAATTTGCTTCTGTTTGGTATCAGCTCTGACAGCCTCAGTTGAAGAAATAGAAACTGCTTTCTGTGTTGATGTGGTGTGTGTCTGTTGCTTGACAACAGAAACAGATGAGGTCTTCTGAACAGACACAACTTTCGAACTCTCGTTAGATACACTTTCCTGTTTTGCAGAAGATATAATTATGTTTGTAAAATTTTTCTCATTACCTGCAGTGCTTTTTGTATCTGCAGTGACTACCTGCTTTGCTAATTCTTGAGATCTTTCATTGTTGTCCTTTGTAATATTTGATGCATTTTTCCTAACCACCTCTGCATCAGTTTTAGAAAGCGACTCAGTAGCAGTTATTAAATCGGGCGTGTAGCATGGAGGAGGAGTTGGCGTTGTTGGAGGTGTATTTTCCTCTCGTAGCCGGCGAAACTTCTCTTCAGCTTGCATTAGTGGTGTGTTAAATTTACTCATCTTACCTCTCATGAAAGGTGGAGGGGATGGCGGTGGTGTGAATCTAACAGGAATAATAACTTTCTTTAATGGCTGTGGAGATTCTGACAGTGGAGGGATTTCAGTGCAAATTGTTTTTGTTGTTGTTGTGGTTGTTGTTGATTGGCTTGTCTCAACAGCTTTTCCTGAAGTCACTGTCACCTTTTGTGTTTTGCTAACTTCAACTTTCGGTTCAAGTTTTGGGACTGGGTGGACAGTAGGGCCTTTAACCTTTTTCACTGTCATTTTCTTGGCTTTTCCTGGGGAAGGTGGTGCTGGCATGCTCTCCAGTTCCTGTTGAGATGGAGGAGGTGGGAGGAAGTCTTGTTCGCAGGGAAGTGGGGGTGGAGGAGGAGGCAGGTGATCAGTGTCAGACTCAACAGCTGGTGGAGGAGGAGGTGGAGGTGGAAGGATGTCAGCATCAACCACAGGTGGGGGTGGTGGGGGAAGGGGCAGATCAGGCTCTGGTGTTTTTGATTGCAAGATGTACACATCAGTTTTTACCCTGGTTTTATCCAATTTGATCATACCCTTGGAGCTAGAATTCAAATTCCGGAACTCTGTCTTGACAGTTTTAATGCCGTGATTTTGCTGTATAGTTTTATGTTCAACTGACATTGATTTTGTTGTTTGACTTGTGTTAGCAGTTTTGATCTTTTGCACATTTCTCTGTGTGTCAGTGTTGAGGTTTTTAACAGGAGGGCCCTGCTTTACTCGTACTCTTCTGTATTGCACTTTAGGAGTTTCGCGTTGGGCATTTTCCATCAATGACTTTATGGTGCCTTTGACGTCACCTTTTAACACCTCTTCCTTTTCCATCTGGTTTTGCTCCTCCTGTGACTCATATAGTGACTTAATAGACATTTTAACATCTCCCTTCAATTCTTCCTCAAAGCTCGCTCTCCTCTGTGTTCTTGGAGAACTTGGGGCCTCCATAAAAAGTTGAATTGTTCCCCTCACATCTCCCTGCACATCAATTTCTTGTTGACAAACCCTCTTTTCGGAAGATGCATCTTGTAGACTTTGCATAGCCAAATGAATGTCACCTCTTACTATTTCCTCCTTCTCAACCTCCTTTACCACTTGTTTTGCCCGCTCGAGAGACTTTAGAGTGGCCTTGACATCACCAGGAACCAAATCATCAACAGCAGGTTCAACTTTGCTGTTTGTGGACCTCTCCAGGGATCTTAGAGCTCCTCTAATGTTACCTGGAACAATGTCTGGCTTCTCCACTTCTTTTTGCCGCTTCTGAGCCTTCTCGAGATAGCGCAGAGCTTTAGGTATGTTGCCTTTCACTACTTCCTCTTTCTCCACAACAACGGTTTGATTTGCTGACTCTGACAATGAGTTCAAAGCAGCTCTTAAATCACCTTTAACTATTTCTTCTTTTTGTAGTTTTTCTAATGAGAAGCTTGGTTCCGACATGAAAACTTTTACTGTGTTGTGAACATCTCCAGGAATAACATCCTCTACGGTCCGTTCAATATTCACATGGCTTTGATTGAGGATACGCTTTGTTCCCTTTATATCGCCCCCAATAATCTGCTCTTTTTCCGCTTTGTCAGAAGAAGTCTCTTCAGGGCTTGAATGCAGCTGTTTAAGGTAGTCAAGAGCCCCAGACTCAATGCATGTGGAGTAAAAGTTGACATTTCCTTTCTCAATGTCGTCAACCTTTATCTTGACAGATTCATCTAGGCCATCTGGGTTGGTCAGTCTTTGGAGAGCACTTCTTATGTCCCCTCTAACAATATCCTCTTTCTCAACAGAGGCAGAGTCCTGTTTATTCAATAGGGAGTATAATGTCATTTGTACATCTCCCTTTTCATCTTCCTGGATTAGTATTCCATGCTTTGCTGACCCACCCTCTTGGAAAAGGTTGTTTATTGCTTCTTGAATGTCACCGCGTAGGATTTCCTCTTTTTCTACACTAGTCTGCTTCTCTTGACTGAATAACTGTTGCACAGTTGAACTAATATTCCCCATCTCCTGTGAGTCTATCACCACTTGCCGCTCACTTGTTTGTTGTCGATTCAACAGGTTCATCATGATTGTTTGCAAATCTCCCCTAATGACGTCTTCGCGTTGAATTTCAGGAGCCTGTTGATTCATAAGCTGGTACTTAGCCATCCTAACATCACCTATTTCGTCTGCTTCAATCAGTATTCCTTTGGATCTAACCATTTTTTGACTATAAAGTTCAGCAAGAGTTCCTTTAATGCTTTTACCCATTATTTCTGTCTTCTCCACTTTTGACTCATTAAAGTCATCAAATGGTGTAGTTTCAAAGAGCCATGTTGTAGTTCTTACATCAGCTTTGGGGATTTCTTCGTGAATGACGGTGGTTTCAGTAGTTTCATCAACTTCTTTAATGTGATCAAGAGGGTTTTTCTCAAAGAGCCACACAGATTGCTTAACATCTCCCTTGGCGACATCCTCCTTTTTTACAGTTTCAATGAGATTTTCTTCACTCATACTTTTTATTTTATCAATGGATTGGGTTTCAAATCTCCATTTTGCTGTTCTCACATCACCTTTCTGTATTTCACTGACATTAACTGTTTTGACAGATGCCTGTGATGAGTTGTCAGACTCGAACCGATGTTTATTCATTCTTACATTTCCACCTTGAATATCCTCCACAGTTCTTAGTAAAGCTTTCCTTTCTTCACTGATTCTATCAAGAGGCTGTGTTTCAAATTTCCACTTGGCAGATGTGACGTCTCCTTTCTGAACATCTTGTTGGGTGACAGACTTAATTATATACACTTCATCTGTATCTTTTATGGCATCCAAGGGTTTTGTTTCAAATAACCACCTGGTTCCAACCACATCTCCACTTTTGACTTCTTCACTTGTAACTGTGGTAACCTCATGGTAATAACCTTCTTTGTCCTTGATGGCATAAAGAGGCTGAGTTTCAAACATCATGGTATAGTTTCTCACATCGCCCTTTTCTTCTTCATCACAGACAATTTTTTGCTGTTTAATTTCTTCATTCTCATCTGAAACTTCATGAATTTTATCCAAGGAGCAAGTTTCAAAAATAAAGCGACCCTGATTAACGTTGCCTCCTTGTATATCATAAACTGTGCGATTACTAATGTGTTCCTCCTCATTGTCATGTATCATATCTATTGATTGGTTTTCGAAAAGCCACCTGCAATTCACCACATTTCCTTTTTGGATGTCCTCTGTCTGAACCCTCTTCAGCTTTTGTCTGGCTTCTTCCGAGGTAGAGGTCATTATGTCAGATGTTTGGTTTTCAAATATGTATTTCATTCTTGACACATCCCCCGATGCAATGTCAATCTCCGTGATACGTTTAAAGGAATCAACCTCCTCGCCTGTTAGGTTTTCAAGATTCTCAGTCTCAAATAGAAAACAGGCTGTTCTAACATCTTTCCCTGTAATTTCCTCCTGATCCACAGTGCGTGTTTTCATAATTGTCTCTGTCTCGTCATGGATTGTATCAAGTGCTTGAGTCTCAAAAAGCCATGTGCATGTTTTTACGTCTCCTCTTGGCACATTTTCACTTTCATATTTTTGGTCTACTCTCTCATACAGGATATCCATGGGCTTTGTCTCAAACAACCACTTGCATGTCTTCACATCCCCTTTCATGACATCAGTATTTTTTGTGGATTCAACTGTCTCTTCATCCTCGATATTACTGAAGTATTTGATTGCGTCCAGTGGCTGTGTTTCAAATAGCCATTTTGCAGTTTTAACATCGCCGGACTCAATTTCTTGTTTGGAAATGCCCTTGATAATTTGGTATGTACTGATATTTTCATCAAACTGGTCTATTGGGCGAGTTTCAAACATCCATTTGCATGTTGTTACATCTCCTTTAACAACTTCTTCTCGTCGCACTGTTTTAACCTCGTGAAAGTGTCCCGAGCTGTCTTGCATGGCATAAAGAGGAGTTGACTCAAATAACGTTTTATTTGATTTCACTGATCCGGATTTGACCCCTTCAATTAATATCCTCTGTGATTCATCAATCCTTTGGTTTATTTCAGTGCTTTCAAAAATGTTTTTGTAGTTTGAAACGTCTACTTTGTCAATTTCCTCCATGTCAATTGTACGAATGACCTCCTTCTTTTCCTCTCTGATTTGTTCTAACGGTTGGCTTTCAAACCTCCATTTCTGATGGCGCACATCACCTTTTTCTTCCTCAAGAGGTACAGATTTTTTCAGTTTTCCAACCTCAGCAAGTTCTTTCATCTCCTCTGCTGGACCAGTTTCAAAATAATGTCTGGCCGATTTCACATTACCTGCAATAATTTCCTCTTTTGTTAAGGGGCGACTATTTGAATCATCCTTTAAACGATCCATTGGCTGCGTCTCAAAAACCCAACAGTTCTTGCGTACATCGGCCCTGAAGCTCGTTCCATCTTCCTGTGTCAGGTCATCCTCAATATTTACAGTACGAATGACCTCTTTCCTGGCCTCTCCTATGTGCTCTAAAGGCTGACTCTCAAATCGCCACTTTTGGTGTCTGACATCCCCCTTTTCTTCCTCATTCAATGTTCGTTTTTTCAGTTTTCCCACCTCCGGACAATTTTTTCTGGCTACTTGTGGACTGCTTTCAAAAAAGTTTCTAGCAGATTTGACATTACCACCAATAATATCTTCAATTGTCTGGGGTTTAGCATTGGAGTCATCTTTCAAAGTATCCATTGGCTGTGTTTCAAAAACCATGCAATGCTTGCGCACATCCGCTCCAATTATTTCTTTCTTGTCTAGTTTTGAACTTTCCCAGTCAGTGAGAGAACTGAGCGTTTTTATTTCAAATAGCCACCTTCCCCAGTCACCCTTATTGCTGTCCTCCATTGAGAGACTGCACACGAGCTTGAAAGTAGAGCATTCTGTTTTGGTCAGGTCTAGTGGCTGGGTGTCAAAAAGCCAACGTGAGGCAATAGAGTTTTCCATTTCTGTCTCAATTTTGCGTACAGATTTGACTTCTAAAATCTCACTGGCTTGTCCCATAATGACACACTTGAACTGTGTGTCAAACGTGCTGGTGATGGTTTTCATGTCTCCGTTGATTTCTTCCAATACTGACCTTAATATGAGCAGGTGGCTTTCATCAATTGTCTCAGTGTGCCCTAAGGTATGCATGTACTTGTTATCAATCATGTAAATGGTGGAATCTCCATCCTCCTCGGTGAATACAATTTCTTTTGTTAAATCCTCTTCCTTTCGCCTCTTGTTTAGGCTGTCCATGGTCTCTGTTTCAAATAGCCATGCTGCTGCTCGCACATCTCCTTTGTCCAATTTATTGACTTTATTTTTATATTCAGATTTATCCGTGGGCTTTTTCTCAAACATCCAAGCTGTGCGTCTGACATCTTTTCCGAGAATGACTTCCTGTTGACTTATCTTTCTGTTGTCCTCATCCTCATCTGGAGATTCATCCTTGATGGTGTCCAGAGGTTTATTTTCAAACATCCAGCGCATTGACTGTACATCCCCTGGCAGAATCTCTTCCCATTCACCGTCTTCATCTTGGTTAATTTCCTCAACATCGTCTTCATAGGAGAACTCTTGGTTCTGTACCTGAACAGTTTCACTTTCACTGTAGTCAGTAAAGAGCTCCTTCTCAATGTTTTTCCTAACCTCGGGATGAATGTGCTTGTACAGGCGTTTGAGCTCACTCTTGCTCCTCTGTTTGAAGTAGGCCTCTCTGCTGAGGGGGCACTTGGAGGGTTGTGCTGGTTCTTCCGCCTCTGGAGCATAATGGCATACTGGCATATCATGATTCTCTGGTGGCATTTGCAATAAGTCTGGAGGTGGGGGTGGGAGGTAGTCAGAGTCATCAGCTGGTGGGGGTGGGAAATCATCGTAATCCATCATTGCTGCCGCTCTAGTGTTCTCCAGTGCAGCCGCCGCAGTTGTAGATTCAAACATTCCACTGGACACTGTGCTGTTTTGTGTCATGTTTGAAGCCCACTTAGAACGATTGATGTCACGGGTAATCTTTTGAAGGACAAAAAAATACATATTTCTAGATGAATTTGTATAGATTCAACTCTTCATATCCCAGTAATACAATATACTGTATCTTAAAGGTCCTATATTACACAGAATTGACTTTTGTGAGCGTTAAGCCATGTTATAATGTTGCTACCTCATCAAAAACATACCTGGAGTTTTGTTTTGTTTCATTCACACATGTTTGAGTAACCCTTTGTTATTAGTCTGTTGACATCTCCAAATGCTCTGTTCCACCTTGTGGTGTCATGAAGTGGTAGTTTTCAAGTTACCTCCTACCTCTTAACTTTTGTTCAGTAGAGATAGGCAATTCCAGGGCTGAAATTATCCAAATGATTTTATGGTGAATTGAGTTTAAAAACACAGTGGAGCATTTCTTGTATTACCACATGACATCGCAAGGTGGAACAAAGTGTTTGTGAGAAGAATTGAGCTTAAATATGCAGGATTTGTGTGTTAAACATGTGTGAATGAAACAAAACACAACTCCAGGTATGTTTTTGATGAGTACAACAACAATATTATACCATAGATCAGAAAATAACGTAATATGGGCCCTTTAAATACACAACTTACAATAAAATTTAAAAAAATGTATGTGTGAATGGATGTGTTTATAATTACCTTTACTGGTTTGTGAGGTGCGGCCTCCTCTATTGTTTTCTCAAAGTGATCTCTCAGCTCTTTGGTTGTGTATCTTGGAAACTCCTCATCTACATGTTAATAAGAACAGTTAAGCAAATGACAGCATGAAACGGTTGTACTAAATATAGATTTAATTACTTACCTGTCTCATTTTCATGATTTTCATAATTGGAGGCCAAGGCACTGCCGCTGTAAGAGACCTATATTTAGAGATATAGACAAAAAGATAAGATTTAGCTCATGAATAAATTTGATGTTGGTAATATAGTAAGACAAACAGAATGAGAGAATACCATAGTTTCGTGGTTGTGATTTAGCTGACTGCCTGGGAGGACCTGCCTGCTGCTTGACACCGTCACTTCAGAGTTAGACATTTCCTGTGATGAGGCAGACAGTAGGTTTCAAACACAGTTCACAAATATTCACGTTACACGCACACTCTTGCAAATCCAGACTGATTAGTCCAACTGTCCCACTATAGCTCCGCCAAGCCATAGTCTGATATGAGTTTACTCCAGTTAATCATTCCTTCTAGAAGCTAAATTCACAACAAAATCACATGCAGAGAAGATGCAGGACCACATTCCTTAGCACAGTTTAGAATAAGAAATCACAGATGAAGCAAGAAGCATCAAAATTATTTCAAGCTGTTCTCATTTCTGTTACCGAGCAAACTGTAAATCTTTAAATGTTTACAATGAAAAATGCAACAAGTTTTTTCTCATCACAATGGTGCTGGCAAGTTTAAAACACATGGCACACAAGATGCAGCAGACATATTTTACAAATTCTGCAAATTCTCAGTAACCCAAGTGCAATATATAATACCTGAACTGTTCTGTGCTGAAAATGAAACTGGGTAACACTGTGTGATGATGCAATTTCTTGATTTTCAAATTGTCTCCTCACACTGGCTATTCCCCCAGGCAGGGAACAGACCTCTGATTCCTCCATGACCTAATGATGCAGGAAATATCATTAGCAGTCTCCACTTCTTCATAACCTGGAATCTAACTGATGCTTTAAAGGGCTCCTCTGTTTAGTTGGTATGAGGCACATGCACCTTGGAAATGCGTCTATCTAATGCTACAGTATATGCACTTTATGTCCTTTTTTACAGCACATAACAACATTAAATGAGGTTTTTAAAATAATAGGCCACATCATTACCCTATATACTGTCTCGTTTGAAGTACAGTATGTCTTCTATGTTTTTCTATTTTTACATGCACACTATATGTACCACAGCCTTCTGACTGTCATTTGTCAAACTTGCAAAGCTGTCAACCCCACAGCTCATACAACGCAGTGCAACAATGGAGGCACCGGCAGCACCAGCTCTAGAGACTTTATACAGACAATTTATGAGAGCAATTATGGCTGTAGCATTTTAGAGGTTTTGGTTACTTTTCACACTAACTCTAGGCACGTGCAGTTTGAGCGCAGTTGCATTGACACTACAAGACAATTAATGTCTACAGCCTGCCAAAGCCCATTAAACCCCCACACAATTTTGAGTCCTAGTTGAAAGCAGCTTCTCTATTTTTCAGCAGCGTAACAATTTATATGTGCATAGGCGTACATTTATATATCTATCCACTATCACAGAACAAGCCACAGGAGCTGCAGTAGCAGTCAGGCCCATGCTCAGTACCCCGCTGGAGTTGTCTGCTTGCTTGGAGACAGCTGCTTGGTACATGGCCACACAGTTGGTCAGTGGGACGACCTTTGAGTTTTCAGAGTGAATCCGGTTCCTCTGGTTACGTTTCTTTATTTTTTTGCCTTAGTGAGACTTTTGCTGCCAGCAGCTATGTGACATGGACAGTGAAAGTATTACTCATACACTTGTGTTGATGAACAGCATTGTACTACAAGACTACTAGATCGAACTGCTCCCATATAGTGGTTTCGTACTGTATAATGTAGACAGGCTGTCAGCATATTGTACATTGTAAATATATTTGAAGACGATCAGTACATTTGTGTCTGTTTCAGAATGCTGCTATATTTGGCAGTGAGTGCAGTCAGAGGTTTACAGTTTTCATGACATGTACACTATGTGAACCTGCCATTGCTGTCATCAAGGCTTCACAGAAAATAATTATAGGCCTCTGTGTAAATGGTTTAGCAACAGCAAAGGCACTGTGGGTATTTTATTGGTGTACTGTCTGTAATCAACTTTCTCTAATGAAAAGAATCAAATATATTAATAATATTGAAGCTGTTGCTTTTTCCTGAGGTTCCCTGTGGGAAGGGCTTCCCCTGTTGATTCTAAGAGGGTATAGCAGGTGCTACAGACTAAGCCTCTACCAGACTAGTTTTCCGTGTTTAGCGTTTTTATAATTTGTTTTAAAACAATATGATAGCAATAATAATGTAAAATACACATTGTAAAAACCTTTGAGTAAAACACTATATCCAGCCTGTTGATGATTTAATATTATTAATCCTTTATTTATACAGGTCTGCCTCTTCAGTCTTAATGTCTCATTTTCAAGATTCAAGACCTGCTGAATAATTTACATTTGCACAATAGCACAACAGTAACATTCAATTACAATTTATACAAATTCAACTTAAAAAACCTCTAGAACTAGAAATTATGTATTATTCAGTGTTGATTCAAATGCTGAAGCAAAGAACTAGACTGATGCATGAAGCAAATAACCATGTATTATTAAAGAGATTCCAACATATTTTATTATCTGTCGGTCTCTCGTAAAAGACCTAATTTTAAAAATCCCGAAATCTGTCAACAGTGTGAGGTGATATTTCATGACATGTTCCACTGAGCTCAAATAACAAGAAAGTGAAGTAATCGAGGCGCCGTGTTCATGCAAAAATAAATCACACCTATTTTAAACTGGACCATGAAGGGTCGTGTTTCTTCATGAAATGCGGTTAACCAAGAGGTCGAGCTTTCATTGAACAAAACTATGTTATTAACTAGTTTATAGGTTAGCCACACAGTTTTAAGTACTTCTGATGTTGGATAAGGTGGATTTTCATATTCCTATTTAAAAATAACTATTCAATTATTGTATTGTGGTATGTTTGAAGCATGTGGCTTCTGCTTTGTCATCTTCATGTATGTTATCTATAGTTCTATAGTATATCTGTAGTTAGCTATAGTTAGCATTTTATGTCACTTAGAAGTGCACTTCATGTAATGTATAATAGTACGTATAATTCACATTAAGATTATTCACATTAACACTTTCTTGTTCCTTTAGAAATAATCCAGCAAATGCAATTCAAATGTTTAGTCTAAAGTGGTACAATAGCCTACCGGTTGAGTTGATAAGAGACGATAAAAGCTCAGTAGAATCCCACACGGTGGCCACTGTACCCCCGGCCTGCAGGGTCTATCCAAACCAATAGCAAATCCCAGTCGGTCGTGGAGACCAGCTCCTATGTTTTCACCTCTGTCCAAAGAGCAGACAGTGACAGCTGATTTTATTTTAGACCCTCCGCCCCCTTTCAGAGGAAGGGTCTGGTCTGCTTTAGGGGGGGCTTAGGCCTCTGTGCAGCTCATGACAAGTCCCCCAAAAATCTATATGGATATACTTCCTGTAACTCTCTTAGACCCTGGTGTACTAATAAATCAAGTCAGCTAGGTTTCATCATCACAGCTTCTATCATGGTGGCTGTACTCCACAACAGCTGTTACTGCCTGTCATGATATGCTCCATCATGCTCACACATCCACAACAAACTGGAGAATCCCATTATCTCTTACTCCTCGTAATCTCCCTGCAGTGCAAAGTGAATGGCAAACAGGTGCAGATTCTAGTGACAGTAAATGATAATGAGAAGAGCTGGCCATGCAGTGTGCTTTGCAGTTGGTCTGAAACAGGGTCAGTGATGTAATGGTATTTGTTAAGGGGCGGGGGTCAAAAGAGCCATAAATACGAGAGCACCCCTGAGTGTGGCAGTGCGAGCCCCCATGCTGTAGGCAGCAGACGGTGGCGCCAGCCTGGCTCTGGTATGAGGTGGACCCACTCCGGTGTGGTCGCTCAGACAGGGCCGCAGGCATCATCAGTGTAACTCATACCAATATGAGCCAATGGTCAGAGAATCCAGAATTCTCATCAGAATGTATGGAATTCTTCTACTCAGTTTGGAATCACATGTGCCCAGATTTTGCTTGCTAAACTACAGTTGTTGTCAATTCCTACTCTCAACATGTACAGTAGAGGAAACAAGTATTTAAGATAGAATATTAAAAAGAAAATCTAGAAAAATCCATAGAAAAATATATTAATTGATTTGCATTTCATTGTGTGAAATAAGTATTTGATCCCCTACCAACCATTAAGAGTTCTGGCTCCCACAGACCAGTTTGACACTCCTAATCAACTCATCACCTGAATTAGACACATGTTTTAACTAGTCACCTGTATAAAAGATGCCTGTCCACAGAATCATTCAATCAACCAGACTCCAAACTCTCCAACATGAGAAAGACCAAAGAGCTGTCAAAAGATGTCAGGGACAAGACTGTAGACCTGCACAAGGCTGGAATGGGCTACAAAACCATAAGCAAGAAGTTGGGTGTTAAGGCGACAACTGTTGGTGCAATTTTTCGAAAATTTAAGAAATACAAAATGACCATCAGTCGACCTCGGTCTGGGGCTCCACACAAGATCTCACCTCGTGGGGTTTCAATGATCATGAGAACAGTCTATTTTTAAATTATTTTTAAGCCATTATATATTATCTTGTTTTATTGCATGTTACCATTTTCCTGCTGTTCTTGAACTGTGCGTTGCAACACTGGAATTTCCCCACTGTGGGACTAATAAAGGCATATCTTATCTTAAATCAGCCTAGAACTACACGGGAGGAGCTAGTCAATGATCTCAAGGCAGCTGTGACCACAGTCACTAAGAAAACCATTGGTAACACTTTTCGCTGCAATGGATTAAAATCCCCCTGCTTAAGAAGACACATGTGCAGGCCCGTCTGAAGTTTGCCTGTGAACACCTGAATTATTTAGAGAGAGATTGGGAGAAGGTGCTGTGGTCAGACGAGACCAAAATCGAGCTCTTGGGCATTAACTCAACTCGCTGTGTTTGGAGGAAGAGAAATGCTGCGTATGACCCCAAGAACACCATCCCCACCGTCGAGCATGGAGGTGGAAACATTATGGTTTGGGGGTGTTTTTCTGCCAAGGGCACAGGACAACTTCACCGCATCAACAGAAGGATGGACGGAGCCATGTACTGTTAAAATCCTGAGTGACCACCTCCTTCTCTTCACCAGGAAACTGAAAAAGGGTCGTGGATGGGTCTTCCAACATAACAATGACCCAAAACATACAGCCAAGGCAACGAAGGAGCAGCTCAAGAAGAAGCACATTAAGGTCCAGGAGTGGCCCAGCCAGTCTCCAACCTTAATGATTTAGAGATGATCTGCAAAGAAGAGTGGACCAAAATTTCTTCTGATATGTGTGGAAACCTGGTCATCAACTACAAGAAACATTTGACCTCTGTGTCTTTTTTGGCTAGAGGATTCAAATACTTATTTCACTCAGTGAAATGCAAATCAGTTTATATATTTTTTCTTTAAAGTTATTTTCTGGATTTTCTTTTTGCTATTCTATCTCGCAGTGTTAAAATTAACCTACCATTAGAATTATAGACTGTTCATTTCTTTGTCAGTGGGCAAACCAACAAAATCAACAGGGGATCAAATACTTATTTCCTCCACTGTATATCGCAATAATATATTCAGATTCAGATTCAATTTACTGTTATTGCACTTGTACAGCACAGTGCAATCAAATGCAGTTTTAGCATTTCACCAGTGAACAGTCAGTAAGCATTAGATAAAAATGTACATATGACAGAATATTATAAAACAGAGGTAGGTATACATGAGCATATTATTCTTTAATTACATTTGCATTACTAAAGTGCATCATTTAAAGTGCAAGGCAAAAATATATATCACAGTTGTATCATATCAAAATTACAATTTGAATGGTTTAGCAAATTATAGACAGTTATTTCGGTAAAGCAAAATCCTCTGCTAACTAAATATTCATTAATGTAAAAACAAACATATAAATCTGAAATGCAAGCAATTCTTGCTCTAATTATTATTGTCTGTTTATGCTTCAGTCCTCTCTTAAACGTTATGGCTCCAGGACATTTTTAAAATGTGAAATTGCATTGCTTATAAACATAAAATAAATCATCAAGCCATACAAATCTCTAAAACGTTTAACTATGCTGTAAAGCAATATTGGTTGTAGAATCTTTTTCCCAAATTCTTGCTTTGGGCTTATTAATACAACAGCTTCTAAAATGCAATCGTGGCATCTTATTACCAATTCTACCTCTTTTTGCGAGAGGATGAAGATGAGAGATCTCATGTTCTTTTCATGAATCTCCGCATTGTTCAGCCCCTGTGATCCGTGGCACAGTTAAGCCACACGCAGGGCAAAGAGGCAAGAAGAGGGCGGAGGTGCCATTCTGTTTGGCTTACTGGATCATAGACATTTGAATTTGAGTAAGCAGAACAAGAACAGAACAGAACAATACAAACAAATACTTGCACCTCTTTTATTGTAAATGTTAATAATAATAATAATAATAATAATAATAATAATAATAATAATAATAATAATAATAATAATAATAATGATGATAATACATTAGTCTTATATACTGCTTGTTGAGACAGTCACAGTCATTCCATACCCAGTGGTGGTAAGCTGCTGTTGTAACCACAGATGCCCTGGGGCAGACTAACGAACGCGAGGCTGCCAATCTGTGCTATCAGCCCCTCCAATCACCACTATCACTCACACATACACCATTTTCATACCAGGCAATGTGGGTGATGTGTCTTGCCTAAGGATGCAATGTCAGTTTTTGCCATTTTGCAGGTTTCCCATTCAAGGACTAACCAGGCCCAGCCCTGCTTAGCTTCTGAGATCTGATGAGATCAGGCTTTGACAAGGAGGTTTGGCCACAACCTGTTATTGTCAGTAGTTATTACAGCCTTGACATTCACGTGTGACTGTATATTATAATGATAAATTCCTCTGCCATATATTGAATGCAGTAAGACACAAACAATGAGCTTAGATTCATACATGTGCTGTACTGTCAGTGTGATCTGTACCTCTGCTGTAATTAAATATGTCTTCAAAGATGGATGGCTCTTTAAATTACAGCAGTTAATGTAATTATAGCAGAAAGAAGAGAAAAGTCACGCTGGATGACTGACGTTTGTCTGCTAAGTGTTGCCTCGTCACAAAGCAAATCTGATTGCAGGATCATAAACAACATTTTGGAGGATGATAATGAGATAATGCCGTATAATTATATCGTAGCGTGATTGAAAATGAGCACAGTCGTTCTGGTCTAGATGTGTGTAATATGATGACAGCTATATTAAGAATTCAAAATACAGTATGGCTGGAAATGAGTCTTGACATAACTGATGCCGCTATTGCTATATCTTGTCAGTAGAATGTTATTTTACAACCCTTTCACAAGCCTCATTCACAGGCAGTGTCCTCATATTTATGTTTAAGAAATGGCTACATAACAAATAGAGATATAGAGATCGACCAATATGGGTTTTTTCATGGCCCATGCTGATACCGATTGTTTAAAATCCAGTGGAATTGACAGCCAATAAGCTCTGACGATATCTTTAGGCCGATATATAGGGCTGACTTTTATTATTTTCCCCAAATTCTGTAATTTAAATTTACTACAAACTACCCCCACAGCCCTTTTTTACCACAAACCTATAGGAGAGCTGTGTATTCACATTTTGTGCAATTATCTCTTCATATTAAAGTGTTAATATAAAGCTTTGTGTGTATTTTTTAGGGAGCAGATCAACCAACCGATATATTGCTCTATCTCTAATTTAAATCTTTGCTTTTTTAAACGAAATGGGGAAAAAATACTCTCACATGAGGAGCAAGGGTCAGTTTTTCCGATTTTTTTTTTTATATCATTACTTTGCCATTAAGTGTCTAAAAAGTAAATGCACAAATGTTGAACCTGATCATTTTTGTTAGTGAAAATTTCTAAAAGATACCAAAAAATACTCTTGCTGATATATCAGTACATCAGCCCACGATAATGTATCACCAAATTTAGTATCACGATACTAAAAAAAAAAACAAAAAACTAACAAAAAAGCAATATATAATTTATAAACTACACAGCACAAAAAAAGCACAGTCCCTCCCTACTATTACTTTACTTTTTACCCTTCATTTTTTTAAAATATGAAAATAAATGCCATAAAAAAATTGAATATCATGAAAAAGTTTAACATTTTTTGTCACTCATTTCAGAAAGTCAGACCCATATATTATATAAATTCATTACACATAGAGTGAAGCTTTCAAGTATTTATGTCTTGAAATTGTGATTATGGCTTACAGATAATGAAAACACAAAATTCAGTGTCAGATTTTTTTAAGTGTACCTGTATATATTACTGGGTTTCAGATGACATCACAGCATTTTATTGAGTTTATTCTGGAAGTTGCTGTGGGCGCTGCCGTCATGATTCGGGTTGTATTATTTTGTATGGAGCTGCCGATCTTGACAGTAAATAAGTTCAGTACGGACTATAAAGCCGTTTTAAAGCCTCCCAGAGAATCAGTGCAGTGTGACTTGTTGGTACACATGAACATTGAACATTTTACACAAATTAACCTGCTTTATGTCATATTTAAAATTCAAAACATTTCCCAAATTCTCCATTGGCATGAATGGGAGCAGCTGAATAAGGTGGATAGGACAATATTAATTAATACAGGTGGGGGAAAGCTAAAATGAATATTGTTAAAATGCAAAATTATACTGTAATACAACGAGTTCTACGGTTTTGTCAGTAACTGAAAATACCAGGTTCAACATTTGTGAATTTATCTTTTGGATATTTCATGGCAGAGTACAGTGTAATCAATAGGGAAACTGGCCCTTGCCCCCCCATTTGGGAGTATGACATTAGACTTAGACTTAAACAGACTTTATTGATCCACAAAGGAAATTACTTGGACACAGCAGCTCACACGTCACATTATATTACAATAACAAAGAGTAAAAAATATAAAAATGGTAATAAAACTTCTATATAAGTAGCAATAAAAAAATATCTAGAGACTAGTTTCAAATCAGGCATAATTATATAAATCTATATGTACAAGTAACGTAAAAAACAGAAATATTATCATTACATTCTAGAATCTGTAATGATATATTGGTGAATATATACATAAATACCAAAATATTGCATTCATGTGGGACAAAAGCAGGTCGTAACTGGTTCTCGCTCAAGCATAAACAATCTTTGGAAAAAATAATAGCAGAATTTCAAAGTTGCGCTGAAATCTTGCCAGCAGTGTTTTCATTTTGATGCTCTCCCCTGTTGTGACTAGTGTATAGTTCACATCAGTGAGCACCGCACGAAGACCACACAGAGACAACGCCACAGGACGCATGACAATGAGCCACATCCACGCCACATGCCATTACAAGAAGCTGAGGATCATGGGAGCAAGGAATTTATCATATATATTTTTGTATGCAAATGGCCTTTTGGATAGAAATGGGTTTGTGTTGTAGAATGAAGATGATGTAGACAGACATGGTGGAATATTGAGAATTGCCTGCATTTTTATAATTGGTTTAAAAGGTTGTGGAGCAATCGATGAGAATTACTACATGCTTGGAGGCAGTTGATTCATGATAATTGACTTTGTGCTCTTGCTATTTCCTAAACTGTAGTAACATTCACAGCTGTTGTTGCCTATTCACTTCTAGATGAGCAAAAATTCATTATACTTATTTAATTTCTGTAGTCCTTTTGTATTTATTTGATGACCCCCAAATTATTTTGCATTTGGCAACTGCAGTAAAACAGACAAAGCCAGCCGAGGTTCTGAAAGTAAAATTTCCCGTTCCTATTTACCTTATAATAAAGGGCCTATATTGCGCAAAATCGACTCTTGTGAGCTTTAAACCCTGTTATAATGCAGTTACCTCATCAAAAACATACCTGGAGTTGCGTTTTGCTTCATTCATACATGTTTGAGTAACCCTTTATTATTAGTCTGTCTACATCTCCAAAGCTTAAAATGCTCTGTTCCACCTTGTGATGTCATGAAGCGGTAGGTAGTTAACAGCTACCTTTTATCTTAAGATCCAGGGCTGAAATTATTCAAATTATTCTAGTAAAAACAAACCCCCAGGTATGTTTTTGATGAGAAAACAACATTATAACATACGGTAGATCAGAAAATAGTATAATGTAAAGGCATGACCGACGCTAACCACCTTTTAGTTGGTAAATGAAACTGCTTTTACGATCTAATTCAACTTAACACATCTTAACACCATCTTAACGTCCTTTTGGTTGTTGACAGGTTTGAAGAATGTAAATTGAATCCAAGGCTTAGAGGATGATGTCAGGTGGGCTGAGTATTTTAAGCCCTGGGTGATGAGGCAGCCCCAGCCTCTGTCTCTGTGCAGTACTATGTCGTCATGTCAAACAGCAGACATCTTGAACACATACTCTGCTAAAAGGAGAAATGCCAGTCAGTCTGTGTCTACCTGGTGTCGGGAAAACATGTCTGACCCAAGCACAAGTATTACGGCTGGGTGATATGAAGGAAAAAAAAAAAAAAGATAAGAATCACACTTGAAAAAGCATAAACAAAGACTTAATTCATAATATGTATTCTATTCTGTATAATTCTATTCTTTATAGACTCTGATTGGATTCGATACTAGTACTTTTACTATCTGTATCTATAAAATGAAATAACATCACAGCCACCACACATGGTAGAATTTAGTCCTTACACTTTCTTGTGGGTGACTGGTCTAAAACAAATCACACATAGAAGAGCAGTTTAAATCTTTGGTACTTGGGTGGACTTTATATTACTGAAACACAATTTGGTTTTTATGTAACATAAAAACTCCTAATCCTAAAGTCTTGGTTAAATAGTAAGCCTGAATATTTTTTTACTGATTACTATTGATGAATCACAGGTTTGAATTAGATATTATTTTCTTACTAAAAACACATAAAATGGCTTTCAATATTAATTTCCTGAACATAAACAATACAGGAATTTGATCTTTGTCATTTAACACAAACAGTAGTTACATTTTTACAGGTCTCACTGCTGTTTTAATCAATGTGCTGTGGTAGAAAGTGACAAAGTAGAAAAGTAAAACTGCTTAAATCAGCACTACTTATGGACAAGACCATTATACATATAACTAATACTTAAGTCCTCAAAATTAAATTCATTCTTCATTCATTTTTTTCTTTAAAAATGGCCATTTAAGAAGATTTATTTTTTGCTCTTCTACTGTAACAAAACTTCCCACTGTGAAGTATCGGACTGGTGTTGGTATCGGTGAGTACACCAAGGCCAAGTATCGGATTGGATCCCCCAAAATTTGGTATCGGAACTAACACTTAACACTGTTAAGCCCTAAAAATATTATTATTATATTTAAATGTCTTCTTGATACATACTGTACAAGTATTTACACATGGTTTGACACTGCAGTGAATTTTTACAGAAGTTCACGCCTAAAAATGCTTTGATATGAGAAACAGTACAAACAGACAAACAAATAGTGGCAAAATTGTTCATTATCTGAGAAGCTATTATAGTTGACAAGCTCGGTCTCTTTTGGTCCACCGAAAACATTGCTGGATCTAATTTAGAGCAGTCAGGCCGCAAAAAGTCCACCCACATACCTCGAGCACGCTCTGTATCGACTGTCCATCACTTCTGCTTTGAAAGAGAAAATGTGAAATGAACAAATAGCCAAGCGGAGCAACATTTTAGGCTCTAAACATCATTATATCGTTGTCTAGTTTGCTGTAAATGTCACACCTGCAGTTTTACACTCTTGTATTCCTCAGAAAATTCACCATACAGCTGAGGGAGGCTAGTCTAATGGTGACAGATTAAGTGTAAGAGATAATATTATGCATCGCTTTAGTTTTATGTCTGCAAATGCACCCCGTTGCTAGCAAAACTGCAGCTGTGAGGAGGATATACTTCTTAGTTGATAATCGACGCCACAGGGCTGCGAAAATCCCCTCCTTTGGTGTAGAAATTGTTTGCAAATTAAAGTAGCGCCGGAAGGTTTATCTCCCACTGCCTCTTTAGAAAATTAAGCAGAGGACTTCCTAAATCAACCTCCCTTTAGAAATCGGAAGAAAAAAAAAACAAAACAAAAAAAAACTTAGGGCGACTTTGAAACACTTTATGGGCTTGAAATCCAATTTTAGCACATGAGAAAATTCTAAACTGGCACAAAACTGTAAAAACATGTCCATCAAATCAAAGGATGTCTTTAAAGGGCCATATTACGCTATTTTCTGATCTATTTTCTGATCCAGACCTTTAACATACAAACCTTGCATATTTAAGCTGAGTTCTTCTCTCAAACAGAAAATACTCTGCTCCACCTTGTGATGTCATGTGGTAATAAAGGAAGCGCTCTACTGTGTTTTTAAACTACATGCACTTTGACTAGAAACATTTGGATAATTTCAGCCCTCGAATTGTTAATCACTACTAAACAGAATGCAAAAGGTGGCTGTTAACTTGAAAACTACCGCTTCATGACATCACAAGGTGGAACAAAGCATTTGAGCTTTAGGGATGCAGACAGACTAATAATGCAGGATTACTCAAACCTATGAATGAAAGATGATGAGGTAACACCATTGTAGCATAGCTTAAAGCTCATAATAGTCAGTTTTGCGTAATATAGGACCTTTAAAATATCTGTGCTTGCTTTCAAATTCTCAAGCCCACTCTTAAAATAATGCAGGTGCGGTTGCTTGAGGCATAAATATAGAGAATTTAGCAGACTGTTAAACTAACGCTGCTATTTGGATGCTTTAGTGCTGCAGAGATAAGATGATCAATTTGAGCTCCCAGTTTACAGTGTTACAGTGAGGGTTGTTAAATGCTTAGACTATGTTTATCACTGATATATTTAGTGTGGGGTGTTGGGGCAGAAGCTTCAGTCGAAAGGTGCTTTCCAACATTATTCAAAGTATTAATAGTCTTCACAGTCAAAATAAAATATTAGTCTTGACAAGTTCAGACACTAAATACTATGATATCTTTGGACATACTGAGACACATGCATTTTTGAACCTGGGTAACAAAGACTACAGTGTAGGGCTGGGAATCACAGGGTCCCTCATGATCCAATACAATATTCGATACACGGCTCACGATACAATATTATCACTATAAGGCATTATCTGTGATAATCAATATATCGCACATGATAGTCTGTGATAGAGATCAGCCGATAAGGGTTTGTTCATGGCTGAAGCTGATATATAGAATCCAGAGCACCTGTTAGGCAATATACGCTATTATTTTCCCCAAATTATACAGTTTAAATTTATCACAAACTCACCCACAGCCCTTTTTAACACAAACCTAAAGGACAGCTGTGTAGTCACGTTTTGTGCAGTTATCTCTTCATATAAAGTCTTAATATGAAGCTTTGTGTGTATTTTTAGGCACCAAATTGACCAAAATCAAATATTAGCCTGTGCTGGAGATTTAAGGCTGATATGTCCAAATATCAGCCTGATATATTGGCCAACCGATATATTGGTCTGTCTCTAGTCTGTGATATAGGCAGCTTCTGTTTTTTAAGAAACAAATACATTTTAGCAACAATATTTTTGTTAAACCACTACTTGTGCAACGTTAATATTAAATACATCTATTTTATTCCTCAAAACAGTGACTATGTCAAGTGTTTTGCATAAACAAGTTTCCTTCCACTAAATAAGCAACAAAACTGTTGTGTGGTCACAAAAAAAATTGTTAAAAGAACCAAAAAATACTCTTGGCGATATATAGATACAGCAGCCTGATACTGTATCACCAAATATATTATCATGATATATTGATATTTTGATATTTTCGCACACCCCTAGTACAGTCCATCCATTTCTACTCACAATGAAAATAAAAGTTAGTATCCATTTTTGCAACACTGTGTTTTAAAACACAAATTACAGCAATTACAGTAATGTCATTTTTAAATTGTGGATAAATGATAAAACATGGAATAAATTAATGAGCGTAACCTTTAATTTGTGTAGCCTAAAGATGATGTCACAGACCCAAACACCTGAAATCAGATGACTACGCTTAAGTCAGCTGCTACACTTATAGTTGAAGTACTAAAAAGGCTACTGTCCCCTTTTTTCCAAAATAATAAGCCTGACTGGTCTGATGAGCACCTGTTTTAGAAGTCTGATCCAAGGCAGCGTTCTGCATATTAAAGATTCTGCATAAGATTTCAGTCAAAAATAGACTGAAATAAAGACAATGACTTCATCACATGTGTTTAAAAATATGCAGCCTTGCTGTGAGAGAGGCCATCTTTCACAAACATGTCTTATAACATTCCTGTGAAGAAACCTGTTTATCTCAATGGAGACGTTCTTTCTTTGCCTGGGACGTGTGTAGAATCCCTCAGTCGTCCAGGTTGAATCCATGGCAAAAGGGGAAATTCAATTTGTCAACTGGAGAAAAGTTTATTTGGTCGAATACGTTTTGCAGCTCATCCAAGCTGCTTCTTCAGTTCTGTTCAGTTCTGCTTCTGAAGAAGCAGCTTGGATGAGCTGCGAAACGTATTCGACCAAACTTTTGTCCAGTTGACAAATTGAATTTCTCTTTTTGCCTTTGCCTGGGACATTATATCATGGCATAAAACTGAGCTATTTCCATGTAGAATGTTCCAAAGTTTAGCTTTAGCTTTCTATCTCCATGCAGTCATGCAGGTGGTGTGCCCTCTACTATGAATCGTACACTGTGCTGCTTTTACAATTGTTGCTGATCAAAATAAAAACTCATCAGACTCTTATGTGGCTTCACACTTTGCCTGATCTGTCCCTTTAGACCCTGCAGACTCTGCAGAGTAGTTCTTTGAACAAAGCCTAACTAAGCTGTGAGTGTGAGCACCTTGACTCTCCAAAGACAGAGGGATTTCTCCAAAGCTCAAATCTCTCTCCTGCAGCTGTCTAGAGCTGGCCTCTACGATAAACCTGGTTGTAGAATTTGATGGACTGTTTGGAAATGGCTCATTTGAGGTTCTCTCACAAACAAGATGTCTTATTTATATTCACTTTTTGTTGTTCTATGTTTTATGCTTAATTAGCATTTTTATGATTCCTTCATGCACTTCTTCTTTATGCGCTTTCTGTCTGTCTGCCTGTCTCAAAGTTCAAAAATACATTTCATCAAAAACATTCATGTCAAAAAACATGTTCAAAGATGAAAAAGGATCCAAGCGCTCTTCCGTTATATAAATATATGTCATTGAAGTCCATTGCATTGTGTTTTTCTGTGGATGGAGCTGTTACCTCATTTCACTCTGCATATATTTGTATATATATATTTTTTCAAAAACGAAAACTTCACAGGCTTTCTCTACAGATTAAATCACCAGATACAGACCACTGCAGCTGGTTACACAAAATAGCCTGAAAAACGTGCACATGCACTGTGTTCAGCAATTACTTTAGTCGCCTTTGAACTCCAGCAAATTTTAATCTCTGATTCTCTGAGTCTCTGAGTGGGCACTTTATGTAAGTTAATTTGCTTTATCCACATAGATGTCAGCATTTCAAAAGCTCCATGATGATTTGTCATTTGTGTGAACTGTTAATGAAAAGATTAAAAGCCCTGTCATTCTGAAAGAAATTTAAGTTTCTCCCTCGATTGTTGCACATAATGAGTTCAATTTATTCTTTTAATAGAAGTACTATGTGTATTTATTACCAAGGCAACAAGGCGTTCTTCAATGGTCAAAATGGAGCTAATTCCCACAGTAAAGTTTTGAGTTTGTGCCTCGACTTCAGACACACCTGGATCATAACCCAAATACGTGGCATGACTCGGGTCGAGGAAACCTAACTCTGTTTACCTAAGCTCCTGGAGCCCCTCATTTTCGGTAACACAATCCCACAATGGTTACTTTAACTTTACCCTGAGAATGTCGTGATTTATACCTCACCTCCAACATGCAGCTCTTCACTTTTGACAATTCCACTTCACTTCATGATAAACCACAGCATGTCCAATCTCTACAATACAACAAAACACAACACTCACTGTGCTCTGCGCTCCATGTTTGTAAGGACAGACTTGCCTCTGTACTGCCCAAGGTTGACATGTGACTGGAATGCATCGAGGCATTTTAAATATTTCAATAGATTTCCCCCACCAATCAGATTTCAGTGCAGTGACCTCTATTTATAAAACAAAAAAATCCTTTAATAACTCACTATATATTGTGCATGTTCCTACCGCTTACAAAACATACTTCAAGACAGATTTTCTTTGGAAATTGATTCAGTTCATCTTAAAGATGTAAAAACAAGCATGTCCTACTTGAAGATATATGAAGATAGCTTTAAGCCTAAGAATAAATGAGACCCCAAGGAAAGACTCCAAGTATAGCACTTTATTATATGTAGTCTGTTTTCTGAGAAGCCAATAAAACAAAGACACTAATGGCTTTAAACTGGGTCAGTGGGGCAGAGGAACCACACTTTTAAACTACAATACCCCTTCATCATTAATCAGGTCTACAGCAAATTAACTATGTACCTCAGTTACTCATCCGTATACTACTACAATATGTACAACCAGAACCTTTGCACTGAAAAATGGCTCAAACATGATGCAAAATATGTTTTCTGCTTGAGTAATTTACCATCAACTCCTTAAATGTCCTGTATTACGCAAAGTGATTCTTGTGAGCTTTAAGCCATGTTAGAATCTTGTTACTTAATCAAAAACATACCTGGAGTTGTGTTTTGCTTTATTCACATATGTTTGAGTAATTATTATTAGTCTGTCTATATCTCCAAAGCTCAAAATGCTCTGTTCCACCTTGTGATGTCATGAAGCGGTAGTTTTTAAGTTAATAGCTACATTTTAGTTCAGTTGAGATTGGCAATTCCAGGTCTGAAATAATCCAAATGATTCTTGTAATGGTGTATGGAGTTTAAAAACACAATGGAGCACTTCCTGTGTTGCCACATGACACAGTTGGAGTGTTTGAGAAAAGACAAAACATGTGTGAATGAAACAAAATACAACTCCAGGTATGTTTTGATGAGGAAACAACATTATAACAGATCACAAAATAGTGTAATATGGGCCCTTTAACAAAAAATAAAAAAGCTAAATTTCCATTCTTAAAATTTAACCACGTTTTTACAAATACAGTATATAAACATAAACATAAAAACAAATTACACAAACCTACATGGCTTGCATAACAAAACACTGACCAAACAATACCAAGGCTCAGTCAATTAGCAAAAAGCACACACCTCCTTGGCATTCATAGCAACAGGACATATATATATAGCCACTGCTTGTCCTGTGACATAGTGATGCCTGACACTCAATCTCCGGCACCAAAAGCCACGATGGAAACTCAAAAAGAGGCTAAAAATAACTGTCTCAAGTAACAAAAGACTGCGCACCGTTACTCAAAGACAGATGACCTACATTACTTTAACACCATCAAATATTTATATATATCTCGTCAAATTATGGTAAAAGATGTTGGACAGTATTCCATTAGCTGAACGTATGAGAGTGCGTATGACAGATTTTTATGATTCTCTAATTTTACTTAATTTGTTGGTATTATAGCTATTTTAAATATGTTGAAAAATACAGGAAGTACAGAGTTTTAAAACATATAGATGGCATCACACTATAGGGAGAATTTTATCCAAACGTTTGGCACATGTACACAAAAGAAACACATTTTTTTGATACTTTACACATGATTTCAACAAAAGGTGTTTTCTTATATCTGTATTTGTCAGATGATCATTTCTGTGTACATTAGACGAGTTTTGCTTGGTAACAGTAATGGAATTTCCTAGAGTGATGTCACGATTTCCAATAAGGAAGTACAATTTTAAACAAAAAAAAAATTACCAAATTGATTGAAGAGTTTAGAAAACATAAAAAAATAATAATAATAATAATTAATAAAAAAAAAAGAAAGTTTGGCCATTTCTTTAGGTTTCAGATTTTACTTCCTAAAACAATTGCCAAATCTGGGAAAAAATTAGTTTCTTACATGTAAATTACTTTTGGACAGAATTCTCCCTACTACGATCTCTCTACTTCCCGTAATTTTTTCAACTTTTCTTCACAAATTGCTTCTTGATTTGTGTAAAACTAGCATTTATATTTATAACAGGTATTATCCCAACAAATTAAGTCAAAATTAGAGAATTATAAAAACCTGTCATGCAAACTTTAAAGGTGCATTGTGTAACTTTTCTGGTGGAGGGTCTTTTCTCCATAGAGATGTTATTGCTTTGTCTAGAATGTTTCACAGTATGGTATTAAAACTTTCATGGAGACCAAACCAGACCAAGTTACAGGTCAGATCTGTGGAGATGCGACCCTGCTCACAGTCAGAATGCCTGTTTTGCTACGTATTTTATACTATAAAATGTGAAGTAGAGCTCATACTGTGGAACATTCTAAGCAGAACAATGACATAGAAACAAGCAGGTGATGGACCTTCCACCAGAAAAGTTACACAATGCACTTTTAAGTCAAAATTAGATAATTGTACAAATCTGTCATATGCACTTTAACTGTATTTGGTAAAACTAGTACTTTAACCTGCCACTTTAAGGCAGTTTAAGTAGAGCTTGACGTCAACTCAAGACCTGGAAATGTCTTGTAAAGGTGAACATTCCCCGTCAGTTCACGTATCCATCTTAGTCAGGGCACATGCTTTTTCACTTGTCAACCTTTGCACACGTCACTTCCAAACTTGTTTACACCTCTTTCTGATTCTGCTGCCTGCTTCTGTTACAACAACCTGTGCTCTGCTAAGTCACCTCTGATAGGAAGCCTGAGCTCCCCTTCACATTTCACACACATAAATTATACACATTCAAACTGACTCATAGATGAATCAATGTTAAATGTCATCGCTACTAGAATTTTCTTTAGTAGCTTTTGACAATTCTGATCTGTTATAGTTAATGATTAATGAAAATCAAAGCAATTTATGTAACACAGTTTCATTTTAATGAATTTTTAGAGATTTTCTCTGTCTGATGTCTCACTGTTTACTGCTGAAGCCCCCGTGGCAGATTTGTATTTTTGCTTGGAAGAAATAATGCATAGCTGCTTAGCTGTGTCCCATTAAAAAGCAATCTGTGTTTCATGTAGGTGCGTAGTTCCACACTTCTGAAATTTGACTGGTGTATTTTTTATTAATTTAGCATACATATTTTGGACACTATGGTACACTATATTATCTGTCATCATCATAATTTGCCTTATGAATGCCATCGTGGTGAAGTAAAAGTATACAGCTGATATAGATGAGATGTATTGATGAAAGACTAGCATCTGCTTGGTCTATGTTTTACCCTGAGTTTGTCAGAAACAATATTGATGTTAAACACTTTGGCCCAGGTTAATTAATATGGGCCCCATCATGAGCCACTCTAATGGACATTACCATTACCCATGCTACTGTATGCTGGAGGACCAGCTTAAAATGCAAAATGCACCACACCAAATTAATCATTGGCAATGTAAGAGCATCTCTTGCAGTGTAAGCATATTAAAACATAACTTATACCAGAAACACATCACACAGCAGTGACTTTTGTGTGATTAATTGACTGTGAACTTCACAGGGTTAGTCTCATCAGTTCTTTATGATGCTGTTTAATATTATATTATTTTAGATACATTTACATATAATGTGATTATCTTCGCTTTAATTTCAGAAGAATCAGAGTCATTATCTACAATATCTACATGAGATGAGGGTCTGGTTGGTTTAACTGATATACACTCTATTATTCCAACATTCATCAAAACAGGACTGTGCATATTCTTGTATGGAGCTGTCAGCCACCTTGTGGTAGAAAGTGTCATTGCAACAGTGCCCAAGTTCATATGACCTGTTTTTGGAAATTCAAAACCAACAGAGGACTTCACCTTACCCCACCTCTGGAGCCAGTCTCCCTGTTCTATTGTTCATAAGACAGAGTGATCACTTTGTTCACACTGCATTGGCTGCAATCTGACCTTAATCCACAGTGTATTTGGAGATACGTAAGTGTTAGTATTTTTAGTTTTAAATAAATCAGAGATGGGGTTAAATTGAGACTCTTCAAAATGTTCACTGTTATCTCAGTCTTGACAGAAACTAAAACAACTATACTCTCAGACTCTTTTCAGAACTTTTCAGCTCTGCTTTGAGGTTTAATTGTAGCAGAAATGTACAGCAACATCACAATCACAAGTACAAAAAAAAGATGTTAATTTTGAGTCACTGCTTGAATCATTATACTGACATAACCATAAATGAAAAGTGAATGAGCTTTTACTCTGAGCCTGCGTTCATTCATTACAGTCGTCATGGAGACCTGCCATTCAAATTCATCACTGGTCTGAGAGTGTGACATGATTGACTGAAACACAGGACTAATCATGTATTTCTGCTCTGTGCTCTGAGACTGTCTCCCTCCATCAGAATCATTCATGTTAGACCGATCTGCTCATTGTTCTCCCCACTGTGTAAATGACTGTGAACAATGGACTCCAATGAGATGATCAGAGTTTGAACTGTGTTAGCTGAGACTCTACAAGAAACTACATGTGACTTTCAGCACAAGCTCTGTCATTTTCTCTGTTAGCGTCGACATTGTGTTTGATTGGTATAACTGAATGCATTTAGTTTGAAGTTTAGATTTTAAATTGTGTCCTTATAAAACCCCACAAAACTTTGCTTTGTGGGAAATATGTCACAGTAGTGGATGAAACACGAAAATATAGTAGTGTTAAAGAAAGAGTTAAAGGTTCTATATTACGCAAAATTGACTTGTGAGATTCAAGCCATGTTAAAATCTGGAGTTGTGTTTTGTTTCATTCACATGTTTGAGTAACCCTTTATTATTAGTCTGTCTACATCTTAAAAGCTTAAAATGCTCTGTTCCACCTTGTGATGTCATCAAGCAGTAGTTTTCAAGTTAACAGCTTCGTTTACCTTTTCTTTAGTAGCGATTGGGAACTCCAGAGCTGAAATTATCCAAATGATTCTAGTAAAGATGTATTTAGTTTAATAACACAGGGGAACACAAAACACAACCTAAAATATGCAGGGTTTGTGTGTTGAATGAAACAAAACACAACTCCAGATCTGTTTGTGATGAGGAAACAACATTATAACAGATCAGAAAACAGCGTAATATCGGCCATTTAAAGTCTAAACGTCTCCATCGCCGCCCCCACCCTCTGGAACTCACTACCTCAACAACTCCATGACTGCACTGACTTCACCACCTTGAAGAAAACTCTCAAGGTGGTGTCTGTTTAGAACAGCTTTTAATGTTTAACTTCTGTCAATATGATTCACTGTTTTTATCTTTACTGTACTATTTGCTTATTGCTCTTTTGACTGTTTTAATACGTGTTCTGTACAGCGTCTTTGAGTGTCAAGAAAAGCACTATATATATATTAAAATGTATTATTATTATTATTATTATTATGGAATATTATTGATACAAGATGTTGTAACTTGCACTTAAAATTCACTTTTCTTCAGTGATGATAAAATATTGGCTCATAAACCAATACAAGTGTGACACCTTAATCCTTAATTAAGACAGGGACTTTGTGGTTGATAAACATGAACTTTTACCTTGCTCCATCTGTGAACAGGCTAATGATTAATACACTGAAATAGCTTTTTACAGAACAACATCCATCTCCCAAACCTGCATGCGAGATAAAGCCAAGTTTAAACCAAAAAAAAACCAAAAACAAAAACAAAAACAAAACTCCACCATGATAGTACACAACATTCACAAACATAAGGAAACACATTAGTTTGGGTACCACATATTAATCGCTAACTAAGCAGTTACTTTTTTTTTTCGTCAATATATACTTTTTAATTTATTTTAACACTTATAAAAGGTGCACTGTGTAAAATTTCTAGTGGTCGGTATGTTATTACTTTGTCTAGAATGCTCCACAGTATAGATTAACCCTGTCATGAGGGAGACAAGCAGGTTACAGCACTATGCTACTTTACAGTTCAGATCTGTGGAGAGTCAGCCTTTCTCACAGAATTATTGTGTTTTTGAGCAATAGAAACATCCATAATGAATAAACTGAATAGCTGGATATGTCTAAAGGCATACCATGGAACATTAGAAGTAAAGCAATAACATCTCCAGGGAGACAAGTAGGTAGCAGACCCTTGACCATCAATTAAATAGTTTTTATTTGTATATTTTGGGCTCAAACTATGAACATGTTAAAATTAAACCCTCAGCCTTTGCATCAGGTCTCAAAAAATAATAAAAAATACTTTTACTTTTTAGTCCAGTTAAAAAATGTAGTGGAGTAGAAAATACAGATATACCTGTTCAAATGTAGTGAAGTAAAAGTAAGTAAGTATCCACTTTAAAATCTAAAAAAGTAAAGTACAGATACTGAAAATTTTTACTTAAGTGCAGTACTTTATTACTTTTACTTTGTTACATTCCACCACTGCATATAATTCACCACTAAGTCTGCTTTTTACTCCCAGCTAGGCATTAATATGTGGCCACCAAACATATACTAGTATGTAAATGTAACATAAAAGTACTCACATGTAAAGCAGAACCTGTGTGGTCTTCTCTCCTGTCCTCGGGGTGGAGAGGAGAGTTTAATTCCAGATGTGTCTAAAGAAGTCTGCCTTTTTCAGACCCTCTCATCGATCGGCTGCCAGGGCTCACGGGGAGATGTGCTGCTACTCAGTGCGCCGCCCGACCATCTCTTGATTGAATTTCCACTGTGGTGCAACGCTATCGCAGGTATTCTGACCACAGGAGGAGGGGAGGACACAGGTCAGCGCTCTCAACAGGGTTCCACTTTCTATGGTTTCTATGGGCTCTGGCCAGGCTCAGAATCGACAGGCTCCACACAAAAGGCTGTAATGTGTGTGAAGAGAGAGAGGCACTTAATGATTCTGATGGCCTGCTGTGCTGTAAGGGCAGAGGCCTGGTACGCACAAACACATAATTACTCCTCTTTGGTGTAAATGTGTGCACATGGGTGATTTTTGTCTTAGAGATTAAAGAGAACATATTACGCTATTTCCTGATCTATGTTATAATGTTTCCTCCACACAAACAAACCTGGAGTTGTGTTTTGTTTCATTCACACATGTCTAAAAATTATCCAAATGATTCTAACAAAGGTGTGTGGAGTTTAAAAACACAGTGGAGCACTTCTTGTATTACCACATGACATCACCAGGTGGAGCAAAATGTTTTCAGTTTGAGAGAAGAACTCAGCCTAAATATGCAGGGTTAGTGTGTTAAACAACTCCAGGTGTGTTTTTGATAAGGAAACAACATTATAACATAGATTAAAAATAGTGTAATATGGGCCCTTTAATTAATAGCCTAAATCCTGATCTCTTAATTGGGCTGTTACTCAACCTCAGTCCTTCTAAATCAACTATTTTGTTTATTTTAACACATTTTAACCATGAATTATTATTCAAGGCTAATTAAAATGTGTTTTTATAAAGTGGTAACAAATAGGTATTCATTTCAGCTGCCGCCCCCCCAGTTCTGTTTTGTTAAAGGGCCCATATTACACTATTTTCTGATCTGTTATTATATCGTTTCCTCGTCAAAAACACACCTAGAGTTGTGTTTTCTTTCATTCACACATGTTTAACACACAAATCCTGCTTATTTAAGTTGAGTTCTTATCACACTCTGTTCCACCTTGTGATGTGATGTGGTAAAACAGAGTCACTGGGATAATTTCAGACCCAAAATTGCCAATCTCTTCTGAACTAAAGGTAAAAGGAGCTGTTAAATTGAAAAAACGTCCACTACATGATATCACAAGGTGGAACAGAGCGTTTAAGCTTTTAAAATAATAAAGGTTTACTCAAACTTGTGTAAATGAAACAAAACACAACTCCAGGTACAGTATGTTTTTGAGGAAGTAATAGTTTTCTATGTGTACATGGCTTAAAGCTCACAGGAGTCAATTTTGTGTAATATAGGACCTTTAAATATTGATCTACAGACTGATCTAATGTCATCTGGAACCCATATACTCAATCATCAAAACTATGCATTGTTTTGTGCTCATAAAATGTAGTGAATATTAGTTGTGTTTATGGCAGATCCCTGATGGAGAGCGTTGAACGAAGGACACTGGATACTCACGGTTAACCTGAGAGGAATGCATAATTCAGAGCCGCTACAGCCCAGTGTCATGTGCGTTCTGCTGTTTTATCTCCTCACTGCCATCTGGTTACACAGACGACTGCCACTTTCCTTCACAGCAAAACGTAGACACAAAACAAGAACATACTGATCAATATGTAAATTATGGAAAACACTACATCTTTTTCTTGCTGAAATGTTCAGTAATTTACATATGGAATAGATAGGAGTGATATAGATGTAAAAGAATCAAAATGAAGCTGGTTGGCTCAGAACCTGCCGTGAATGGAAAGTGTAATTTTCAAGTTCAGGGGTAAATTCTTAAAGGGCTCGTATTACGCTATTTTCTGATCTATGTTATAATGTTGTTTCCTCATCAAAAGTATACCTGGATTCATTCATTTATATTTAACACACAAACCCTGCATATTTAGGTTCTGAACTAAAGGTAAAAGGTGTCTGAAAACTACCACGACATGACATCACAAGGTGGAACAGAGCAATTTGAACTCAAACGTGTGAATGAAACAAAACACAACTCCAGGTATGTTTTTGATGAGGAAACAACATTATAACATGGTTTAACGCTCACAAGAATCAAATTTGCAGAATATAGGACCTTGAATGTAATAAACTACAAAAACATTGATAACATATTTAGTCTGTCTTGCAATAGATTTTTACTAACAACTCTAACAGAATGTATTTTAACTGTGCATGCTTACACAGAAACATAAATAAATACAAAATCCATACAATGTGACAACTAAAGACAACTACTATGTTGTGAGTGGGGGTTTATTGGTTTTGAAAATGTCATCAAGGTGTTAATTAAGTTAAATGTTTGTTTGTTTGCAGTGAACTCCGCCAGGACCTTTTGGATTTTGCGTTGTTACAGCAGATGAAGGCAGGTCCGTGTATCATTGGAGGAAGACAAGCCAAGAGTCAGCAGTATGCACAGTGACTAATATTTGTCCCTCTTTGTGCTGATGAAACACAAGCCTTACATAATATATTAGTGTCATAGAGTATTATAAATGTTTGTGTATTTTCTCTAGTGCCTCATCCCATCTATTTGACTGCCTCTGTTACCCGCACTGAAAGAGTCACCTTGACTTTAGGCCATTTACATGCACAGTGAGTATTGAGGTTACCCGCACAATGTAAACCCAGTTCATTAGTGCGTTACCTTAGAGCCTGACACTTTCTGTTTGTCCTGTGTCTGTGTTTAAAAACGTGCCTCTCCTAAAGCAGTGTCAACATCAAGAGTGAGCATCAGTGCGCCCTCTACTGGTCGCTATGGGGTTTGCAGCCTGAGCCACAGCTGCTTCCCAACCACAGAACAGTTACAAGGTAATGTGACACCTCCAGGGAATGCACCTTCCAGTCGAGATTATTTGTTGCTGAGTTGGCAGTGGGAGTCTGAGTGCTTCTTTTCAGTGCTGCAGCAGTTATTTCATATCCTACACTTAGACTACACAGTTAGGACAATGCTACCAGGCTGGTGGCACATTCAACAGTGTAATAAGGTTATAGTGATACTGTCCAAATAGGCCTCCCCATTAATGTGCATAATGTACATAATAGCTGGTTTAGCTAAATGGACTGGTTTGAGTTCATTGTAATAGTCTGTAAAATATGCTTTCATGATTGTGAAAACAAAGCGTTGGTTAGAAGTAATAAGTTTACTGTCAAAGGGAATGACTGTCAAAAATCAGATATGCGCAGTGTGCCTTTACGCCCGCAAGATGGCGTGCGTTACTGGGTTAAAGAAAAATCCCAGCCCTCGGACGCTGCTCCGGTGTAGAGGCTTTTGGCTGATGTTTAGCATAACCCCAATAACCCCAGTATGTTAAACAAGAGCAGGAGTTTGCCAAGACAGTTCTTTCTTTTACAAGTCTCTTAATGGCGTTGGCATCACTGAGTTAGGGCTATATTGGTATTATAAAGCAGTTATTATGCAAAATCATCAGTGAAAGTGGATAAAAGGCTACTGTAGAACCAGAAGGAACATAAACATTGACTTTGAAAATCCAGTGGACCTGACCATAATCTCTTAATGGCGATTGGAACATGTGTTTGTTTGACCGTTTTATAATGTCGCCTGTGAATTCTTAATCTAGTCTCCATGAAAGCTAGTTCCAGTAATGATTCATCTACGAACACATCCATGGCACTTATCGGTACAGCGGTGTGTGCGCGCTGCGGCTCGACCGTCGCATAAACGAGCTCCGATTGGCCGGCGCGAGTCACGTTGTCCGTGGAGCTGTCAGTCCGATGCTGCACCATTGTTCCCTCAGCAGCGCTCAGCAGCCGGAAGGAGGGCTGCATCTGTGCTTCGTGTATGCGACAATTGTACCGGCTACTGTTGAAAACGCGACTCACCGGGATTTGGGTTTTAACTACACCGCGCTGACCGATCCTCTGCCTTGACAGCTGCGCGTAAATGCGTAAAGGGGAAGAAAGTCCTTAGAGAGAGGGGCGTTATTCACTGTGTGCAATATAGTAACGAAATGAGAGGTGAGTAAAACCAATCTTTTACATATGTCTGTTTAATTACACGTATGTCTATTATAAGATATGATAACCTAATGAGCTGCTACAGTGCCACGCTTTCTATACAGCTAACAATGGGACGAAATGTGTGCTCCATTTGTCTGAACTCTTATGGGCCACTCTTACAAGTCTAACTATAGCCTCATTAACATTCATTTATTGTGAAAATGTAATTAAATCAAATGAATTTAAGGTGTCGCATTATGTCACGTTACCATATGTCTTTACTAGCCTATAAAAAGATAGTACTTTTTAAATCCCTCTGTATCTTTGTCATTATAGAAAACACATGCTCAGGTTCAGTGTGCCTCTAGTCATTGTATTGCATTGTGACCAAATGGCTCTCCAACCTTAAGCCATTCACAATACCAGGACAGCAGTGAGTGGGGGACCCTGCTGAGAATCAAGCAAAGGAAGCAGAGTCTGTTCCCCCTGCTGCTTTTTCCCCAGGGGGATACCACCACTACCCCCCCTTCACTTCACTTCACCCCGGCCCACACCACCTCCTCCAGCTCTCCCCGGCTATGAAAGGCAAAGAGAGGCTCACAAAGAGATTAAGATAAATCCCTGTCAATCACACAGGCGTCAATGTCAGAATGGTGAAGTTTACATCATGTTTAGAGACAAAAACTTCAAAATACACTCTCAGTTCTACAAGCAGCGCAAGCCGCCTTTGTCAGTACTGCTGTCCTGGGTGATCGTTTCCCCCTCGCTTTCTTATTCAAGCTTTAAAGGTCTTATATTATGCTATATTATGTGAGCTCATGTTATATCACGCTGTTACCTCACCAAAAACATACCTGGAGTTGTGTTTTGTTTCATTCACACATGTTTCTGTAATCCTGTATTATTAATGGTATGGTGAAGATATATGGAGTTCAAAAACACAGTGGAGCACTTCCTGTATTACCACATGACATCACAAGGTGGAACTCAGAGTGTTTTCAGTTTAAGAGACGAACACAGCCTAATTAAGCAGGGTTTGTGTGTTAAACATGTGTGAATGAAACAAAACACAACTCCAGGTACGTTTTTGATAAGGAAACTACATTATAACATAAATCAGAAAATAGAGCAGCACAGGCCCTTTAATAAATCATCTCCTTTATTATTTTCACAGAACAGAAGTGGCGTGTTGCGGTTTTGTAATATTTCTTTCTAAAGGTAAGCCCCTCTTCATCTTGTTTACCCACAATGCCAGTCTTTTTTCACATTAACATATTGAGTTTATGCCCGTGAGACGTTCAAAGCTCCCACAACTGTTGCCACATGTGCCACAAAGAAAACGAGATATGATGTGATACAGAGGCAGACAATGGTGTAGAGTCAATAGAAGACAGCCGGTTTACTCTCACTGGAGGTACCTCTGATTGTTCAATAGTATTTTGTATTTTGGGGTGTTATTACTAAGGCTGTGCGAAAAATAACTTAACATTGATATATCGTGATACTATATTTCGTGATACCGTATCCTTATTGTGGGCTGCTCTATCTGCTCTATATTTTTTTATTTGTTTTAGCAATTATTTTGTTGCTTATTTAGTGGAAGGAAACTTTTTATGATTAAAATAGATGTATTTCATATTACTTTACACAAGTAGCGGTTTACCAATGAAATATTTGGTTCTTAAAAAACAAATATCATGTGTAATATATAAATTATAACTTGTATTGCCAAATCGTGATAATATTGTATTGCGAACTGTGTATCATATCGAATCATGAAGGACCCAGTGATTTTCAGCCCAAGTTATTAGTAAAGGTGTGCATTGCCATGAATCTGGCAAAACAATATGTATCATGATATGTTACGATTCAATATACTGTATCAAAATATATCCAGATACTAAAACAAAGGACGATATTGTGATTTATCAATAATTACATATAATATCATGATCGAGTAGTGTTTCCCATAGATTTTGTTTAGACTATGGAGGCAGAAATTATTTGTATTTAAATAATTTCATCTCATTCAATTTGTGGAGTATAAATGTCATTATTTACTGGCTTTAATTAATCTTTAACCAGTCCTTTTTGAGCAGTGTAGTCTCTTTAATAAGTTTATGAGAATACAATGAGTTCTGTTATGCCAATATACAGTCCAGTTTATTTTTAGACGACGGGGGAGAATTTTAGACAATGGAGGTGCACCACGGTCTCCTGTATTAATGGGAAACACTGTTGATTACACCTTCACAAGAACAGAATTGGATTAAATAATAATGAGAACCGTAAATGGAACTTATGCATTTTTCATGAAAAACTTGACTTTAAAAAATCAATTCAGACACATTTTGAATCGATACAAGAATCGCGCAATGAAGTATCACGATATATCACTGAATCGATTTTTTTCTTATACCCTTTAGTTGTTAGTTATGACACTGTCGGGCTGCAGGCCTATAGTCGTTTAATCCTTTAACGGTTGATGTTGTATTAAATTGCATTAGTCAGCAAATCATTTTATTTAGATTATAATGTGTAATAAATATATAATACATATTTTATAGGGGACAACAGCAGAAAGGAGAAGTTAGTGAGTGAGTTAGCATAAATAGTTGTTTTTGCATGAAATCGGGTGCAGCAGTAGTCTTGTGAGTGCAATTTGGGTCAGATACTGCACTAATCGATCAGTGGGACAAGTCTTTAGTGGATCAAGTGTTTCATTAGTCACCTACAGCCCTATTCACATTGTAAATAGTGTGATTTTATTGTATTTTGATGTACAATTTTCAAGTTTGTGTAGTTTAGGCTGCAATACAAGATGGGTAAATGCATAAATAAATAAGATAAGTACTTTGATCTTTTGGTTGTTTAAGTAGATGACAAAGCAGTTACAATATATTAAACTGTCATGTGAAAATCTTGAGCTTTGGTAATACAAGTTGACAGGAAACAGAAACAGTTGTGCGTGATCAAATAAGTGTGTTTATCACTCTTTGAATTTGGTTTGCGCTGCGTGTTGTAGGTTATTGTTATTTTTTATTATGAGCTCTGCGTCATGAAACAACTGAAGGAGACTTTGGAGAATAGTGGTTTTAAAAGTCTTAGGTGAAAAATAATGATCTGTTGTTGCTGACTCTCTTAAAGCTTCATGGTGAGTGAACCAGCCCTTTGAGGCCTGTTCAGTGGAATCATGTTATTGCCACAATTTTGTATTTGGTTTTAGGTAGTTTCCATAAATTTGTCAGATTTGCACGTTAAAGATACACTGCGTAACATTTCTAATGAAGTGTCTGCCTCCTGCTTGTCTCCATGGAAATGTTATTGCTTTGTCTAGAATGTTCCACTGTATAGATTAAACGTATCTGTCACAAGATAAGATAAGATAAGATAAGACTTTATTGATCTCGCAGAGGAGAAATTCACTCGTGACAGAAGCTCACAGTCAGGGGACAGTATAGTGCAAAAAGTTGTGAAAAATTGTGCAAACAATTATAAAAAATAAAATAAAAATCACAATAAATAAGGGAGACAAGCAGGATACAGCACTATGCTACATTACAGTTCAGATCTGTGGAGAGTCGCTCCTATTCACAGAAAGAATTACTGTATTTTTGAGCAATAGAAACACCCGTAATGAATAAGTGCTAGATGGGTATGTTTGTATGTCATTACATGTCATACCATGGAACATTCCAGGCAAAGCTTTACTAGAATGAATGCTCATACTGAAAACTATGCACTCTTAAATATTACTCTTAAATATCACATATTACGTCATTTTCTGATCTATGTTATAATAATAATAACACAACTCCAGGTATGTTTTTGATGAGGTAACAGCATTATAACATGGATTAAAGCTCACACAAGTCAATTTTGTGTAATATAGGACCTTTAAGTGTAGAACATTAAGGATTAAATTCCGTTTACAGATTAGGCAATGGATTTTTTTTTTTGCATAATATAACCAAAAGTTTCACATTTGATTACATAGTCCTTTATGTGTCAGAGAAAATACTGTAATTGCCTTGTCTGATTGTACTTACAGATTGCCATACATTGTAGAACCAACAATTCTACTGTTTTTATTTGGTCAGTGTATAACTCATTACAGTCTACATAAATTATATTCAGTCTGATGCCCATAACATAAAACATATTCAGTAGAATTTTGCAATCAAATGAAACAAAGTCAATGAGCAGGTGTAGGCACTAGGCAGAATCCTTATCTCTAACGACAGCACGTTAATGGGCATTCATCTACAAAATTAATACAAGATGGACATTTTACTACATCATACTGAAGAAAATTCTAATGTCACAATGAGCTAAAACTACACGCTTGTTTTAGCTCATTGCAGCAACTGTTCCATTTCACAGTTCAATATGACCAGAGTTCAGACCATGACACTGCAGCCATAGACAGAAATCCCCTTGTGTACATATGACAACCGTTAACATTTACATTTTTAAATTAGAAATTATATGTTATCACCGTCTTGCACCTCCGCTTTTATTCCACATCCTCTTTCTCCCTTTGTTAAGAAAAAATGAGTCTTCGCCGCACATGCAATCACACAGACACTGCCATCTTTGTGATCGAGATCTGAAAGGTGAAAGGGGTGGGTGGTGTGTGTGTTTGGGTAGTGGGCCTCTCCTCCTCTCCTCATACCACTATATTTTCCTCTGCTCGATCCATCTGCTTCCTCAATTTATCAGCTCGGCATTCTCAGAGGAGCTGAATTTAATTAGTACATGTAGCTGGGAGTATGAGGACATTGAAACATTAAGTAGATGTATTTACTTGTGAAAAGCTGCACCATTAAGACTGCACTGATTTGAATAAAAGATCCAGGCATGCTGCTATTACATACTGTAGCGCAGATGGCTAACGCTGATAACAGAGAACGCCAGCTCCATAAAAGATTCACGGAGAAGGTGTTATGGTTTAATGGCGGTAAGCAGAGTCCCCGCAGGAGGCCAGTGTGGGTGACTTCTCCGAGAGGAAAAAGGTTCACGATCAATTTTAGATCCTTTTATGTGGAACAACAAGAGTTCACAGTTTGACGCCAGATCTGGGGGCAGCTTTTATATTTATTGACAAAGGGTTAAGGGTCGTGGTGTTTGATGGGGTATCAGATTGTCTTCGATTATGCATCTGACAATTACTTAAAGTGAGAAACCGCTCAGTGTTTATTTATTTGACCTATTGATTGACTTTATTTGTTGATTTGGTCTTATGAATTTATAGTTTTTATCCTATAAAGGCTTTTAGTGTAGAAAGAAAATTGGCAATAAACTGGATTTAAAGGTGCATTGTGCAACTTTTTGATAGGGGGTCTGTCAAATGCTTGTTTCTATGGATATGTCATTGCTTTGCTTGGAATGTTCCACAGTATGACATTAAATAGCTCTACCTTACATTTATTCAATTACAGGTTTTATAGCTCAAAAACACCTCGAAAAACAGGGATTCTGACTGTGAGTGGGGTTGCCTCTCCACAGATCTGACCTGTAACGTTGTCTGGTTTGGTCTCCATGAAGAAAGAAAGGTTTAATGCCATACTGTGAAACATTCCAGACAAAGCAATAACATCTACATGGAGAAAAGCATTTGACGGATCCTCCACCAGAAAAGTTACACAATGCACCTTTAAGTAACAAGCTAAAATACAAAGATCTTATTAAAGAAATTAATTAGCATTTGGCCCCAGTGTAGCAATAGGTAATTATATTTCACAAGACAGAAATCAAAACATGACCTTGCTAAGAAGAGCGACAGATCTACTGGGTTTTTTGCTATCTGTTTAATGGAGAAATAGAAATGGCAATAGTTTCCAGTCTGTCTGTAATAAATAATATTTCCATGGCCGTGGCTCTGAATATTTTGGACAGGTACTGAACATATGGCTGTTCACTATGTTTTGTCTTGCTCTCCATCTGCTAAAAAACGCAATTAACAACAGTGAAACATGCAGCTAAGGAATACAGTATAACTTCCTCGTTATCTGCCAGAGACTGTGGATTAAATCAACGTGTGGCTTTTTTTTAAGTAAGTTTTGACTTAAAATTCAGTTTTACTTGTAAATGTAAAACTCTAGTAATAGCTATATACTACTCACACTTTGAACTTTGTGATAGCACCTTAATATTTTGGCTACTAAAAATTTCTGCTGTTGGGTCCGCTCATTCATTGTCTCCACGGAGATGTTATTGCTTTGCTTTATTGAATGTCCCACAATATGTTATTAGACTTGTTTACATAAAAAAGCATGTGACACTAAGTTACAGACGAGATCTATGGAGAGGTGAGCTCGTTCACAGTAAGAATGTTTCTCCAGGTATTTCTGAGCAATAAAAGCAACTTTAACTGGATGAATGCAAGATGTTTAATTGCGTATTGTGGAATATTCCAGACAAAGCAATAACGTCATCACAGAGACAAGCAAATGGCGGACCCTCCCCATGAGTTACGCAGTGCACCTTTAATCTTTGTATTGTTTATTTCGCAGTGTCATTATGTTGTCTGTAATGATTGAATTTTTGGAGGCTTATGGTGCACTTTGACTTGACTTTGACTTTGTGTTTTTAACTATAAAGGTCTAATAAACTAACTAAACCTACTTTGTACTTCTGCTTAGAAAAGTGACCATTTCCTTGCATCACAAAACAGCTTAAATCCCATGCATATTTCTCATTAATACCCACTGTACACATTTTTAATTGATTTTTCTCGTTCCCAGCTCCAAATTAAAAACACAGCATCAATCCTTTTTACAGTAGGAGTGTCGTGTGAACTCATATCAACCTTTTAGATTAGAGACTGGCTTTGTGCATCCCAGCGGGGTTCACGGTTCCAGTTTAGTAGCTTTTGATGTGAGTAGTTTTTGTTTTTTTCCTGGCCCTTTTCTAGCCGAGCTCTGGGTTTACACGGTCAGGACACGGCTCCCTTGAGATGTTGCCATGACACCTTTTTGGAATCTTTTGTCTGGCTCCAGCTAATTAAGAGTTGAGAAGAAAGACATATTTTCCTGTCTTAATGAGTTGTATTTATCAGAGCACAGCGTGTCATTACATTGACGCTTTTGTGACACTAGCGCAATTGTTAGCTTAAGTATTATGGCTTTATAATAACCTCCTCCCTTTAAGAATGGACATCTGCATTCAAAAACAAAATGGGATTCTTCTGCGCTGTTGTGAGGATGAAAGCTAAAATTAAAGAGCTCATATTACGCTGTTTTCTGATCCCTGTTATAATCTGTTCTTTTCTCATCACAAACATACCTGGAGTTGAGTTTTGTTTCATTTATACATGTTTAACACACAAACCCTGCATGTTTAGGCTGAGTTCTTCTCTCAAACTGAAAACACTAGACCCAAGAACTGTATTACAATGAAAAAACTACAATTTAATAATAATTTTATCTTAAGTTTATATGTATTAAATATGTTTGACCTGTAGAATGTTGTAATGTCATCTGAAACCCACCAGTATAACGTTAACGGTGCACTGTGTAACTTTTTGGTTGTGGGTCCGTCGCCTTCTTGTTTCTATGGATACGTCATTGCTCTGCTTCGAATGTTCCACAGTAAGACATTAAACAGCACCTTACATTTATTCAATTACATGTGGTTTTATTGCTCATATATATATATCTTGAAAAACAGGCCTTCTGACTGTGAGCGGGGTTGCCTCTCCACAGATCTGACCAGTAACTTAGAAAGGGTTAATGCCATACTGTGAAACATTCCAGACAAAGCAGTAACATCTCCATGGAGAAAAGCATTTGACGGACCCACCACCAGAGAAGTTACACAATGCACCTTTAATGTACACGAATGTTATAAAACACTGCTTATTTGTTATTTGTTTGGAAGTAAATCACGCTTATTTTTTATATTTTGCCTTTTATGCTCGAGACCGGTTGTATTTTATCCTAGTGTTGTTTTACTGCTACTGAGATGCAAATGAGCTGCCGTTCACAGGCTGAGATGTAACAGTAAATCTCCCCTCTCATATACATACATATAACCATGATGGAGGTGAAAATGAAGATCACATCACCTGCCGTATCACACGCTTGATTAAATTGGAAAAAATAAAAAAAAGTCTTTACTGAGCTCATTATTTGTGTCATAGATGTGAAGTGGATTTTTGCCTAGATACTCTTGTGTACACAATGGGGAATGCTAAAATATCAATATATCGTGATAGCTCTGAATATTTTTGGTATCTTTTAGCATAGATTTTTTTGCGACTGCTGCTTATTTAGTGGATGGAAACTTGTTTATACAATGCACTTGACATATTCATTGTTTTCAATTTTCTGATCTGTTATAATGTTGTTTCCTCATCACAAACATACCTGGAGTTAACACACAAACTCTGCATATTTAGTGTTCTTCTCTCAAACATTAGGCACTCTTTTCCACTTTGTAATGCCATGTGGTAATACAGGAAGAGCTCCACTGTGTTTTTAAATTCCATACACCTTCAATAGATTGATTTGGATAATTTCATCCCTGGAATTGCCAATCTTTACTGAACTAAAGGTAGCTGTTAACTTAAAAACTAGTGCTTCGTGACATCACAAGGTGGAACAGAGCATTTTGAGCTTTGGAGATGTAGACAGACTAATAACAAAGGATTACTTGTGTGTGAATGAAACAAAACACAACTCCAGGTATGTTGTTGATGAAGTAACATTCTAACATGGCTTAAAGCTCTCAAGAGTCAATTTAGTGTAATATAGAACCTTTAAAATAGACGTATTTAATATTAACTTTGCACAAGTAGTGGTTTAACAAAGAAATATTGTTGCTAAAATGTATTTGGTTATCAAAAAACAGCAGCGATTCCCAGCCATAAAGTACACAACCCCTACTTTTCCTACCATATCAATTAATTTCCATTGGAAGACTATTGCTTTCTTTTAAACGCAGACACACGCTGAGTCGCTGAGTTGGCCTACTTTACGGAAATTCTCGGAAAACTGTTGCGAGCATTTTGCATATGAAAACACTTTGAGATCTTAACGCGGTACTCTCTATATATAAATGATAAGGCTTGTCTGCTGAATGTGAACCCCAACCCACAGCTTCCCAGCCTGCGTGTGAGATAAAAGCAGCCCCTGTCTGTATGAAACGCCTTGGCAGCTCTGTTTCTCCCCGCGAACCTGCTTTTGCGAACTTTCAGGTAACATGGGAAAATATAGCCATAAATAAAATATAACGTTGTGAATAATTTAGGTAACCATTGTGATTGACACGGAGCCCGGAGTACCTGATTATGCCCCTGCTCGGTGTGACTTGAATTACAGAGAATCAAAACATTAGTCTGAAGGAGGACTTGGTGTTTGCTTTGTTGGCTATAGGCTGGGTTTTGATCGCTAGTCTTTTTAACAAAGCTCTTAAGGCGGTAAATTAGCACACCTTAAGGATTCCACTTCATCTTGATAAAGAGCTTTCACCTGAACAGCTGGGGTACTACTACAAGCTCTAAAAACAAAGCTATCAGGTTGTGAGAGTGTATGTAAACAAGTGAGTGGAATACAATACAGTTTTTAAGCCGTTATAATAAAACTTAATTAAGTGTGACAATTTCGGTAATGTCTGGTCCTGTGGGATTATGAACCATATCTTAATAACACAGACAAATGGGTAAATATTAATACAAAAAAGTAGTGATTAGAATTTATCTGATTTATGATTTTATGTCACTTTATGGTCTGCTTTTTTCTATGCGTATGTCATTGCTCTGCCTGGAATGTTCCACAGTATAACATTAAACAGCGCTACCTTACATTTATTCAATTACAGATGGTTTAATAGTTCAAAAATTCCTAGAAAAATAGGCATTCTGACTGTGAGCGGGGTCGCCTCCCCACAGATCTGGTCTGTTTTTGATGAGGTGATGAAGAGCATTATAACATGAGTCAGTTTTGCGTAATATACGACCCTTAAGATAACCTATTATAATAATGACAGATTGAGGAATGTCCCCATATGTTAAACCATAACATCTCCCTATAGGATTACATACAAACTACTCAAGGACATGCAGACCGTGGTTTTTTTTGTGTTGTTTTTTTTAAAATAACTGCGTAGCTTTTCATATTTTTTTTGTAATTAATGGTCATACAATACCACTGATCAGCACATTAGGGTAGTGCTGGTCAGACAGAATAGCTTCAGATCACAATCAGACATTACATGAACACTTAATAAAAAAAATAAATCCAGACCGTGCACTGCGTTTAGCTCACAGGCCTTGTGGTTGACATGTGCCTAATCAGGACGCATGCTTCCTCTATTGTTCTGTGAAGAGCAGGAGCAGATCAATGTTTCCAGCAGAGGAAGCAGGCACAGGCAGACTGGGGCTCTCCTCCTACTGTGTGCTGAGTGCAAAAGCTACAGTGGATTGTATAAAGTAGGGGTGTACATTGCAATAAATCTGGTATCACGATATGCAAGTCACGATTCAATATATCCTAAACACTAAAACAAAGGATGAAATATTGTGATTTATCAATAATTATGTATCATATTATGGTCGAGGACACCTTTACGAGAGCAAAATTCGAAAAAATGCACTTAATTCAATTTTTTTTTAAATCATGAGAACAGTAAACAGAACTTATGACTTTAAAAAATCGTTTTGGACACATTTTGGATCGATACAAGAATAACGCAATGAAGTATCACGATATATTACTGAATTGTTTTTTTCTTACGCTCCTAGTATCTCCATACAACTGTACAACAACTCATCCGTATGATAAGAAATAACCCTATTATCATCCATCATATCATCTTTGCACTCTTTTTCCTTATTACCTCCTGTATATAGCTGAGAGATATTCTTATTACTATATTTCTATATTTTATTTTTACTTGTGTATTTATATAATGATGCCTTATTTGACATCAGTCTTTTGCTATTTTTGCTACTTATTTAGAATGTATTAGTGTCATTTATATATTTTTCTCTCTCTTTGTTAGTATATTACATTGTGATTATATTGTGTGTGAGCTACTGTGTCCAAACTGTTTCCCTTGTGGATCAATAAAGTTTGTCTAATAACAGATAATTAGCTATAGCCATTAGGGGTGGGATGAGACACAATGTCCACAAGATGAGATGAGACACAAGATTAGGTCCACGAGACAAAATAAGATTTTGAAATAATTTGTAATAAATTATTGTAATCTCGTCTGCAGTTTTGACCTACTATTTTCTAATTTAATGTTTTTGTTGTAGTAGTAGACCTTCTTTTTGGAATCGCAGAGGAATCCCCAAGAGATGTAATTCACCAGCCCTTTCCTCGTTTTGTCCAGTCTAGGTGTAAACTGAACGGAAAAAAATCTCATGAGATAATTTTCTTCATGTGTGCATAGTCTTGTGGGAATTTTATCTCACGAGATCTTGTGGCACGTGATCTTGGCTCATTCAATTGTACAGCTCAAATCATATGGTATTACATTATTGTATCCCCACAGATATTATCAATGGCAATAACGTATAGTGGATTTTATCATGCAGGGATGGAAAATTATTTAGATTTCAATAAAATACATTTGGCTTTTGAAAACATTTCTATACAAAGAATAAACTGATTGCTTTTTAAAATCACACTTACATGTTTTTGCAAATTAATGGGTAATTTTTAGTAAGTTAATGGTTAGTACACATTTACACATGATTTGTAGGTATGCATTATTATAAAATATTACCAAAAAAATGACTAAAGCAACAGCAGAAGCATCAGGCATGGTCAGACTGCGGCTTTTCTCCGTGTGCTGAGTGCAGAGCAGCCCCAGCCCCAGCCCCAGCTCTCCTCCCTCCTTCCCCTCATCAGCCCCAGTCTCCCCTCCTACCCCTCTACCCCTCGTACCCCTCGTACCCCTCGTACCCCTCCTCCCTCTCCACCACACCCCCTCCTCCCCTCCTTCTCATCCGTCTGCAGCCTCGGGGCCAGTGTGAGTTAACATAGTGTACAGAGCCCATGTGAGCGCCTCGTTTGCATAAATCTGTAGATGTCGCTACATGGCCTTAACTGGATTCCTTTGTGTTTAATTGTGCCAGTTTTTTTTTTTTTTTTTCACCACGTGCATATGTGTGGTTCAGACAAAGCTGCAAGAGAGTGAGGATACAATGGATGCTGTTTGTCAGATTTGGTGGGGAAATGCTGTCATCACTAAACAGGGAGGATTCATGTGATGGTCCAGTATTGGTGCGGACAAACATATCGCGAATTAAACAAATTTAAGTTGGTGCAATTATCAAATCTAAAGGCTATCTCTGCTGTTATTTAGATAACAGAAAGTCCTCTAAAAAACAAAATATCTTGTCTTTACATTGACAAATCTGTGGTTTAGACCTCTGCAAATGTTCTCAAAGGCATAGGCTGGTCACGATAATAATTATATCGACTTATGACAGATGGAACAATCATTTTTGGGGATCAGTATTTATCATATGCGCATTTTCTTTGCACTAGTGGGAAATTTGTTTAGTATTTCTTCTGCAATATTATAACATTTGAGCTCTTGAAAGTTGAATTATGAACTAAAATTATAAGCTAATTACTCAAGTCTTGCAATCTGATATGTATTTAGTGCGATATTATGACAATATTGTACATTTAAAGTACTTTTTTCTGAATAATTCTGTTTTATGGTTTGGTTTCAATAGGTCTATGCATTTAATTATTAGTTGATCACTGGTTTTTAAACATATATTGCAAATATAAAATTCACAAATTGCAGTACTAGAAAATTTTTTTTTTTTTCAAAATTGTGCAGTCCTAGCTTGTGAACACACACAGATTACATATTTACATTTCTTTTGATTCTGTTTCCAAGTTGCAGACAATCTGACAACATATGTTCACTGTGTTATTATGAGACTTTTATTTGTACCTCTTATAGTCGCTGCATCTATTTGGCATTCATATTATGTTGGAGGTTGAGAAATTGTAGTTTGGATCATTTTAAATAGAACGTGATTTACGTCTCTAGAGATTAAGCTACATTCAGTTGTGTACATGGCGAGTCTGCATTTCCCCTATATCTGTAGAAATAGTGTACAAATATATACTGTGCATGAGGTTAACAAGTGTAATTGAGTTTGTAAGAAATATATTTATTTATTTTCTGTTTGATGGTGAATGACATAGACCGGCTGTATACTGTGTGCATTGGATTGACAAATGTTGCTGTGTTTCTCTTCTGCAGATGGTTGTAAACAAAAGGTGACCCCATAAATTGCTTTCTGTAAATGTCTCTACATTAATATAGACAGAATCCTTTGTGTTTTCCTGCATGGATTTCAGATGACTGGATTTGATGAAAAACTTAAAAAAAAAAGTATATATAATCTATAACACCCATGGATCATTATGTTATAGTTTGGACATTTTAAATAGCAATAAAACTAAAGCGACTTAACAAGAAACAAACATGTGCTCTGACTTCAGCATTAGAAAACTGCGATGCCCAATGGGAGCAGAAATCATCAAAACAAAGATCCGTGTAGCTGTCGGCCCCTCCTATAGACAGCTGTAGATCACACTAGCAAGTAGCTGATTTTGTTTTTCATTCATACCAGAACGACTACGCGATGCTGTATCATCAGTTAAGAAAATATAATTGGCGAACAAAGTATACCAGTGGCGGTGAAAACAAACAAGGACTGATTGGCAATATGGCGTCTTGAAAATAAGCGATTAAACATGCGCGAATCACTCCAAAAACAACTTCAGACTCTGAAAAGTCAATCTTAAGGGTCGTCGGACTGGGGGGGTAAAGGGTACAGTTTACCCAGGGCCCAGTGCAAGGAAGGGCCCCTCACATGTGCATATTTTTCATTAGACAACATGCAGTACGGGCCCACCAAGATGATTTGTACCCAGGGCCCAGAATTTGGCGCTACACCCCTGTCAATCTTGCATAATATGTCCGCTTTAAAGATCATAGTTATTGCATTATTTATGAGGTTGTCAACTATGTGTTATTAATGCTAAACGCTCAGGTTACAAAATTATTTATACGATGAACACAAGGCGTGTTATGATTACTACTTGCACAGTAAAATATCCACATTTAAATATATATAGAGGTTTTCACAACTTTGATAGATCTCTTGCCAAATATACTGCATAACTGGCAACAGATCTCTTTTCTATATCTCTGTTAAAGAGACGCTGCCAAAGACATAACCACCAGTATTACACCTTTTTATTGTTATTTCTGAATTATGTATTAACAGAAAATACACTTATTGCATCTAGTGACATTTAGTGCAAAATCTGTTCATTCAACGTAAAAACAGCTTTACATTCAGGCCTGTCACGATGACGATTTAATGATGTAACTTTTTGGTTGGGGGTCCGTCACCTGCTTGTTTCTATGGATATGTCATTGCTCTGCCTGGAATGTTCCACAGTATGACATTAAACAGCTCTACCTTACATTTATTCAATTACAGGTGGTTTTATAGCTCATAAATAGCTAGAAAAACAGGCATTCTGACTGTGAGTGGGGTCGCCTTTCCACAGATCTGACCTGTCACTTGGTCTGGTTTGGTTTCCATGAAGACAGAAATGTTTAATCTCCCTGGTGAAAAGCATTTGTCGAACTCTCCACCAGAAGAAGTTACACAAAGCACCGTTAAGTAAATATAGACAATAAAAAATAATATTGAAACAAATTTACGCCACTGACACAAAAACCCAAGAGCCTGTTTAAACCACAAAAATTATTCTTAATCTACAATATTTTAAAAAATCATGAGCTGCAGTAAAAACACAGCAGATAAAACACTTACTTTAGTACTTAGTTTGCATCTGTAATGAGTTATCGAAGTTCATAATTTACCTTTTACAGCTCAAATCTCATCATATTGGCAAAAAATAACAAAGAAAATGTACACATGAGAAATACTGACCTCCAAAATATATAGTCCCAGCTTTTATATATTGAACGATAAGTCGATATTGTAATTATAGTGGCAGGCCTACATACATTTTTACAATCTAATTTCTTTGTGCGGTTGCCATGGTTTCCAAATTGTCACATGAAAGCAAATGCCTGTGATTTCAGAGCAGTGAGCAGAAGTGAGTGTGTGACCTCTTAAAAACTGTGACCTTTTCTGGTCTAATTTAAGAAGCACCGTACCAAACCGTGAGTGAACGTAAGCGCGAGCTGTTTAGGATCCTCCACTGACATCTGTGTGTGTGTGTGTGTGTGTCTCTGTATGTGTCTGTGTCTGTGTGTGTGTAATCATGCAGGCCGCGGTGGTTCCAGGGGAGTCCAGCTGAGACCGGGCCTCTCCTCTGTGCCTGTGTGCCCTGTTTTATCTCTCTCTTCCTCTCTCCCACCGTCTCTGTCCCTCCCTCTCTCCCACTCCTCCTGCACTCTATCCGCCTCTGTCTCTTCTGTGTTCTCTCTCCTTCTTTTTCTGTCTCTCTCTCTTTCTCTCTGTCTCTCCCCTCCTTCACTCTTATCACTCTCTCTTTCATTCTCAGTCCTGCTGTGTGGTCTCTCTCTCTTTCTTTCACTCTCTTTCTCCTCTCCTCCTTGTCTCTAGTGGCTGGGTGATATATAAACATACATACATCTTTTCATTCTTATACAATGTTATTAATTAAGAAATTGTATTTTTGTATTTTATAGAAATCTAATTGTAATTGCACATTAAGCTGCTTTGCAAGTCAGAAAATCAGGAGTGAACTTGTTTCTTAATAAATCTCGATTTCACGATTTTGCAATTTTTCTAAATCTTGATTATTAAAAACCCAATTAATTCGATTGATTTTCCAGCCCTACTCTCCATCTCTCTGCCCTCCTGTACTCTATCACTCTCTCTTTGATTCTCCGTCCCCCTGTGTGCGCTCTCTCTTTCCCCCTCCCCTCTCTCTCTCTCCCTTTTACCTCCTATACTCTTTCCTTCTCTCCTCTTTCCCCCCTCCTCCTGCTCTTTCCTCCTCTCCCCTCACTCTCGCCTTCTGTGCTCTTTCCCTCTCTCTCTCTTTTTCTCTCTACCTCCCCTTCTCTCTCCCCCTCTCCCCCCCGCCCGCTTCTCTCCTCTCTCCTTCTTCCCCCTCCTCCTCCTCTCCCCTCTTTTTCTCCCTTTCCCTCCTCCTCCTCTCCTCTCTCAGGCTCAAGGTTGCCGTTTATGGCGTGTGCGACACTGGTGATGGATGAGTTCGAGCACAGTCTCAGTCTGGCTCTGATTCTTTTGTGCTTTTCAGGGATCTGTTAGGGCTGCAGCTCAGTTTATTTCAAAGTTATCACAATATTGCACTGAACTCTTTGTACCACCTATCATCCACAATTGTATATTTGGCTCTTTACGTGTCAAAAAATAAAAACTGTATTCAGAATCGCATCAATATTGTGTATAGTGTAGAGTAGTTAGTGTTACATGGGTTTTAATGGATTCATTTGCCTGTATTTGTGAGATACAGTGTTGAATGTTTACTGCTTCAGGGTGGTGCAATTAATTACATTTTAATTGATCAACCAGCGTGGGTCTTTTTAATTGAGAGACTTACAGCCATGTCAGTAAATGCATGTGGTTTGGGGCAGACATTTGAAGGCGAAATGTGACTCTTTTTGTGTTAATTGCACTGATTATAATAATAATAATATAGAAACTCAGTTCTATATTACCATTTCCAGTTTTATTATATACCCCACCCCTCTCTCTACACCCAACACATACACAAAACTACATTTCTGTTTGTTTTTGATTAGACAAGTGATCAATCAATGAGAGGAAAAAGAAATAGAACTACTGTTTTCGTCATCAATTTACAACAATTTGTGTAAATTTGTGTAAAAGTGTGATACAAATGACCTTATATCAGGTAGAACTCCTGGACTTTTGGTCATTTTCCATTTTATTTTCTACTCTTCTCTGTAGCACTTTTAATGTTAGCTGTATGTATAATTATTAACTAATCTAAGCTTCAAATAAATTGTGTTTAACTGTTTGCCTTAAAGGTGCACTGCGTAACATTTCTAGTGGAGGGTCCGTTACTTGCTTGTCTCCATGGAAATGTTATTGCTTTGTCTAGAATGTTCCACAGTATAGATTAAACCTCTAACACAAGAGAAACAAGCAGGTTACAGTTCAGATCTGTGGAGAATTGCCTCTATTCTCAAAAGGAATTATTGTATTTTTGACCAATAGAAACACCCGTATGAATAAATGCCAGATGGATATTTAATGCCATACCATGGAACATTCCAGGCAAAGCAATAACATCTCCATGGAGAAAAGCAGGTAGCGGACCCTCCACTAGAAAAGTTGCGCAGTGCACCTTTAATACATACAACATATAGGATGTATAGAAGTTAATTACTATATTTGATCTTTTATGTTTTGGTTAGCTATGGTTTAACAGATTTCATTTAGTGTCTTAAAATTACATTTGTTCAGTAAAATCAGTGGGGAAAAAGCAGTTGTATTTGTCTTCTATCAGCTGGTTCCACTGGAGTACGCCCCACGATTCACAGTAAAAGGGAAAAAAAACTGAAATTAGAAAAGCCAGAATGAATAGAAGGATCTGCCAAGCCATCTGGGCCTGTGAATGTGCACTTCAATGCAGTGGAAACATTAGTAGTCTGTCATGAGAACGGCCATATTGAACGGCATTGGAGATTGGCAGAATCAGAGGAGACTGTTACTATGAAATATGTCACCAAGTCTTACCATCAGTCACCAGCAGTTACATGTGATTAGCATTATAGCCATGTGCAGCTCCTAAACCTAACATTTATCTACAGTAATATGATGAGATGAGACACGAGATTTGATCTACGAGAATGAGACAAGACGGGATTTTGGCGTTATAACAAATAAAGTGTGCAGTCCAGTTTTATTTTATCTTACGCTATTTTCTAATCTGTGTTATAATGTTGTTTCCTTATCAAAAAACCGTGGAGTTTTGTTTTGTTTCATTCACACAGGTTTAACACACAAACCCTGCAATATTTAGGCTCCCGCTTTTCTTAAACGGAAAACATTCTGTTCCACCTTGTGATGTCAGCAAGTGGTAATACAGTTTTTAAACTCCATACACCTTCACTAGAATCATATGGATCATTTCAGCCCTGTCTCTGTTGAACTGTTGAAGTTTCAGCTGAAATGTTTCTTACAAATGAGGACAAATAATAGAATAGCTACGCAGAATTGTATTATTGTATTCGATGTCAATGCTGGGTTTTCATCACAATTTGCTATTGTATTTTATTTTGTCTTATTACAACAAATTAAAATGGCTTTCCTAAACATTAACAATACAAACTTTTAATAATTGTAATTTAACAAAAAAATAGTCACATTTCTTCCTCCAAAATCTGAATTCTGCTCCAAACCAGATGCTTTTACTGACAGAGGATCTCTTGATTAAAAAGACCCAAACACACCATTGATTATTATTATTATATATGTACATTTATTGCACAGCCTTATCTATTTATCCATATTTTACACATTTCACACATAAGACATAACTAGAAGAAAACCACAACCAAAAATATTTTAATAAACAGTTCAGAAAAACTCACTTGCAAATCGGAATTTCAACAACTATTATTCTCTATTATAAGATCTTTTCCTGACCTGGACAAAGTTGACTTCCATTGGATCAGTTTCTCTCATATTCTCTGGACTTCCCTGGCTCTTTAAATACGTGGGCGTTTATGTTCGCACTAGTTCTGTTTGGATCTGCTTTCTCTGCGTGTTTATTGCAGACATTTGATACCCAGAGCCATCGTGTCAGTTGGCAAAGTGAAACTGTATTTTTTAAAACGCTGCAACTGCAGAAAGAAATACAGCCTGTTTTTATGTTCTTCCATCTTTTTATGTATTTATTTATTTTATTATGCATACATTGTTAAAGTTGCACTATGTAACTTTTTGGTTGGGGGTCTGTCACCTGCTTGTTTCTGTGGAGATGTCATTGCTCTGCCTGGAATGTTCCACAGTATGGCATTCTTACTGTGAGCGGGGTTGCCTCTCCACAGACCTGGCTTGTAACTTGGCCTGGTTTGGTTTCCATGACAATAGACAGGTTTAATGCAATACTGTGAAAAATTCCAGACAAAGCAATAACATCTCTATGGAGAAAAGCATTTGACGGAGCCACCAGAAAAGTTACACAATGCAGCTTTAAGAACAATAGAATGAAATATTAAACAATTGAATAATTAATACTAAAACACAAAAACAACGCATAAAGCAAAGCTCACAAACTCCTAACCATTTATCCCTTTCCCACAAACACACAAAAATCTAAACATAAGAAACACAACATAAAACAAAAACCAACAAATAAAATAAAATAAAATGGAAAATTCAATAATAGCGGTAGTAGTATAGTAGTATAGTATTTATTTATTTATAAAGACTGAAATATAAGCTGACAAACTAATATAAGAACCACATTTATTTCAGAACATTAAATTCAACTAAATTACAGGGTTAGAAGTTTTTATCTAGAATGAGACAGGATATTTCGTTGTTTGTGGAGGAAATTAAATCGTTCATTCGTTCATTCATTCATGAAAGGGTCTATATTATGCTATTTTCTGACCTGTGTTATAATGTTTATTTCCTCATCAAAAACACAGAGTTTATTTTTATTTATTTGACTTTTTTCCCCCTTTTATTCTCCCATTTTCGGTTGTAAAACTTTAACTGCATTTCCATGGTATTCTGCGACCCGTGTGGCATTTATGTGGTTGAGTAATAAGGTGAATAAAGGCTATTGTGATTGTCATAAAACACATTCATGAGGTCAGTGATTTTTTCCTAAGTTCATTAAGCTGACTGGCAGGTTAAGAGGCGGTGGTAGCGCTGAGATAAAACAGGACATAGACATAGACGTAGTGCAGCACCATGTTGATGTAATTGGCTTGGCGTGCCTTTGTGAAGCGATTAGGAGAATGACAGATTTGGTCCTTTTCAGTACAGTGAGTGTAGGCAGAGCGCAATACAATTACATAGAGACTGACTGATTACAATGTGAGCTGTCAGAAAGTGAGGAGAACACATTAGCTACTTTTTATCTTATGCAAGTTCGGCTTCTTCTTTTAATGCTGTTTTGGATTTTGGATCTTATAGGGCACTGATTTGTTTGGGTTTCTTGATGTACGAAATTGCCTTGCTTAGATCTTAAGCTTGTCAAAAATGTGAGTCAGTACTTAAACTTAGACCTAAACTAGAAACTAAACAAGTTACTCATGTGAGCAGATGTTGATATGAACAATTTTAAAGGCAAAACTGACTCTTATAACATCGTTAACTCTTCAAAAACATACCTGGAGTTGTGTTTTGTTTCATTCACACATGTTTGAGTAATCCTGCATTATTAGTCTGTCTACATCTCCAGCTCAAAATGCTCAATTGCACCTTGTGATGTCATGTGGTGGTAGTTTTCAAGTTAACAGCTACTTTTACCTTAGAGATTACCTAGATTGGCAATTCCAGAGCTGAAATTATCCACATGATTCTAGTGAAGGTGTATGGACTTTAAAAATACAGTGGAGCACTTCCTGTATTACCACATGGTGTTTTCTGTTTGAGAGAAGAACTCCTAAACATGCATAAATATGCAGAGTTTGTGTGTTAAACATAAACAGGAATGAAACAAAACACAACTCCAGGTGTGTTTTTGATCAGGAAACAACATTATAACATAGATCAGAAAATACCGTAATATGGGCCCTTTAAAGCATAACAATGTAAATGTATAGGAATGCATTTGTTCAATTGAAAGGTCAAACTGAGCTAAACGACAATGACACTTCTCCTAGAATAACTTCCCCTGTTCTTTGGAGCATGCTCAGAATAGATATACCCCAATTAACCTGTGAACAGAACTCCAGTAATATTTACAAAATGCTTTGGCAGAATCTGCATGACATCAAGGTCAATAACACTTGCTTATTTGATATAAACAAATAGATTTCGTTCGCAAAATTACAACACAGAAATTGGTTTAATTTGCTTCTGTCACCGGGTCTTTCCTTTCAGTTGAATTTCAATATGCCCACACAAACAGAATCAACAAAGCAGTGTTGTTTATGGCTTCCTGGATTGAAATAAGGACGCCTCCTGTGAGTGAGAGCTAATATAGGTCAGTGGCTTCTCTGGTGCAGTGGTGTAAAAATGTCAAATGTTTCCTCCTCTACATTTCTTTATTTGCATTTTTACGTAATGGAGCGACGTGTTTGTGAGATGTAATATGAATAATTAAAGCGATGGGGATGAGTCAATGATCTGTGATTGGAACACACACAATAATTCTGCCTGTTACCTTCAGCCCTGTTCCTGAAGCTTTGTTTACGCCAAATTAAATGAACACTTCCCTTTATCTTCAAAAAGTCTTTCTAGTCATGACATTGAGCTGCTGCTGTTAATTAAAACTAATTAAGCGAAGAGTCTTGAGTCACATTTCTAGCGAGGGAGTTCAACACCTGCTTGTTTCCATGGAGATGTTAATGCTTTGCCTGGAATGTTCCACAGTATGGCATCAGAACTGTCTTGCCTTGTGGAAAGATATGTAATTCCGATTTTTTCTGCGATTTGATTGACGATTTTTGTTTTAATAATGGGATTCTGTTCAAAGTTCACATTTAAATACAACCAGGGGAATTGCCATAAAGACCTAAACATAAATTAATACAAGAATAATTTATTTCAGACCATTTCAGACAATTCTAAACTACAGGGTTAGCAGTTGTTATGCAGAATATAAGACAGTACTGAAGATGCTTTTACCTAGCAGCCGAAACATGTCAAGGTAAATACATCTCCTACTGTATTGTGTTTAAAAAGAACCCAAGAAGTAAACATTCAGAAGAAAACACAATGAATGCTTCTGGAACAGGATATTTTGTTGTTTGTGGAGGAAATTATGGTACTTCAAAAACTGCAGTCTTTCCGATTTGCTATAATTGTGTCCATTCAAATTGCGATTTTGATTTGATTGCGATTAATTTGGAAACTGTACTGTGTATTTAATGCAATCATGTGTTTCTATATAGAATAATTAAATAAGAAAAGAACTATACATTACATCATTCACATGTACTTTGCTATCGCTTTCCCCACCCTCTGAAACTCTCTCCCCCTTCACACTTACCTTTTCCTTATACTGCTCCTCACTACTTTTTTGTTTGTCCTTTTCTTGTTTTTGTGTTACTTTATTGTGAAGCGTCTTTGAAATACAGTGAAAAGCGCCTTATAAAACCTTTGTATTATTATGATTTGATTTAAGAGAAAACTGTGTATATGCATTATAATACAGAGCAAAAAAAAGTATCTGTGCACAGCTTGAGTGTCAGGTCTAAAGCAAACTTGATATTAGTTACACAAATAGTTCCTTTATGACAAACACAGAGATAACGTTGCAGATAAGATGTGGAATTGCATAATTTAATTTATGTAACCAACACATGCTGACAAAAGACAGCATTTGCACATTAAACACATATTCCTTTGTCAGAGTATAATAATGAACCCTCTTGTGAAATGAATGACAGTAGTTGAAATGTTTTTTTTTTTTTTTTACCTGCTTTGCTAACGTTAAATAATTCTTATCTGTGAGGATTAGAGATAGACCAATATATCCTTTGGCCGATATTTGGACTTTTTAGCATATCGGCTATCAGTATTAGTATTTTATTTTGGTCGATCTGCCTAAAAAATGCACACAAAGCTTTATATGAACATTTAATATGAAGAGATAACTGCACAAACATGACTAGACAGCTCTCTTATAGGTTTGTGGTTTAAAAAAAAGGTTGTGGGTGAGTTTGTAGTAAATTTAGATGACATAATTTGGGTAAAATAATCAAAATCAGTTGTACATATCGGCCCAAACATATCAGCAGAGCTTATCGGCCATCGGTTGCTCTGTATTCTAAACAATCAGTATTGGTATTGACCATGAAAAAACTCATATCAGTCGAGTGAGGATCAGAATTGCGCTGTGTAGTGGTTATTACAGTGTGTGCATGGCCCCGCAGACAGTGAGCCTGCAGTGGAGGGGGATGCGACAGGAGCAGGGCAGGGCTGGTCTGGGTTCACCGAGGACACAGAGAGGTCTTGGTACACTCGCAGTTGGGTCTGATTAGAAAACAAGTGGATGAATAAATAGGCTAGTAAATAATTAGGTTTATTTCTGCCTGAAGAGGTTTCTGTGTGCTGCGTTTCATGTGTTGTTTGCAGTGTCGTACAATCTGGATCTTAAACCTTCTCTTCTGTACGAGGAAGTGTAGGACCTCACGTTTATATGCGTTTAATTGAGTGTGAGACATAGACTGTATATATAAATGGACATAACTAACCCGCTAGCCACCACGATCCAAATAGGAAGTGTTCATGGGGGCGCTTTCGGCTCCATCGACTCTGGATCTAATACACTTTATTAATATTTATATAGCACAGTTTCCAAAGTGCTGCATGGACAAATTAAGACAAATAAAAGAGACAAATAAAAACATAACAATACATTAAGATAAAACATTGTTAAAAGTATAACATGAATAAAATCTAACTAAAATTAAATTAAATAAAAGACACAGAGTACCACACAACTCATACAGTGTTAAAACCCAATTGACTTTACATTGAAAAATCATTTTGGTCTTAAAATGTTTCTATTAACCCACTCTACCTGGTGTCCTGGTGTTTTTATTTCACTATTTTGTAAATAAATTCCTATTCCTAATCTAGAACTGGCTCCAGATTCACTCCTGCAAGCCTCAGTGAGCTTCGTTTGACTGGAGATGAACGCTATTGGCTAAGGTCACAAACTGTAGCCCACATTTTATTCGTCAGCAGGGACATTTTCGCTTTGTAGTAATTCACAAAAATATGTCTTTTGGAAATGAGTTTTTTATGTAGGCTATAAAATTGTCTTTCCCCAGTACAGATTTATTGTACAAGACATACTTTTTATTAAAATATTTCTATATTTTATTTTTACTTGTAAATATACCTTTGTATAATTATGCCTTATTTGACACCAGACTCTTGCTATTTTTACTTCTTATTTTGAATTTAGTATTACCATTTATATATATATATAGGGTATTGCTGTAAATATCCACTATAGCATTCATTATTGGGTGTTGTTTTACCATACATATCGTAATATCCTACATATTTTGATCTTGTCATACTAAAATTGGCTTTCATTTGCATTCAGGAGCTTTTGTATCACATTCTTTGTATTTACTATTTCATATTCTATAAACGCACATTATAGTACAGGGAATTCAACCCACAACCCCCTCGCACCTGAAATAACAACACTGTAAAAAATCTGACCTCAATAATGCTATTGGTCTCAGATGTTTCAATAAAATTTTCCCATGCACCCCTCCCCCGTCCCCTGGCTGGTCTATTCCCCCAAGTATCCTACCCCTCATCTGTTACCCCCCGGTTCACCCACATTCATCAGGCCTGTACATTTCCTCTGTCCCCCTCCCTCCTCTCCTCCTATCTTCTCGTCCTCCCTCCTCTCCTCGCTCTGTAAAAATATCTGCAGACTCTCTCCATCTCTCCATGCTCTTCCTCTCTCTCCATCTCTCTCTCTTTCCCTCCTGCCCATGTGATCTCAGAGGCAGACTCGGCTCCGGCTCCAGTCAGCCTTCTGCTTCTCTCCCTGCTGCTGCTAATGAGCCTTTGTGTGGTCTAAAAGAACCAAGAGTTTACCGGCATACACCTAACCTTTTCTCCCATGGCGTCTGGCAATCTCCGGCGCCACTAAGAATCAGTGGTGTGGATCGGGAGCTGAGACCTTTTCGTTTGTCATGATCTATTTTTCTATTTTTTTTTTTTAATGATTTGGAGCTGCGTTGAGAAGAGGTGAAGGGTGTCACCGGTGGATGCAGGTCAGTGGGCGCTTGTAGTGCAGAGTGAGTGGTCAATTGCTCAGGACTTGGATACAGGTGTTGTGTGTTGAGTCATTTGTTCAGTCTGATGGAGGTGATCTTGTAACACAGAGGAGTGAGGAGTTGGCACTGTGACTAAATGATGTTTAATTAACTAAGTGTTGTTAATTACAGGCAACAAAATAAGTTAAAGAGCTCGTATTACGCTATTTTATGATCTATGTTATAATGTTGTTTCTTCATCTCGGAGTTGTGTTTGTGTGTTTGTTTCTTTCACACATGTTTAACACACAAACTCTGCATATTTAGGCTGAGTTCTTCTCTCAAGCAGAAAACACCCTATTCCACCTTGTGACGTCATGCCGTAATACAGGAAGTGCTCCGTTGTGTTTTTAAACTCCATACACCTTCACCTGAATGTATTCAACTGAATACATGTATCGAGAAAATACGGATTCTGAATTCTAATTTTTTTGTCACTTTGGTTTTCTTGGATTTTGTCAATTTTACAAGCAAGAAAACACAAAAGCAAATGGAACAAATACAGAAGCCTGGGTGACACTTTTTGGATATATATTGTAAATGTTCCCCATATTTTCTTCATTTGTGCCTCTTGCAATCTCAGTCTGAGTTATTTTTTTTCATTAGATAGATGTCCTTTATTATTACTGATCCTTTGAGGGGACAGAGGTTGTGCTCCAGTTCCTTGTTATTGATTTTTTGGCAGCTAATGACATCACTTTGGATAGATATACTATTTTGCATTGGTGAACAGTGTTCTCTGAGTAGTTAAATAGATAAACTAATTCAGGTGTTAAAGGGACTGAATATCCCAACACCTGCCCCAGTACATCACAAACCATTTTCCAAAATACAATGGAAAATGCAGTGGTCCATATCGATCAACAAATATGATGCATTTTCAGCTGTTTTCTCTTTAAAGGTCCTATATTACACAAAATGGACTCTTGTGAGCTTGTAGCCATGTTAAAATGTTATGACCTCCTCAAAAACATACCAGGAGTTGTGCTTGTTTCATTCACACATGCTCTGTTCCACCTCGTGATGTCATGTAGTGGTAGTTTTCAAGTTAACAGCTAACTTTTATGTTTAGTTCAGTATAGATTGGCAATTCCAGGGCTGAAATGATCCAAATAATTCCAGTGAAGGTGTATAGAGGTTAAAAACACAGTGGAGCACTTCCTGTATCACCACATGACATCACAAGTTGTGAGTGTTTTCTGCTTGAGAGAAGAACTCAGCCTAAATCTGCAGGGTTTGTGTGTTAAACATGTGTGAATGAAACAAAACAAAACTCCAGGTGTGTTTTTGATGAGGAAACAATATTATAACATAGATCATAGCATAATATGATCCTTTATTGTTTGTGAACAAATCTATGGTACTAAAAATTGCAGACCTTCACACTGCGTTTTTAATTCAATATAGATGAATCTTGGAGCCCGATAGTAAAGAACCCGCCACTGCAAGAAGAAATTATTGATTATATCTTTCTTTCTTTGCTGCGTTCCATAAAGTAGGTCTAACTGTAATGGCTGTTAGAGTTTTGAGTGCTTTTACTGTCAAAAGAAAGTGCAGGAGCAATTGTCCAAGTCTTACAACATTTTACCAGAGACTGTGTTGTATAAGAAAACTAATGATGTACAATGGCCACAGTGATGGGAAGAAAACTTTGAAAATGTATTTAGTTACAGAACACTGAATACCTGCATGTAATGTAAATTTTAATTTAAAAAAATAATGTGTAACAATGTACAAGTATATCTGACCAGCAAGACATACCTGTATGTCAATCATGTCAAACCTAACATCACGTCCAATGAATAATCCTAGATAGCAAATTTACAATTGTATCATTATTGTAATATAAAGATGATGACATTACAAAAAGGAAGCAATGCAGGTGGAATAAGAAGTACTGATTATAAAGTATGAAGTAATAATAATAATAATAATAATAATAATAATAAATACAATTAATTAATATAATGTACGTAAATTTGTTGTTACTTGTGACAATGACAATAAATCCTTGAATCTTGTATTCTGAAACATGGGCCAATCAGAGTACTGTATTCTGAATAGTCACATTTCAATTATAGTGCAAAAACACAACATATGATTAAAAACAGCTTTATGTTTATGCTTTGTATTTGTTATGCATTTATTTATTTACCAAAATGTGAAATCCATATTGTCTAATGGATATTCCTTTCATTTGAATTTAACTTAATTTTTTGAGATTAGTATTATTGTTTTTGCTCCTAAAATGGTCACAATGAGAACAATTTTTTATTCCTTACGACCCAAATAATCATAGTTAGCAATTTACCAAATAATCTTGACAAGAAATCTACTAAATGAAATCTTGGGTTTTATTGGATTTTATTTGAACTCATTGTTTTTTACATTTACAAATTTACAAAAAATAACTTGTTACAATGGAAACAGTGATCAAAATGTTATAGAGACATGATAGTAAATCCAGTATATGCATATGTGTGTGTGATTTAGTGGAATCATAAATCACCTTAGTTAATTGTAATTGCTGTTACCATGACAACATCCAGAACCCTCTATGCCTACAAGAATCTTACAATACAGGCTATAGTCCATATACTGGCATATGTATTTTCTTCTTACATCCAGCACCTCTTTACACATAACGACCCACTTTTTGATCCCAAACCACCTGTTGAGAAAGGTTAGAATAAGAAAGAGTAGATTCAAAATATGTGTTATTTCTTCCCACTCCATTTTGAGCATCAGTCTTTCATTTTGTCAATCTTAGACTCAAATAGTACACATTGAATTCATCTGTGTACCACTGTCTGTTTAGTCTCGAAATAAAGATAAAGATTACAAAACCAAAACCTTAATTAAGAAACCAAAACACGATTAAAGATATACAAGGCAAAGTAATTCAAAGTGCTTTACAGAATAAGAAACCTAGAATCTAGTAGTAGCAGTAATTCTAGTTCTAGTTGTTGCTTGCTGACACTTAAAACACCCTAATTCGATAAGCACAAATATTTACCAAAGGGCTTTACTTGATTAAGAAAACCCCTCTATTTCACATGGAGAAGCGCTGTGATATGGGAAAGCACTACTTGTGAGAGAGTACATTATAATCTCCATGGAAACCACTTTTGGTATCAAAGCGTAGTGCAGCATCAGCTGAGGGCGAGGCATACAAATAGGCTGCCAACAATGGCGTCTAATTAGGACCCGGGCTCAGAGATGAACTCAAATTGCTCAGGTCATTTCTGCTGGAAATGTGCTTGGCTGTGTGCCAACAAATGAAAACATAAAGTATTCATATATATGTTTTAGAAAGTAGAATCCATCATTTTATTCTATGATTCAAGAATGTAGAAATATACAAGTAATTAAATACAAATAACCTAATAAAGCAGTGTAGATTGGTTTGATCACCAAAGCATTTACGAAAGCCCGTCACACACTACAGGAGAATTTGCCCGATTTTGGCTGCGATTTGCTTCTTCGAGTTCGGGGAGGCGTGACCCGACTTTGTGTCTTTGTGTGCGATTTGTGTTTGGTGTGAGTGTGACTCTGATCTGCTCTGTCAGATCTTAACCATCAAACATTAGCAAGGCTACGGTAAAAGCCAATAAAACAGCGGCAGAAGAGTAACGGACACAGAGGCGCAACATACAAACTCAGGAAATAGCGAAAAAAATGAAAAGACTTTATTACTCACCTCTCGTAAAGTGGTAAATTTAAAGTGCAGCATCTCATCCACATCCATAGATATTGTCCTCTGCAAGTATTGGCAGTCCACAAAACCGCGCTATTCATCCAGTTTGAGGCGTTCCTGTGTATTTGAATTATTGTACCACATTTCACAAATAATAATAATAACACAGTTTTGACGTGTATCTAAACTAGAAGTACAGCGCTCTGATCTTTTAACTTTACAGCCTGTGGTCCCCAGCCGTATCCCGCTGCAGCCTTTGCGATCGGAGATTTTAAGTCTCATAAGATTCTCCTCGTGTCTGTGGTGTGCGCTTTTTGTCGCACGTTTAAAAATTGTTTAAGACCGAAAAATCCTGTAGTGTGTGGCAGCCTTAAGGAGGTTTTTACAATGCACTGAGGATAATATATTTTTCATATTTGTTTTGTTTAAAAGTTATTTTAAATAAATAGCTCTTGCTTTTAATACAAAAATCTATTCCATTTCAGAAAGTAGTTGATTTAACATAATCTCCATTTCAGATAATACTCCTGACACCAGCACCAAAAACAGTATTGCCATTATTTTTGTGAATAGCCACTAGAAATATTGCATGCAGTCATTTAATCATGTAATCTTATAGCCTGTTGTTAGCTTGAATATACAAGATACACACTCCTGTTTAGCAATCAATAACCTCTTTATCAATATACCACTTAGTATAAAACTAGTAAAAAGACAGTTATTAGATACTCACTAGTGTAATTTTATATCCATACCACAGACTGTATAAATAAATGAATGTAGCTAATGCGCTAGCCGCCACGCTCCAAATAGGAATTGAGCATGGGGACGTGTCCAGCTCCATTAACTCTGGCTCCAATTCATTTTGTACTGAGAATCTGCAGCCTCTCTCTCTGTAAATGCTGCAGTGAGCCACGTCATTTTGGTCTTAAAATATTCATATTAATCCGCTCTACATAATCCTGATGTTTTTATTTCGCTATTTTGTACGCTAATTCCAAATATGGAGCTTTGCTCCAATAACTGCTAGCCTCATGAGCTTCATTTGACTGGAGCTGAGTGCTATGGATGATGTCACATAGTCCACTTCTTTACACAGTCTGTGATTCAAACCCTCTCTTCTCCATTTCCACTCAGACGCCTCACATTCCTCAGTTGTAGGTTGTAGTTGTTGAATCTGGATGTGGCCCAAAAGCTGGCGGTGCAGTGTCAGCACAGCGTAGCCAGCCCCCGGGAACAATGACCCTCCAGGCTGGCTCTGCTATAGACACACACACGCGAGTGCACACATATATACACACATAGACACACACACACGCACACACATACTACCTCTGTGTGTTTCTGCGGCCGCATTTGCATCTGTAATGATTTGATAGCAGAGAGGCAGATGAATGGAGACTCCCCCACAAGCTGCTCTGGCCGATACACAGAGCGGGACTGGCTCAGGAAACAGGCTTGTCTATTCTCATTCCAGCTTCCAAGAGAGACAGCAGTCAGGGAAAAGCTGCCAGTCATAGCTCTGTAGTCGTTTCACCGCACTGGGTTTATTTTAAAATGAGATAAGACTTTTGTATTGAGACGACAAACAATTAAAGATGCAATGTTTTGTTAAACTAAAGTCTGTTTGAATTACAATTAATCAGTTGTATGCTCAATTGATTGTATGGATTATGTATTGTACTGTCCCACAGATGAATACTGTCACTGTGTCTTTGGGCAAGACACTTAACCCACCTCACCCCCAGTGTCTGCACACACAGGTGTGTGAATGTTTGTGTGAACTGGTGAGTGGTTCCTTGATGTAAAGTGCTTTGAGCGCCTTGAAGGTAGAAAAGCGCTGTATGAAAATGTGACTTTTTACCAATATATTTGACAGCACACAGTCCTTGTAATTTATTCACAATTTATTCAAAATCACAAAAATTTGAAATAATAAAACCATATCTGAATGTCCTTGATCGATATCAGAACTGGTATTAGAGCACATAAAAAGACTGCAATTATTTACTATGAAAAATTACATAATTGTCTAAAAACTATGTATTTTTCTGATCGGTGTGTTATCAAGTATTACGCCTTATCCTTAGTCTTAATATTGTGTTGTAATTTTTAATATTTCCAGACTAACTGTATTCCCAATTGCATATAAAGAACATATTTGACATAGTAAGCTTGGTATTGCAACAGAATTTGTGGGATTTTTTTTATTTTTATCATCTTGGTGCTCATATTTTTTTCACAATTGATTGACCTGAATAGTTTTAGAATGGTCTTGATCAATATCAGACCTAGTATTAGAGCACATAAAGAAACAGCAATTCTTTTTGTATTAAAAATTACACAATTCCCTGAAACAATGTGTTATCAAGTATTGCACCATATCCTTAGTCTTGAATTTTGTTCTAAAATATTATGTTTTATATTTCGAGACTTGTATTCCCAATTGCATAGAAGATATTTGACATAGCAAGCTTGGTATTGCAACAGAATTTTTGAGATTTTTTGGTTTTTTATCATCTTGGTGCTCATTTTCACAATTCATTCAAAATTCAGTATTCTGTAACAATTGTAGTTGTATTAAAAATTACACAATTGTCTAAAAACAGTGTATTTTTATGTTATCAAGTTTTGCACCTCATCTTTAGTTTTAAAATGTTGTTCTAATTTTTCAGGACTTACTTTTTTATCATCTTGGTGCTCATATTTTTAACATAATTGATTCAAAATAACTACAACTAGAATAATTTACCAGTTTTTGGTCTTAATCCATATCAGAACAAGTGTTAGAAATTAGAAACTGCAATTAGTATTAAATTTACACAATTGTCTAAGCAGTGCCTTAAACTTAGCCTTTCTATTTAACACTATTTTTTATATATATATTTCGAGACTAACTTGTATTCCCAATTGCGTATAAAGAACATATTTGACATAGCAAGCTTGGTATTGCAACAGGACTTTTAGGAATTTTAAATCATCTGGGTGCTCCCAATCTTGGCAATTGATTTCATTTCTTACCCAAATTAAAAAAGGCAAAACAAAACCATATGGCTGAATAGAGGGAGTTACTGTGCTAAAAAGAGAAAGTCCCAAGCTGCTATTGAATTTTTATTACTTTATCAAACAAGTGATAATCCACTCTCTGCATGTAAAAAATAAAGACAGCAGGTTTTATGTGGGCTAATAAATGTCTCTTTATGACTCATTATGTTTTGTTTTACATAAATTAACTGATGCATTTTATGATATTTTTTGTAAAGGCTGTTTTTGGTACAATATTTTACCATTTAAATACCCGTTGTGTGAATTTAATTGTCATGGTGACCTCCAAAAATTATTGTATGACCTGAGAACTGTAATATACTTTGGTTGATGTAGCAGTAAAGTATTATTGGTACTTTTCATTAGTGCAGTCTAATTAAAAGAAGTTGAATTAAAGATGCTTTTTGTAACTTTTCGGTTGGGGGTCCATCACCTGCTTGTTTCTATGGAAATGTCATTGCTCTGCCTGGAATGTTCCACAGTGTGACATTAAACAGCTCTGCCTTACATTTATTCAATTACAGGTGGTTTTATAACTGAAAAATACCTCGACAAACAGGCATTCTGACTGTGAGTGGGGTTGCCTCTGCACAGATCTGACCTGTAACTTGGTCTGGTTTGGTCTCCGTGAAGATAGAAAGGTTTAATGCCATACTGTGTAACATTCCAGACAAAGCACCTTTAAGCAGATTAAAGACCAGTGACCAGAAGCTTGAATTTACATAATTAAAAACAAAAACAACTATCATTTTGAAACAATTTTTGACTCTTTTGATGTGAAACGAAATCTGGTATTGTACTGTATTAGTTCAAAAGCAAAGCGAGTGGTCCAAAATACTGAAAATGACACTGGCCGTCCCCGTAGCTCTCTCTCTCATACTCCGCTGATTAGTTTTAGTGTAGTTGATGGATGGGCTTGTCCTTGTTTATTTGTCTAATTGCAAGCACAGTTAATAGCCCTCCAATTGACACCACAGTGCTCCCAGCCACTTCCATCACAAAAGCTCAGACTGAAGAGTGTAAGCACCAATATTTACCCGCACCTGTGAAACCATCATAACAAAAAGACACGTCTCATTTAAAAGCGCTCGCCATTGTCTGGTGTGAATACAATCACTGAGAAAAAAAAAAAGGAAAAAGAAAAAAGAGGAACATTGGAACCACGTTTATAATCCTTTTCTGATCATTATTGAATCTCTCCATTTGAGTTGCAGATTTTGTCTCTTCAAAGCGCACCTCTGTCTGTTTTGAAGCCGTATTCGGAGTTATTATTTCAGATTGACGTGTGTATGTGGTGTTTTCTTACTGAGAGACAGATGTTCAAATACAGATTTCAGTGACGGTGGAGCGCAGTGCATTGACAGTGGTTTTAATTGAAATCAAATCAAAATACACTTGACTGCTTATTTGGATTCATATGCTCAGATGTGTTCTGCATGATAATGATATTTCTTGAGATAGTTTTGAAGGTTTCATCTAAATAAAATGTCTGTGATGGATGGTAGTGTTGCCATAATAATACGAAAATTTCAAACTTGATTTCAAAACTAAGGAATTGGCTCGATACTCAAGACCGATTCCAAAATAACAATGGTAATTTAAAATGCTCTTTCTTTAGACAATAGAACAGTACTTTCACTATTATCATGTGGTTTTATATCTGTGTAATCCAGGTAGTTTCCATAGTGTCCATGGGCGTATACTCGTCTGTGTGCTCAGATACAGCTCAAGATTCAGAAAAGGTTCATTTCTGTCCTGTAAATGTGACTTTTTTAGTATTGATACCTGCATTTAAATGAGTATCTGATTTCAATATGAAAACTATTATTGATTTGTATCTGATTTTTGTGATACTTTTGACAATCCTAATACCGTGGCGGTATTTTTGCACTTTTGCACTGGGAAATTTGCAAGTAAAAGAAGGTGCAGCTGTACTAATAATAGATTTCAGCTCAGTTTAGAACAGTATAGTATTGGGCTACACTGGTCATGATTTGGGGTTATGTATTGTGGGATTTTGACAGAAATAATACTGTATACATATTAGAAAATTCATTATTATTAAATTAATGTTTTATATGTATAGATTGTACCTCTTTTTTCTCTCCTCTTCCTCTGATCTTTCTTTCTAGAGTCTTATGTTTATTTCTGCTATTACCATAAATAGTAATTACTTTCTACTTTCTAACAATATATATATTTTTTCTTATATAAAAACAACAAGAATAACATCTGGCTTCAAATTTGCATTCACTTTCTCCTTACAGTTTTTTGTTGATGCAAGTTGTAATTTAGATCTCCATCTTAACATAATACCATATTTCAGTGTGTAATTAACCTTGACCTGTGAGTACAAACTATCCATTTCCTCATTCTTTATGTTCACGATGAAATACAAAAGACTATTCTACAGTTATAAATATATCGAGGCAGTTGTAGTGTGTAATTAGCAGCTTCTTCCTTCCATCTCATCCACGCTGCGCAAAGGTGATCAATCGCCCAGGGAGCATGTGCATATGTGTGTGTGTGTGTGTGCGCCCATGTATGTGTGTGTATATATATATATACTAGACTGTATAAAGAAGTGGACTAATACCATAGCGTTCAGCTCCAGTCAAATGAAGCTCACGAGTCTAGCAGTTATATAGATTAATTTGGAATTTGGAGGTAGTTGTAGTGTGTAATTAGCAGCTTCATATTAGGAATAGGAATTTATTTACGGACAAAATAGTGAAATAAAACACCGGGATCTTGTAGAGTGGGTTAAAACTAACATTTTAAGACCAAAATGACGAGGCTCATTGCAGCAGTTACAGAGAGAGGGGTGACAATATTCCAATGTAATTCAATCGGAGCCAGAGTTGAAGGAGCCGGAAACGCCACCATGCTCATTTCCTATTTGGAACGAGATGGCTATGTCCATTTATATATACAGTCTATGGTGTATATATGTGTGTGTATGTGTGTGTGCGCCTATATATGTACGTGTATTAGGGGTGTGCAAAAATACTGAATTACTGATACTATATTTGGTGATACAGTATAGTTACCGTGAGCTGCTGTATCGATATATCTCCAAGAGTATTTTTTGGTATCTTGTAGCTTCTTTTTCTACAGTTTTGTTGCTTATTTAGTGGAAGGAAACTTGTTTATGCAATACACTTGACATATTCACTGTTTATATTCACTGTTTGATGATTAAAATAGATGTATTTCATATTACCTTTGCGCAAGTGGTGGTTTAACAAAGAAATATTAGTATCATGTGTAATATATCGATTGTTGCATGTATCGCCATATTCTGATAATATCATATTGTGAACCATGTATCGAGTATCGTATTGAACCATGAAGGACCCTGTGATTCTCAGCCCTAGTGTGTATATGTGTGTGTGTGTGTGTGTGTGTGTGTGTGTGCGTGTGTGTGTGTGTGTGTGTGTGTGTGTATGCTGCCATTGTTATTAAGCATTTTAAATGGAAAAGTAGCATATTCACAGTTGGCCTCCACAAATATTGCAATATATATTGTACCATGAGATGCATATCGTGAAAATATTGTATAGAGAGATTTGGATATTGTTACATCCCTTCTGTGTGTGTGTGTGTGTGTGTGTGTGTGTGTGTGCTTTGCTTAAATTCATTGTTATTGTACAGCAACAGCTAAAAAACTACATTTGCCATGATCCTTTCCTTTGTTTCAGTCCAATCTACATGAAGAAATAATTGTTATTAAGCACTTTAATTATTGTATAGAGAGATTTGAATATTGTTACATCCCTACTATATATATGTGTGTGTATATGTGTGTATGTGTGTGTATATGTGTGTGCGTTCTAGCATACAGGGAGAGGTGGTCTAGGGCCCCTGGCTAATTGAGTGTGTGCAGGATTATGACAGTCCTTGAAGTGGATGTGAAATAATGTGTGCTGTCTGCCTCTGTGCTGTGCTCGCTCAGGTACATGTGGAGCTGCGCTGGGCCATGAGCGGAATACTGAAGAGGAAATTTGAGGAGGTGGAGGCAACGGCGGTGGCGGTGGCGTCTCCGTGCTCGTCGGTGCGTGAGTCCGATGATGATGATGTGTCCTGCAGTGAGAGCGGGGACAGCAGAGACAGTGTCAACCCTGCAGCCTCGGGCCCATTCACACGTCAGTATTCTACTTTTTATATCAGGAGACTAGCCAATGTGTGCTAATAATCACTTAGTTTCATTAGGCCATTTAGCTGGACTTCTGTATGAAGCACTGTTCTAAATTTATGCTCAAAATGCTCTGTTCCACCTTGTGATCCAGATGATTCTAGTGAAAGTGGAAGGACTTCCTGTATTACCACATAACATCACAAGGAGGAGTGTTTTCTGTTTGAGAGAATAAGTCAGCCTAAATATGCAGGGTTTGTGTGTTAAACATGTACGAATGAAACAAAACACTACTCCAGGTATGTTTTTGATGAGGAAACAACATTATATAGATCAGAAAATAGTGCAATATGTTCATTTAATTAAACAACCGTGTCTCCAGACAAGAGGTAGACATCTTAAAATCAAAAAGCTTTTACTGATAACAATTCTAATGCTGATTTATTCTTAATTATAAAAACATTGGATATGATAGTCATGCTGTTTATAATATAATGTGGTGTTTTGGTTATGAAGACGATTATCCAATTAGATTTAGTTTCAGTGCTGACATCCAGTTGGTTTAAACACAGAAGGACTTGCTCTGATCTGAAGCCTCACTACATAAACCCCAGTCAGTGCTTCTGCTGCTGGAGAATGAGGAAAACTATGTGTCCTCTATTTGCAGGTTAAAGGTGCACTGTGTAACTTTTCTGTTGGGGGTCGGTCACCTTCTTGTTTCTATTGATATGTCATTGCTCTTCTTAGAATGTTCCACAATAGCAAAAGGAGAAATTTAATTTGTCAACTGGACAGAGTTTATTTGGTCGAATACGTTTCGCAGCTCATCCAAGCTGCTTCTTCAGTTCTTCAGAAGAAGCAGCTTGGATGAGCTGCGAAACGTATTCGACCAAATAAACTCTGTCCAGTTGACAAATTAAATTTCTCCTTTTGCTATGGATTCTACCTGGACGACTGAGGGATTCTACACACAATGTTCCACAATATGACATTAAACATATTTATCTTGCATTTATTCAATTACAGGTGGTTTTATTGCTCAAAAAAACAGGCATTCTGACTGTGAGCGGGGTCGTCTCTCCACAGATCCAACCTCTAACCTGGTCTGGTTTGGTCTCCATGGAGATAGAAAGGTTTAATACCACACTGTGCAACATAGCAATACACATTGCACCTTTAAGGCACTGGCAAACCAGTTTCAGTTGTGCTTGGAATACCTTTTTAAAACTGTAAGAATACAAGCTACATACAGTCTCTTTAAGAACTGTAGCTATAAATACTTTTTTGAGTACAAATCAATAGATCGAAACCGTGCATGATCTTCTGTGGTACAGGATCTAGCCCGTTCCTTTATTAGTCTTATCTGTATAGCAAGATGCACCCTCCTGTTGGTCATTGCTTCATTAAATTAACTTATTAGGTTAAACAAAATTAAGTTATTGATTAAAAAAGACATTATTACCTCTGTGTTTAGTATCAGACTTGTATGTTTTGTTCTTATCTCTGTGCTGTGCTGTGTCAATGTTGGAAAAGCCACATTTCCTTTTGGATTTCCTGAGCATATTGATTGTATGTTTCAGTCATGCCTGATGTCCCTTAACACCAACACCAATATTGCAGTCTTTAAAAATTTCTGTTATCTCTTTCCAATTGTAGTATACTATATTTTTTGTACTTCTGAAATCTCTTTTTGATCATTTTAAATTTTGAACTTAGTAGTAAGGTATTGCAATATATTCAATCTTTGCTAAAAACATAGTTACACCCAAACTTACTCCACTGCTGCTTTAAACCTAGTGGTGGATTGTAATGAAGTAAAATGACTAAAGTACTGTACTTGTAGGTATCTGTACTTTTCTTAAGTACTAAATGGATACTTTTTAACATTTACTTCATTACATTTGAGAGGAGGTATCTGTACTTTCTACTCCACTACATTTTTAACAGGACTTCTTATACACGTTCATAAATTTATTCATTTGTTTCGGTTGAACAAAATTCACAATTCTTTATCAAAATCACCACATTTGAAGCTTTGTTAGAGCTCAAAATCTATTTGAAATACTTTTACTTTTTACTCTTTAAGTACATTTTTAAACAGGCACTTTAACACTTTTACTTAAGTAGATTTTTTTCCATGTCATACTTTTACTTGAGTATTTTTTGCTCCAGCATCTGTACTTTTACTTAAGTACCAAAATCACGTACTTCTTCCACCGCTGCCTAAACCTAAACACCGTTCTGTATGCAGCCCTCTTATTAAACCACGTTATCTGGGTGTGTTACTGCGATTAGGTAAATCTCTGGCCACAGTCGGAGTGAGACGTTTACATGCACATCCAGACTCCAGTTGAATGTAACCTGCCTGACAGAATGATGAATCTCCTCATTTCATCTCAGGGAAAACAAATCCGGGGCTCTTTGTAATCAAGACAGCAATAACGGCCTTGCTCTCAACCTGACGTGCATCCGGTATTGCGGAAGCTGAGCGACCGCCTGTGTTCGGAACAGAGAGGAGCAGGCCAGGAGCTATGGACCTTTTATAAACCTGCACTGTCTGTCATTAGGAACTGCATTAGAGCGCTGTGCAGAGTGAATAGGAGCGGTGAGGAAGAGGAGAGAGAGGAGAGGAAGAGGAGAGAGAGGAGAGGAGAGAGAAGCTGACTTGTATAATGTAGGGACAGCAGGAGGAAGGAGCTGCTAATCGGCGCACAGAAAAGACTTGCTTTCCAACTGTACATATATATTTAGTACTTGGATGGGAGACCGCTGGGAAAATCAGGTGTTACAGTGGGGCGCCACATTCAGGCATGAAAATCTCTCACCCTTTGGCGAAATTCACTGTTTTGAAGCCAAAACTGGTGACCTACGTGAATCGTGTAGATTCGATGAGAAAAATTTGTTCGAATATGAGGAGACAGAGCACTTCGTCCACTGAAATGTATAGAGGGATTATCAGACTACGTCACTTTACGCTCTACTGCGCATGTCTCCTGCAGAAAGAGCCACTGTTCTGTCTATGGATCTGGTCCTGTCTGGGATCATGTCAGGGTCTTGGAGGATTTCAGCAGATTTAAGCCTCTCCCGGGGGCGGGGCTAGGTGTATCGATCAGGTGTGAGTGGATGTCCAGCTACTGAAGTTTGAGACATTTCTTCTCGTCATTTACGCACTCACCTGCATTTAACGTATACAGGTCATTAAGACGTATCCTGCTCACTAATGTTTTTATTTAGCATCATTTTTTTTATTATTTCACATGGCGATAAACTGTTTTAGTGCTCACATCATCGCTAGCTAGTGTTGCAACTTCATGTTAACCATACAGACTGCGACGCTTTCTGCACTGTGTTGCCAAACAAATAATCCGTCTATAGGGACACTTCGTAAGAGCAATATGGCGAGTGTCAGCAAATATCCCTCCTGTTCCGCTGCCAAGAGCCAATCATATGCCGAACTGTACGAGCGGCGTTCCAATCATGTTGCAGCTTCGTGCTCCCAATGTTCTTAATAATGCACCAAGCTGTACAAAAGCATACATGGAGTTGTAACTTGTTTCATTCACACATGTTTAACACACAAATCCTGCACCAGAAAACACCCTGTTCCATCTTGTGACGTCATGTGGAAGTGCTCCACTGTGTTTTTAAACTCCACACACCTTCACTAGAATCATTTGGATGATTTCAGCCCTGGAATTGCCAATCTCTACTAAACTAAAGGTAAAAGGAGCTGTTAACTTGAAATTTTGAGCTTTACAGATGTAGACAGATGAATAAACCAGGATTACTCAAACATGTGTGAATGAAACAAAACACAACTCCAGGTATGTAACTCCAGGTAACAGTATTATAACACATCTTAAAGCTCACAAGAATCCATTTTGTGTAATATAGGACCTTTAAAAACTATAACATAAAAACGACGTACAATTTGAATTCGTTTGAGTGTAATTTATTTCTACTTCTTGGCATACACGACTCCTCTTCTGCAAGTGATGGACTCGTGCCCTTTGCTTGTGCCATCGCTGCTGCTTTCAAGGGCTCTTCGAGAAGCCTGCCAAATGTAAGGCCAACCTGACAATGTGAACGTGCACTGTGGCATTTTTCTGAATTTTAATTATTACCATAGCAACACAGTTATAGATAACCCATCGATCTCAGAGACCTGCCAGTTGGGTCAATATAGTATATGTGGACTTGGTGGACATTTTTTATTTCTTCTGCCTGGTTTAGTGAGTGTGCCTTTCATGGCTTGAGGGTTGAAAAAATATGTAATTTCTTTATCTGTTTAAGATATAGGCTATATATTGTTTGGTTCCCATCTTAGTCTGACCACGCTCTGATTTTTTTCTATGCTTTTCTAGTGTTTTAAATGTGTAAAAGGTCCTATATTACGTTATTTTCTGATCTATGTTATAAAGCATCAAAAACATACCTGGAGTTGTGTTTTGCTTCATTCACACATGTTTAACACACAAATTCTGCATATTTAGAGCTTCTCTCAAACAGAACACTCTCTGCTCCACAATGTGATGTCATGTGGTAATACAAGAAGTGCTCCACTGTGTTTTTAAACCCCATACACCTTCACTTGAATCATTTGGGTAATTTCAGTCCTGGAATTTCCACTGTCTACTGAACAAAAGGTAAAATGCAGCTGTTAACTTGAAAACTACCGCTTCATGACATCACAAGGTGGAACAGTATTTTGAGCTTTGGAGATGTAGACAGATTAATAACACAGGGTTACTCAAACATGTGTGAATGAAACAAAACACAACTCCAGGTCTGTCCTCGTCTATTTAAACGCACCTGTTCTCTGTCTGGGGGTTAGTTTTTGTTCTGTTTAGTTGGATTTAAGTTACCCCAGTTGGGCCTGACTTTTTGTTAATGATTTACTTAATTTGATCCTTTGTTAAACATATTTTTTAATACCTTGTCTTTGCCTTTTTTTTGTTTGGTCCACTACAATGAGGTAACAAGACTTAACATGACATAAAGCTCACAAGAGTCAATTTTGTGTAATATAGGACGTTTAATTAGCAGTTATGTTAACAGGTTCTCTTATCTTTTTATTTATATGATGCTCCAACTTTATATGTGCTCTTAACAAATTCAGTATGATTTTTTGGGGATAAAAATAAAAATAAAATTACTTCAGTGCAGATTAGAACCAATGCCTTAGCAGTGGCCTTTGATTTGCATATATTCTCTCATTTCAGACGCCTATTTAAAAGCGAATAATTTAATATACAGTACTTGGACTGCATGACACTGCATATGAATCTTGTCTAGTGTGATTGTTTTGGAATGGACTGAAACCATATATCGTTTACAAAGTTAATGGTATAGATTTTATAATGCTATTTTGTTTTTAATTGCAGCCTGGCATTTTTCCAAACTGAAGCATTAGCAACCTTAAGTGGACAGTGACTGCTTCATCCTTAAGTGCTGAGCCTCAGCAGTGTACAGTGTAATCCTGGGGGGATTTTTAAAAGCTTGTAGTCCGCACACAGCTAGCTTATACGCCGTTAGCATCCAGAGATACAAACTTGAGTCATATTTGCGAGTGTGGATGCTCTAATATTAGCTGTAATGGGCTTGTTATGTGTCAGCGTGAATGACGTGCGCTCAGCTGACGAGAGGGGTCGGCTTTGAAATGAAAAAACACTGAAATAATCATTGTTAGAATCCAAACTAGAGATAACAGCTAATTACCTCAAAGTTTGAAGGTTGTGAGTTCAATTCCCAGACTGTAGTTTAATCTTAGACAAACTTTATAGATCCATAAGGGAAATGTTGAAATTCTTGGACACAGTAGCTCACACATCACAGTATATTACTTGTGTGGGTTTTGGAGGGCAGGCGTAGGGTGCTGGGTCCCTAAAGGAGGAGGGTGGGCTGGGTGTCATTCACAGCTGCTGGGGAAGAGGAGAGGTCAGGGGGCGGGGGCGTGTATGTTGAAGTGGCTGTGTGCTGTTATGAATGGAGAGACTATGGAGTAATATATTCGTAGTCGCTACTGAATAGGAGAAGAAATGCTCATTATTTTTGCTTTTTTTTTTTTTTTTTTAAACTGAAAACAAAACAAAATAAAGGACGTAAAGTAAAAGGTTTTTCAAAGCAGTATTGCGTTAAAGGTCCTATATTACACAATTTTAAAGTTTTAAGTTTTAAGGCAGGCATGTCCAAACTATGGCCCGTGGGCCAAATGCGGCCCTCTGACAAATTTTTCTTGGCCCTCAGGCTTCCAGTTGAATTGGCCCAAATTACCTTGAGCAGTTTTGGCTGCAAGTTTTTTTAAAATCTACCTTGATAAGACAATATTTATTATTTATTGTGTGGTTTTGTGGATCTTGGCTTGAATTAAGGACTGATAGCTCATTCTGACGTGTTAAACATGCAAATATTTCAATTATTCACTGTACTGAGCACCAGTCTATGGCCCTCGATCAGCCCTCTGCTTCGTCTGTGTTTAGATATGTGGCCCTTGATGAGAAAAGTTTGGACACCCCTGTTTTAAGACAGGTTATAATGCTGTTCCCTCCTCAAAAACCTGGAGCTATGCACATATGACCAAGTTACAGGTCAGATCTGCGGAGAGGCAACCCCCTTCACAGTCAGAACGCCTGTTTTTCTAGGTATTTTTGAGCAGTAAAACCACCTGTAATTGAATAAATGTAAAGTAGAGCTGTTTAATGTCACACTGTGGAATATTCAAGTAAGAGCAGTGACATATCCATAGAAACAAGCAGGTGACGGACCCCTAACCAAAAAGTTACATAGTGCACCTTTATACTAATCTAAGCTTATACAATTTTCCATCTGTTTTTATTGTTTGTAAATGGTTTGTCTAGGTTTATATAGTTGATGTAATTACCAGTGTATTTGTGTATCTATTGTTCCCGGTCACTTTTCTTCACACAGTAGGACTCAATATTTTTCCATGCGCTTTTATTTAACCATTTTGTCAGAATAAACCACATCGTAAATGTCCCTTGTATTTTTAGTCAGGCAGAACAAATGCAATGTTTAGTGGAAAATTGTTCAGTTTTATTGTTTTAAAAGCTCATAATGTTAAAGCCCAAGCTGCAGTGACAACACAGTAAAACCAGGAGCTAATAAAAAGGGAGAAGCAGAGAAGCAGTCTGTCTGGGTCTGGAAGTGTGGCGCTCTTCCGAAGTGTAGAGACGATTATTTATGTCCCACTATCTCCCGCTCTGTCTCAACCCCCTGCGACCACCTCAAATTCCTCTTCTCTTCCTCTCCTCCTTCTTCTCCTCTCCCCCATCCTCCTCTTTTCCTTCTCCTCTCCTCATCCTCCCATCCTCTTTGTCTTCCTCCTCCTGCTCTTCTTCTTCTCCCTCTCATCCTCCTCCTTACTTCCTCTCTCCTCCTCCTTCTCTACCTCACTCGTCTCTCCCTTCCTCTCTTTCCTCCCTTCATCCCTCTTCTCCCCCCTCCTCCCTTCTTTCTCCTCTCCTCTTCCTTCGTCTCCTCCTCCCTCTTCTTCTCCTCTTCTTCCTCACTTCTTTCTCAATTCCTCCTCCCTCTCCTCCTCCTCTTTCCTCTCTCCTCCTCTCCTTTTACTTGATCTCCTCCTCCTTCTCACTTCCTCCTCTCTCTCCTCCCCTCCTCCTCCTCCCTCTCCTTCCTTATTCCTCCTTTCTCTCCTACCTCTTTCTCCTACTCTCCTCCTCCCTCTTCCTCCTCCTCCCTCTTCTCCCTTCCTCCCTCTCCACCCCTGTTCCTCCTCTCTCTACTACCTCTCCTTGTTCTCCTCTCCTTCCCTCCTCCTCTTCCTCCTCCCCTGTCTTCTCCCCTCCTCCCTCTCCTTCCCTATTCCTCCTCCCTCTCCTTCCCTATTCCTCCTCTCTCTCCTACCTCTCCTCCTCCTATTCTCCTCCCTCTTCCTTTCCTCCTCTTCCTCCTCCCCCGTCTTCTCCCCTCCTCCCTCTCCATCCCTATTCCTTCTCTCTCTCCTACCTCTTCCTCTCCTCCTCTCCTCCTCACTCTTCTCTCCTTAAAACGACACGGTGAAACACAGAATGATGAAACAGTTCCTGGGAAAGCTGCAGTCAGGAGGACGAGGATGTGGAGTCTCTTTGTGGATCCATCCAGAGAAAGAATGTGCAATATGTGAGTTTTTTAGGATAGCACTTCCTCATCAGAAAAGAGTGAAGAAGTGCTGGAATTTTAAAACTGTGAAAACGAAAATTTATGGAGGTTGAGATGGCTGGAATTGTAGTAAAGTGATAAAATTAGTTGGTTATAAAGTAAATGCTGACCCATGTATTACTGTTGAATATTAATTTAAGTTATAAATGATTAGTTTGATTCTCACAAACAATAATACACTTAGTGCGTGTTGTAACTAAAATACTAAATATAAAAATGTAAGTATAATTTTTTGTTATTTACCTTGATTTTTGATTGCATATTCTTACATTTCTGCTGTTCTTGTACTTTTGTTGCAACACTGATATTTTCCAATTATGGGACATGTTATGTTGTATTTAAAGGTGCATTGTGTAACTTTTTTAATGGAGGGTCCGTCAAATGCTTTTCTTCATAGAGATTTTATTGCTTTGTCTGGAATGTCTCACAATATGGCATTAAACGTTTCTATCTTCATGGAAACCAAACCAGACAAAGTTACAGGTCAGATCTGCGGAGAGGCGACCCCACTCACAGTCAAAATGCCTGTTTTTCTAGGTTTTTTAGAGCTATAAAACCATATGTAACTGAAAAAATGTGAGGTAAAGCTGTTTAATGTTTCTCAGTGGTTCTTAAATAAACTATATTAGGTAAAAACAAGAGCAGAACCAGGTCTAAATTGCAACTCCATGACTACAGTTGTTCTGAACAACAACTAACCCAAAGCAGATGAAAATAGAGATAAAATTGCGTCTAAAATGAGACTGGGATTGAAGTAAAATTGGCATACCACAATCTGAGAACCACTGCTTTAGACAAAAGATCTCATCCAGTACAGTACAGTGAGCCCTGCCTCCTCCCACACACTCTTATGTGTCTCCACAGCTGGCTCCATCCTCAAGCGGGAGAAGCGTCTGAGAAACAGGCGGGTGCAGTTTGAGAATGTGACCGTGTACTACTTCAGCCGGCGTCAGGGCTTCACCAGCGTGCCCAGCCAAGGGGGCAGCACCCTGGGCATGTCCAGCCGCCACAGCTGGGTCCGGCAGTACTCTCTGGGGGAGTTTGCTCTGGAGCAGGAGAGGATCCACCAAGACATGCTACGAGACCATCTCAAAGAGGAGAAGCTCAACTCTATCAAACTCAAGGTGAATATGCTTTATTTTAATTTTCTTTTTTTTATTATTTTATGTGTTTACTTTATGTGTTATTTATTTATTTATTTTTTGTTTTGTTTATGTATATATATTTTTTTTATTATTTTATGTTAACATGCTATTTTTCTATCAATGATTTTTTAAATTATTATTTATATTTGTATTTTTATTTTATTTTATTTTTATTTTTATTTCATTATTTTATTTTAACATGCAATTTTTCTATCACAGATTTTTTAAAATTATTATTTATATTTGTATTTTTATTTTATTTCATTTTGTATTTTATTTTTTATATTTATTTTCATTTCATTCTTTTTATTTTTTTTTTAATTTCATTATTTTATTTTAACATGCTATTTTTCTATCAATGAAAAATCCATTACTTTGAGAACTGAGGTTCTGAGATCACAAGGATGAATGTTGCAAATATAACCTTGCATTATTTATGATCATACAGTCCAAGAAAGTTTGTTAGATTAAAGTCTAAAATTAGATAATAACAGGAGAAAATCAAGGCTCCAGGGAAATTTATTATGAAAATGATAAAAATTCATCAAAATGTAATTTACAGTTTACAGCCAATACATTTCTTCTTTATGTTTGCATGGTGATAAGAAGCTGCATAATTCTGCGTATTGTCAATTTTCACAATATCAACTGTCAGTAGCTGCATTCACATTAATTCAAATCTCATACATAAATGAATACATTAACTCTCCGATATCCAAATGAGGATCCAAAATGAAATCAGTGAGATGGAATTAAAGGAACTGTATGTCGCCTGTTCTGCAGCTGGTATAAAAATGAGCTACAATCACAACTGAGCCTGGGTTGCTGGTGCCCAAACCTGCAGATAGAGACACATACAAGTTTTTCTCATTCTCAGTTTATGGACAGGCCTCATGTGAAGCTCAGAACCTCCAGAATTCACTCACTGAGCTGCAGAGGCCGCACTAGCACTGATGTCCAATGTGTTTGTAGCATTTTTAATAGGATCTTACTGTAACTAGAAACTGAGTAGCTTTTATTAGTTTTGTAACAATACATTCTCATATTTTATAAGCCAATACGATCTTTCCAAGCAATGTAATCATTCATTTATATTTTATTTTTATTTAAGTTATTAAATGTTTTGTTCAAACCAGAGGATATCCGGATTGACTTAATTTTTCAGTCAAATAATACACATTTTTTATCCAATTCAGAATTTGTCACCCACTGTGCAGTAGTTTTATTTTCTGTTCTGCTTTGTGCTCCTTTAACACTAAACTTCTCTCTTAAAGGTGCACTATTTAACTTGAGAGTCCGTCACCTGCTTGTTTCTATGGATATGTCACTGCTCTGCCTGGAATGTTCCACAGTGTGACAATAAAACATTTACATTTATTCAATTACAGGTGATATTATAGTTCAATTGAAGATGAAGATACCACACTGTGAAACGTTCCAGACAAAGCAATAACATCTCCAAGCAGAAAAGTTACACAATGCAACTTTTAAGTCATTTTAAATTGCCTAGATATTGCTTTTTGCTTTGTAATCCAGAATACTTCACACAATATATGTATTTTTCAGATTTATTTTCTGTTTTGCGTTGTGCTTCAGACCCTAACCCCTCCCTGTGTGTTATATTTCTTTCAGTTGACTAAGAACGGCACCGTGGAGTCAGAAGAGGCCAACTCTCTGACGGCTGAGGACATTTCGGATGACGACATCGACCTGGAGAACACAGAGGTGGACGAGTACTTCTTCCTGCAGCCTCTGACCACCAAGAAGCGCCGTGCTCTGCTGCGCTCGTCCGGGGTCAAGAAGATCGACGTGGAGGAGAAACACGAGCTCAGGGCCATTCGAGTGTCGAGAGAAGACTGTGGCTGTGACTGCCGCCTCTTCTGTGACCCCGAGACCTGCGCGTGCAGCCTCGCAGGGATCAAGTGCCAGGTACGAGCTGTAGAGGGGAGATTTAAGGAGCAGTAACTGATTTTAACTGTCTTAAAAATGTGAAAAACAGAGCTAGTCCATTTTACGTTAACGTTATTCCTCACTTACCTTATGCGTGCCCAGCTTTTACGTACTTCTCTTCTTCCACACGTTTTGAGTTTTTGAGCAACGCAGTTTTTAACGCGCAAGTTAGCAGATTTGTCTATTTTTGTTTTAGATGAATATTGTAAATTATAACATAATGATCCACGGGTGTCATCGATTATAGCCATATATCAGACTTTAATATGACAAATCAAGCTGATAAACTGCCTTACTTGTGTAGTAAGGCAATAATAGAGGATGACTACAACATGTTCATCAAACAAAATCACTGTGGAAATGTAAATATGTATTGTTCAGTTTGAAGTGAAATCTTTACTGATTCACAGTCAAAGTTAAGGCCTCACTGCGAAACATTTCAACCAATAAATAAACTAAAATGTGTGTGTAGGTACAGGTATATATGTATTGTGTACATATGTGTCCATGTATACATATAAAATTTTGTTTTTTTGTTTATCTTAACTTTGAAACCTCCAAGATGTGTTATAAAGGGCTGTTCACAAACAACAAAAGAAAACGAAAAGAAAAAGAGTTCTGAATAGAGGTGTATGGGTGTAAAAGATATAACCCTCTTACTTTCTTTTATTTATTTTTTTTAAGGACAATATTATTATTGTTGTTGTTATTGTTCCTATCATTATTTTTTGTATTCTTTATATTTTTAATTTATAATAATAATAATAATAATAATAATAATAATAATAATAATAATTATTATTATTATTATTATTATTATTATTATTATTATTATTATTATTTATTTATTTATTTTTTATTGTGCATATACAGTTTATTTTGCAATTGGGAATTGCACAGAAAATGTTTCTTAAAGCTTAAAAAAGTATAAAAAGTATAAAAAATAAATATATAAATAGACTAAAATAAAAGCATTTATTCCAATTTGATTTGTAACTTGTCCTGGTGGCTTCTACTAGTATAAAGATGTTGCTTGGGATGTTCCACAGTATGGCTTTAACTAACACTTCTCCTCATAGAGATTTGTAAATTATGAATTACAGTTGAAATAATTTGTCAGTCTTTAATAAGCAAAAATAAATGTACTTGGTACAAAATGTCTGAATTAAACTACTGAAATTATTAAATCTTTCCCACTTTTGCTAATGATCTGCAATGAATGAAAAAGCTGTGATTAAAAAATTCAGTCATGAAAAAAGCAATAGCCTTGATTAGAAGTGAAGCAAGAGAAATTAAATAATTCATTCAGAATATTTATTAGTTCTTAGTTTAAAGTCGGAGCTCTCCACATCTGTCGCTGAAATGAATAATGAGTAAAAATGCTGTAAAAACGTCTCAAGGTTTCAAGATAAACTTTCTGGACTAATATTGGAGCAACAAAAAGAGATTTGCTGTAAATGAAGAAAATAAAACACCAAAACCAATTTCTCCAGGTTTTTACAGTCCAGATTTAGGGATGGTTATATTTGGATTGGACACATTGGTGAGTTTAATCTCTTATAGTTACAAAAAACAACACTAGAATGGAAACAAAAATATGAAATCAAATCAATAAAACTGAATCGTGAAATGTATTTATTAAAAATATGTTAAAATACGTGAGTAGTTGTACACTTGTAGGGAGTATTATCTGTTACATAAGGGTGAGTTGTTGTACACTTGTAGGGAGTATTATCTGTTACATAAGGGTGAGTTGTACACTTGTAGGGAGTATTATCTGTTGCATAAGGGTGAGTTGTTGTATACATGTAGGGAGTATTATCTGTTCCATGAGGGTGAGTTGTTGTACACTTGTAGGGAGTATGGTATGAATGTTTTGTTGTTGCCGTTGTTCTCTTTAAATTGATACCAACAAAATAGATAAAATAGATGAGCAATAGATAAATAAATACATAAATAAATAATTACATAAATACAAAAATAAAAACATAAATAAAACCACTGGTCTAGAATGAAGAAAACAATTGAACCACTGACGATATCTGTCCGGTCTTGTGTCCGGTCTTGTTTCTGTCCGGTCTTGTGTCCAGGTGGATCGCATGTCCTTCCCCTGCGGCTGCACCAAAGAGGGCTGCAGTAACTCCACGGGCCGAGTCGAGTTCAACCCCATCCGCGTGCGCACACACTTCCTGCACACCATCATGAAGCTGGAGCTGGAGAAGAGTCGCGAGCAGCAGCAACAACTGGCCACGCCCACTAACGGTTTCCACGGCGACGCCAACAACGCCAACGCCGCTCTCCTCCAATCGCAGCACAGGTTAGAGTACACTTTATCCGACACGGTCCCGCCGCCCGCCGCCATGCATCTCCAGGCAACGGTGGATGACATGGACGAAGCCATAGACGATGAGGACGACGAAGATGACGACGACGAAGAGGAGGATGAGGAAGAAGAGGAGAACGATGAAGATGAAAGTAGCAGCGTTTGTAGCGGGCTGTCCGACTCGAGTACGCAAAGTTTAGCCAACAGCGACTCCGAGGAGGAAGACGAGGATGACGAAGATGAGCAAAAGACTGAAAACTTTGAGGAAGACTTATCCAACAACACTAGCGTCACACCGCTAACTTCTGTTTTATGTTACAACGATGAAAACCACATTAACGGGAATTCGTATTTGATAAACTCTTCTTCAAACGAGTACTATCAGCTAGCAAACGCAATCCCCAACGGCCAAAGTAGTAGCCAAGTTAGCGAACCTTACGGAGAAGCGTTCGCGGATCAAGCTAGCAACGCAACGCAATTCAATATGGCCGCCGAACAGTACACAAACTTTGCAAATCAAACGGAAGAGCGGTATTCGACCAGCCAGTGTTACAGTCTAACAAACGGGACTCACACAACGGAGCTCACCACGTACGTACCCGATCAAGAAAAGGATTTGAAGAATGGTTTTGTAGAGCAGACCGAGAATACGAATCATTTCTACCTTAACAATAATACCCAGAATTCCTATAGTACGACTTGTTTAGCGTCAGAGCCGACCGTGAAAGAGTGTAACGGCCATTCAGATCTAACTCTGCTCACAAACACGTCTCCGAGCCTCCCTTTACCAGAGCAATGTCCCGAAGTCACAGCCATCTAGGAGCTCTTTAAGGTCAGTTTACAGTCATGTGGTGTTTAAAGGTGCAATGTGTAACATTTTGGTTTGGGGGTCCGTCACCTGCTTGCCTCTATGGATGTCATTTCTTTACCTGAAATGTTCCACAGTATGACGTTTACCAGGTCTATCTTACATTTATTAAATTACAGGTGGTTTTATAGCTCAAAAATACTTCGAAAAACAGGCGTTCTGACTGTGCGTGGGGTTGCCTCTCCACAGATCTGACCTGTAACTTGGTCTGGTTTGGTCTCCATGTAGATAGAAAGGTTCAGTGCCATACTGTGAAACATTCCAAACAGAGGTATAACATCTTCATGGAAAAAAGCATTTGACGGACCCTCCTCTCGGAAAGTTACACAATGCGTCTTTAAAGCAGATTCGTCATGGCCTTTTCACATCGTCATTCCTTAAAGGTACACTATGTAGCTTTTCTGGTAGGGGGTTCGCCACAAGTTGTTTCCATGAAGATGTTATAGTTTTGCTAGAAAGGTTTCACAGTATGGCATTAAACTTATCTATGTAGCATTTACTCAATTGCAGGTGTTTTAGTGCTCAAAAATACGTCGAAAAACATTCATTCCTGCAGTGAATGACCTCGCCTCGCCGCAGATCTGACCTGTAACATGACCTGCTGGCATTGTGGGCTTGTCACCATGGAAATAGAGAAGTTTAATGTCATACTTTGGGATATTCTAGAGAAAGCAACAATGTTTCCATGAAGACAGCAGGTGGCGGACTCTTCACCAGAAAGTTATAGTCCACAAAGTGATAGTTAACCCAAGCTGATTTTTGACAATGAATTAATATTAAAAAAAAAAAAAAAGTATTTTATCTTCAATTATTAAACAGATTTTTATTTGGAATTTGACTAAGGTGACCCACTAACCAGAGGGTAAACGGTTCAAATCTTGCTCAAAAGTCACAACTGATGAAAACAGGAGTCGCTGAAGAAAGAAAGAATAAAATATAAAATAACATAGCTTGAATTTGTGGATAAGCAGTGAAAAGAAAGATTCGCCAACTGTTCTTGCCCTGTTGCCAGGTGACCGTACCAGAGACTAAGATAGCCTGTTCAGCTTTCACAAGAATCGTCAGAAAACTGAATGAAACAAACTCTAAAATATTGAATGTCATTTTTTTCCTCATTTATTTATTTTTGTCAGAATGTTGCACAGATTTCCAGTTAAATTAAAGGTGCACTATGTAACTTTCTAGTACCGGTGTGTTATTGCTTTGACTGGAATGTTCCTCACTGTGGCATTAAATTTAACAATCTTGAATTTAATCAGTTACAGGTGTATTTATCGCTAAGCAAGACGCCTTGAAACAAACAAAGATTTGACCTGTAACTTGCTTGTTTCCATATAAATAGTACGTTTAATGTCATACTGTGGGACATTCCAGGGACAGCAATAACATCGCCATGGAGACAAGCAGGTGATGGACACTCCACCAGGAAAGTGACATAGTGCACCTTTGAATTCAGTGCATTTAAATGTAGAAATTGTCAAAAATACGCTTTGGTTGAAAACGCACACAGCTCTTATTAAAGCAATGGACCACTCTGCTCATATGTAAATAAAAAAGCCATAGATTCAAAACCAATAATTTAAATTTCTGAAGCTTCTCCACTCAACTTCAGTCAAAAAAAGACATCACCGTCCAATGTATCTTGTAATTTCAAATGTAAGGTTCTAGTTTGAGACAGATATTGTACTGTAAATGGAACTTTTCTATGTACTGTAAGTGTCAAATGTGCAAAAAAAATAATGTTGGTTTATTTATTGTTAGGGAAATACGTGGATAATTCTATATTGTAAATGTTTTGATAAGCATGCCATTGGGAAACCTCACAGACATTTGGGGGGAATCGCCATTGTTTTCTATGATATGTGTTGTAACTATTTCTTTCTTTTGCTTTTCGGGTTTGGAAAAGCATGGGATGGCCTGGAAAATCCTTGGATCGCTGTATTAAGAGCTTTGGGTGGGAAAATTTGGAAGCTTGGACTTTAAAGCACTGATCCAATACAGGAATATAATAAAACAGCACTTTCACATATCTACAGAAATCATCATAAGAAACAACAAAAAAACGTTTGATATAACGCTGAAATTGTCCATAATATTAGTATTTTTAGATCTGATTTTTAAAGTCGATTCATGAGGATGTCTATGTACGTGGATCTGTGCAGTGCAATAGAAAGTGTATTAGATTTTAAATAAACTTTAAGCAGCATCTTCGAAATACGCCACCGCAGAGGAATAAAGAGGGTAAATACACGCTTAATGTTGACAATCAAATGTTATCGTTACATAATCAGTTACAGTAATGAGTTTTGAAATACGGTGGCCCTGAAGGACATGTCACAAAAAACGTAAAGAGGAGGTATTATGCAAAATGGACTTGTCTATGTTATAACACTGTTTTCTCATCAAAAACATGCCTAAAGTGGTTTTAAATGTCGCCCATGCATGTTTTAGTAATCTAGTGATCTCTCCAGGACGCTATTTGAACGCTCCTTATGATTAGCACTTTCCATTTTTCATAATTATACAAATGAGATACAGACAAATACAATACAACTTCACAAACCTGATTCGATGTGCATTGTGTTGTGAGTACGAGGAGGGGAGTTTGGCGCGTCAAAAAACAAAACAAACTAATTTTACACATTTTGATACGTTATTTTCCGCGAATAAAGCATTTTTCAAACAATAAAGGGTAACATAGTGATCTAAATATGTTATGCGTTAGTGTAATAGTGTAATACCCCCTCTACAAGTAAAAATAAATAGCAAAAAGTATCATAAAAACAGGTAGTAAAGACATATAAAAATGCTGGAAATGCAATAATGTTTATGCAAAATGTTGTTTTGTAATTACTGTTGTGATTTGTCCCTCCAGGGTCACCGTACATGATCCTAAAAAGCCATTACTGATGTCAGAAGTGAAAAGGGAACGCTACCAAATATGTGTAAATAGCATTATCACAGATTTGATCACTTAATTGGGCAATAACGTTAGCTTTTACATCTGGAAGAACTGCATAACATTTTCTACCTGACGAGATAGAAAAGAGAAGAGAAAGGTGGTATCATTTTGACAGTTGAATTTGAGTCTCTGTGCTCTCAGGCGTTTGGCAGCATGTACACAGCTCAGTGCAGGTGATTGTGCCAAATATACAGAAGAAGAAAAAGCAGGAATCCAAGTATCAGTGTTCAGTTCATTTCCAATATTTATGAGGACTAATATATTCAGACGTGTATTTATATTTATTGTGGTTTACTAAAAGTCTGTACGCTTCGCTATCTTCGAGTTGTCTTTCGTTCTATGCTGGTTGTGAGTTGTAAAAGCTTCATGTGCCTGATTTATGTATTTCTATTTGGACTTCTGTGAAACGCATTTTGCACAATGGTACAGTTTTTTTAAGTGTTCGGTTTTGAGTCGACTCCATTGTTTCATTTTTACCATGTTTTGGAAATAAATTGGATGAAAACTGCTCTGAATGAGTTTTATGTGATTCATCTTCATTCAGGAGCCACATCAGAGCTGGAGATGATTTCTTTGTGTGAATTTCTTCAGCTTTTCTCTGGTCCAAGTGTTAGGACGGTGCGCCCTCTGGTGACCACAAGATGATACTGCACAAGTTTATTTATGCAGATAGTTAAAGGTGCAAAAAGTAACTACTAAGGGGGAGGGTTCAATACTTGCTCGTCTCCATGGTGATGTATTTTTGCATGGAGTGTTGCATTGCATTTATTCAGTTACTGGTGTTTTATAGCTCAAAATACATTGAAAAACACAAGTTCTTACTATGTACAGGCTTGCTTCTCCATAGATCTGACCATTAATTTGTCTTCATTGTGATGAGGAAACAAGTAGTAGACCCACCACCAGAAAAGTTACACAGTGCACCTTTAAAATAGCTGAAGAACCAAGTTTATTTTGTCCTTGAGAAAAAAATAGTTCTATTTTGCCTATGAAAACTTTTAAAAATCAATTTTAGATTAAATAAATTTTTGAAACAGTAAATAAATAAAATAATAATAACTTTATAGTGTGTTTAGATCTACAGGGGTGATTTGTTTTAGATCAAATACCAAAATTTACACCTAACGTCACTGTGGCTGGTAAAACCATTGTTTGCCGGTTTCTGAGTAAGCCATAACTTTTGATTCATTCCTTGTTTAAAATGCATTTACAAAGGGAAAAAAACACCACCAAAGTTCATCACTAACCAGCGACTTTTAATGTTCACAGACTTCCAAACACCACAAACAAAACCTCAGATTTGACAAACATTCCCACATCCATCGTAACACTAGTGCCTGCACCAGGAAACAGCAGAGGCGTCCCCCTGCATTGCAATAAGGCCCCTTCAGTAGACTCAGTATAGGCACTCCATTGGCACAGTTTTTGTATAAAATTGGATCCAATATCCATAACAAAACATATTTTTAATTCAGTCTCCATAAACATCATTATTCTGACAATATAAAATGGGACTAAAGGCACTTGGCTATTTTAAAGGGGAGCTTTTACATAATTTCAAACATGATATAATTTTCTTTCTTTGGTGAAATGTTTACAGTACAAATGTAGGTGTATGGAAATGATAATTTTGAGACATAATTGTTCTTAAAACTTCGAAGCTGGTTGTACATTAAAAGTGGAACTAGATCCCCTTTTGTGTTTTAAAATCATTATCTACTGTTCCCTGTACATTTTTTTTGCAATTTTAGTGTAAACTAGGTAAATTTGCAGCTTTCTGGTTAAAAATATCATTGTTGGTTTGTGCTGCTTTCAGTGGCCACTGCAATTTCAAGTAGTTGGTGACATCACGTAAGACCGCCCTGATTACAGCCAGGTGTTTCTGATTCCGAACACAAGGCTGAAGGGGCGGAGTTTAAACTGTCGATACCTGTTGGACCAATCACACTGGCCCTTTTACCCCCAGAGCCGCCCCCAGACCTCCTTTACCCTCTTAAGTCCTCCAGGTACTGCCCATTTTAGCAGATCTATTCAAAATGTGGTTCTGGACCCACGTTGATTTTCTTTTACTCAAAACACCACCATAGGCACATCAGGTAAAGTTCAGTAAAGTCCATTTTCTGTCCTCCATGCACCAGTAGTTTCGCTCTATGTATAAAAATAAGTTAAGAGTGGTCTTCAATCTAAAAACAACAACAAAAAGCATTAAAAAAAACAGCTTTTTCTCGTGGTTCAGACAAATAGCCATTGTTGGAAACGGTCGTCAGGGTTACAAGGCGCTAGCGACGGGTGCTCGTGTCGTGCACTTAGACACAAGTTCAGACCGGGGAGGAAGAACAGCTGATTCTGTGGAGAGATGAAGACAAAAGAATAATTTACTTATGAAAAATGTATGCAACATTTAAAGGTGCACTGTGTAACTTTTTGGGTCAAAAGTGAAACGTATTAGCCAGTTTGTTTTATTCATGCATGTGTAACCAAAAGGGGTGGGTAGAGAAGCCAAAATTCATACTTTAAATTAAAATTACTAGAAAACTAGAGGGAAAAGTCCTACTTGAGTACTGAGTAACAGTCTGGACGTAAAATATTTATGCATTTGATATCTGAGTTAATGTATGTATCTGTGTATTTTATTTATGTTAATGGGATTGGACTGAAAAAAACTAAATTAAATAATGCAGAGATTCCAGGATTTTTAGAGATAATTTAGAAAAATACATCATATGTGAAGGAACAGTACAAGAAACACAAACGTAATGTGAAACAAATGCAACCAAATACTCAAGTAGAAGTAAAAGTAGAAAGTAAAAAGTAGAAGTTAAATGATACAACTATCTCTTAGCAGCATGTTGACCTTACCAATTTTGCTTCTTTTTCATCTTTAACCCTTCGCTACTCTAATATTATTTTAAAGTAACGTTACTCTTACTTCTTCTCTACCCAGCCAAAATATGTACTTTTTAAATTGTATTCTTGTACAGTCTTTTAGTGTTTAGAAAAGCACTATATAAATAATAATAATAAATAATAATAAATAAAATAATAATAATAATAATAATAATAATAATAATAATAATAATAATAATAATAATAAATTATTATTATTATTATTATTATTATTATTATTATTATTATTTTATTTATTATTATTTATTATTATTATTATTATTATTATTATTATTATTATTATTATTAGACATGCCTGTACAAAACAAACTGGCTAATATGTTTTACTATTGAATATACACTACCAGTCAAAAGTTTAAACTCACCCTCTCCTTCAGTGTTTTTTCTATAAGTTTACTACGTTCTATGTTTGATATACACAAAGATGTGAAAACAAAGAAAATGAGAGTGTGTGTGTCCAAACGTTTGACCAGTACATCTCTGTTGTCAAAGTAGAATCCGAGTCTGGACCTGTTTGAGCTCCCACTTCTGCTGCAGTCCCACAGCGCTGTCCCTGCCTTTATACTGGCACTCCTCCAGTTTCACCATGACCCCATCCGCCCCGTGCAAACACAGCTCCTTCTGGATGTTGTGCCGGATCTCGTGGTGGGTGGAGTACTCGAAATACTGCAGTAAGAAAGACACAAGCAAAGGGACATTAATTACAGATGGATAAATTCTGATGATTGATGTTTTTAATGTTCGAGTGAAATCCTCCGAAGAAAAGAGCGGAAAAGGGTGGAACTGGAGATAGCTAGAGAGACAGATACACTTTATTGATCCTGAAGGAAATTCAAACTATTTTTTTTCTATCAGGCAACATGGAGGTCAAAGCAGGCTTCTGTTCTTCAAAATGACACACAAGAAAGCAGCAAATGCACTGTCAACCAACTCCAAAGTAACTCTATATACGAGCTGACATCAAAACCTCAGAAAAGCCCTTAAAGCTGAAACTCTTGATTTATACTGAAAATCACACAGTACTAAAGGAAGGACTGCGCAACTGAATATTTCCTGTGGTCTAGACAACCTCAAAGTTTACATTATACAAGAGGAGAGGAACAAATGGTGGGAACTGCCTGTTTAAACCAATCAGGAATCCTCATAAGACTTTTGTACGATTTAAATTTTTGATCGCAGTAGGCCTGTAAGCACTAAAGAGCAGTCACAAGTAGAAGTAGTAGTAGTAGTAGTAGTAGTAGTAGTAGTAGTAGTCAGTATATAGATGTTTTTTACTGCCTTAAAAATGATCAAAGTTATTCCTCACTTACCTTATCCATTCAGCACATCCTAATTATTCACTGTTCTGAGTTTACAACTGCTTTTAACAACTTTCAGAGGCCAGAGCGGAGTTTTGCCGTTCCTTCGCCGTTAAAGCTAACAACAACTAGCATGCTAACAGTAACACTTCCTAATTCTTGGGCAATAAAACGCTTTAGAATTAGATGCAGATTGTACACACCGGACTTAAAAATCGAGACCAGTCAGCCAGCGTTTTGAGCCAAGATTTAGGCTAGAAAATCATAATAACCACCCCAAAAATGAATTATAAGGTGAATTTCCACTAGGGCTGCAAGATTAATCGCTATCAAATAGAAATTGCAATTTGAATAGAAGTGATTAACAACTTGGAAAGGCTGCAGTTTCCAAGTACCATAATTTCCTCCAGCAACACCAAAATCTCCCGTCTTATTTTGCGTAAAAACTGCCAACCCTGGAGTTTATATCTGTAAAAACATGTTCTGAAATGTGATTCGTATATTAGTTTGTCAGTTCTTATTTTATTTTTGTCAGTTCTTCTGGACATGTTTAAAGGTGGAGGGTACTTTTCGTCATGGAAATGTCATTGCCCTGCCTAGAATGTTCCACAGTATGGCATTACAAAGATCTACATTACATTTATTAAATTACAGGTGGTTTTACAGCTCAAAAATGACTAGAAAAACAGGCATTCTGACTGTGAGCGGGGTCGCCTCTCCACAGATCTGACCTGTATCTTGGCCTGGTTTGGGCTCCATGAAGATAGAAAGGTTTAATGCCGTACTGTGAAACATTCCAGGAAAAGCAATAACACGTCCACCAGAAAAGTTGCAAAATGCAGCTTTAAAATGTGAACTTTGAACAGAATCCTGTTATAAAAACTTTCCATTTCTTGTCAGAAAAATCACAATCAGATATTTTTCTTTACACTTTCTAACCTGGTTTCCTCCGAGTCCATGGCAGGGGTACATGATCAGCTGTTTGCCACCTTCGTTGTTCTCCCCGGCATCCAGGCACGTATCCTTCCCCACATTTTTCACCTACACAGAACAGGCAGAGGCATTTAAAAGAGAGGAAACCGAAAGTAAAAAAGAAAAACATGCGCTGCAAGCTGTCCAAACACCTCCGCTCTCCAGAGGGCTGTGGTGGTCTGGGGCTGGAGCAGGAGGAGCAGTGGTCAGCAGTGGTAATTTAAAAGAAATTTCAATTTTTAGTTTTAGTTAAGATTTAGTCAACCAATTCCTTTTAGTTTTTGTCGGCGAAATTCTCATGCTCATTTAGTTTTAGTTAGACTAGATCCATAACAGTTTTAGCCAGCCAGAAAATGTTTTAAATTTAACTTGTACAAACTAGTGTTGTCACAATACTAAAATTTCAAACTCGATTTTGATAGTAAGGAATAAACTCAATACTGATTCAGATACCACAATGATAATTAAAAAATACTCTTTATTTAGACAACAGAATGTGATTTTCAACATTAGTTTTCAACATTACTAGTTTTATTATGGATTAGCATTTTACTTTATGTACTTTTGACAACCCTCGTTCTTAGATTGTGAGTTTGTTTATGGTGTGGTTTGGGGCTCGCTCAAAAATATGATGAACACTGGTGGGCGGGTTTGGGACGTACCGAACCGAAGCGCAGAGGGTGGAGGTCGGGCATGAAGGCCTCGGGGAAAACGTTCTGAAGATACCAGGAGAAGTTCTTACACTGAAGCCTCTGACGGAGCTCCACGCGCTCAGAGATGTCACCAAACGCACCCTGAGGACAAGGAAAATAATCAAGGACTGCGAAGTTTAACACAGGCTGGCAGAAGAGTTTAATGTGGATATATTATGGCTGAATGAAAATATGTAATCGCAATTATAGGATTCTGTTCAAAGTTCACGTTATAAGACAGAAGAATTGACAAAAACACTGAGAAATTAACCTACAAATGAATACAAGAATCACATTTCAGAAAATATTATAGAAATATGAATATTAAATAAATATTATAGCGTGTGATGATGACAGATTTCCCTATTGATTACAGTGCCATGAAATATCCAAAAGCTAAATTCACAAATGTTGAATCTGATCATTTCTGTGTCTGATTAAAAGCACCGAGAACGCACTATGTTGCAACAAAAACCTGCATTTTGACAATATTCATCAATACAGTTTGTTTAAATCTTAAGAAATTAGCATGGTATTTAGAGTATTGTATATTGACTTTTGACTTTAGATTGCATCTTGATTACCTTAATAATATAATAGTCATAATTTTGTTCCTTTAGTTCTAGCCCAAACAACAGAAAAGGAAAATTAAAGTCTTAAATGTTGTGTCAAAATCTAACACTGTTGGCTTTATCTAATTGAATAATGATAGAATAGATTGATTTATTGAACTTATACAGAAAGGAATATGCATTATTCTGTCAATATTTATGGACCCTTAAGAATTATTGTGAATTTATGGAAAATAGGTCAAAAATGTCTATGCACACTAACCCCCTGTGGCCACTGGAGGGCGCATGGACTGGGCTGAAGCCGTTCATAAAAGGCAAACACTGTGCTGCTGTGTGCCTATTACGCACCTATAACACCTAAAACAAATATGAACAGATTATGTTTAGGCTTCACATGTGTAACTTCCACATTGGTGTGATCGTGCCATTACAGGGCTGCAATAAAGAATGTCATTAAATACTTTTGTAGCTGTAGGTGTAATGGTCACATGATTGGACACGTCTCGTCTGTATAAAACAGAACAGTGTCCCTGTGCAGTTCTAAAGGTTTCCTGTCCACTCCGCGCCCTTATTAGGACGAGCACTTACAGTAATGATGCGGCTGGGGGCCACATTAGCTCACAGACAGCAGCGTGTGTGTGTGTGTGTGTGTGTGTGTGTGAACGAGGCACAGGCCTGAGGGAGCGCTCTTTTATGGCGCCCATGGGACCCGCTCCTCCTCCTCTTTAACCATTTAACAGCCTGCAGAACTAAAAGCCAACAGTCCTAGTCCTGTTTGTAGCTGGAGAAACTGTCACACTGGTACTTACAAAATGATCCATTCGCACAATTTGTACTGTGTAGCAAGTGAGGTTAGAAAAGAAGAGCCTGATAATGGGAATAAACTGATAAAATAATGTTTTAGTTGCGTGGTTTATTGTTCAAAGTTAGTTGACAGAATTGGATTTCTCTTTTGCTCTGGTTCCTACCTGGACGACTGAGGAATTACACAGACATTCAAATCTAATCACGATCTCAGCGCTTGTCAGTCTGATATTGTTTCCTAAATCAGCTGTAGTTTTCAGTGCATGTTGTGGTTGTACCGCACACTCACGGTTTTGGCCATCTGCGCCGCTTGCTGGTTGCGTCGGTAGAAGATCTCTTTGTATCCGTCCATCCAGACTTCGGCGAGGCGGACCTGGTTACGGGCGATGACCTGAGTCCCTTTGGGGAAAGTGTGAGGGCTCTTCGTGCGAAACACGTGCCCCACCACCGAACAGGGGATGATCTCCAGCTGACCTCCACACTGCCACACCTGCAAAACCAACAAGTGTTGAAGGGCGGCTCATTAAGATGGTTTTTATAAGGTTAGGTTTGGTTAGTTTGTCATTTGGAGTTAAAAAACACATGTGCAAAAACCATGAGGTATTACAAGCAGATCTTGAGGTCTAAATTTATACTTTGCAGCTGATGTTATTAACGTTGCCTGTGTGTGATGCTAACTGTAAGCCCTGCTCTTTCTGAGGCTTGTGAGACTTTAATCTGAGCTTTATTTTTAACACAATTTGACCATAAAGACTTGACGTAGTTGGAACGACAATAGGTGAGCTGTTTTGTGCTGTTAAACAAGTCCCTCTCAAAAACTCTCACCTTTTAGTGGAAAATCAAACTCCTAAACAGGACCTCGGACGCTTGTAATGACCACAGACTCCTGAAAATGTCTTCTCTAAATCCATTTTAAGCTTCCAGGCTTTCTTAAACCTTGCTCATGCATCCACGGTAACTACTAAACGTTCCACCATTAGAGATACACGTAGAACACCCGAGGCATCAATAAGTCCGCTGTGCATTATTTACATCTAATTTTAAAGCTTAAAACACTGTCCGACCATCAGGAAGTGCGCGGTGATGCCAAAACTCCGCTCTGTCATCGCTCAACAAAAAACAAGTGGTAATATTTAATGCGTGACCGGACTTTGGATCTTCGCGTGCAACTTTTAATCCGCTGAGCTCAAGTGTGTGGTGTCAGGGAGATTTTGAGCTGCTCTTTCATATCGT